>JBBMOL010000108.1:2308922-2683762 GCA_037954665.1 Laguncularia racemosa | reverse complement strand
CAGAGACACGGCAGTGTGTTCTATCAGGATTCTCACAGAAGCTTACATGGGTTCGGGCACGGCTTGGGACACGGCCGTGTACTATGCTCGTCACATGCCTAGAAACATACACGGCCTAGAGGCACGGCCGTGTATGCGATAAGTTATAGACGTGTATATCATATTTATTTCCACGTGTACGCTTAGTTTTTCCTCTTTTAGATATTTTATGGGGAAGTATATATACCCTTTTGTCAGACATGTTAGGGTTAGATTTTTATTCATATTTTGAAATACACTTCGAGGGAGAATTATCTCCGTTTATCGGTTGTGCGCAACCAGAGTTTGCATCAAAGAGCCATTCTTTGTTGTGTGAAACCAATTCATATTCGGATTCGTTTCGTTATGCTTTCTTCGCTGCGTCAATTCATATGATAAAGATCCTTAAAATTTATTTATATTATTTATCAGATTGATAATGCAAATTTAATCAAAACCAACATTAATATATATATATATATGAACTTTTTAAGGACTCCAAAAAAGTGAAGGATCCTAAACCTCCATGTGCATTCACTTTTGGAACTTGTGCTAATGAAATAGATATTACGGGAGAATGGAAATAAAGTTGTAATAAATAATAAATTGATATGACGCTATTTAGTTGTATGTAATAAAAATTCATATTATATTATTTAGTTGATAAAATAAAAAAAGGAATAAGAAATGAAAATATAAAAATACCCTTGTAGACATAACAGATACCCACACAATGCATACAAATAGTACAACCAAAGGAAGAAAGCCCCAGATTGTTTTCCCTTGCAAAAAACCCCCAATTTGACGACTGGTCAGCTGCTACTATTCACTCACAAAGCTCGGATAATCGACGATTAGACAGTTGTTGCCTTCAGTGATTAGACAATTGTTACTATTCTATGGAAAACCTAACCGAAAGAAAAACCTACAAAGCTAAAACCCCAACTTACGGACAACCTTGTACAACTCATAGTTGACATCACAAGAACATGAGGCTACTACATTCGTATAAATAGAAACCGACAAAGCCATTATTAAAAACTTTTGGGGCATTCACTCTTGTATTGTTTATTTTATAAATAATATTAATAAACCTTACGAACTCTTTTTTTTTTTTAAATCTTAATAATAAAATAAAGAGATTTTTAAATAAGAAAGTTTATTGGAACGTTACACTTTAACTAAATGCCTTCCTCAAGATTGGGATGGTATTATGGAATAGGGAAAATTGCAAGTGAGAGGATCAATATTTTTAGCTAAGTTCAAATAAAGGAATGAAGTTTTAAGTTTTTAAAATAAAAGATTAATATTATCATAAATAGTATAACATTGATTTTTTATTTTAACTATTTAAAAATTTAATTCTCTATTAAAACTTAATTTTTATTGCTAGACCTTGTATTTGTAATTTTCCCCTTGTATAATATGTAAAATTTCACAAGAGGACTTTTACTTTCATCGTTGCAATCAGATAAATCTAAGGGTGAGCATCAGATTTTGCTGCGTGAGCCTACAACATTTGTGTGGTCGTGGTTGTTAAGCCCATGCCTGTGTAAGACTAGCTAACATACGTATCTTACCGTTAGAACTGGGTTAAAATGCAGGCTAATCGTGATGCACAACTTAAGTGCTAATGTTGATGCTGTATTTGAGCTTCCATCTAATCAATGAGAGCATCCTGGTGCTAATTATGGTTACATTAACTTTTCGCAACACAATACTTTTAAATGTTTTAATTCTATCGAGTTCTTAATATTACTTTTTATCCTATTCTTGGGTGTGATATATGATTGGAATAATACTAAAATATTTTTCGTGAATAAAAAAGATTTAATAAGCAACTTAGCCTTTAGAACTTTAGGGAAAAAAATGTATTTATGCCTCCTAAATATTGAAAGGAACAAATATGTCCCTAACTTTCTAGAGTAACACAAATAAGTCATTCTCTTATTGCATTACTAGCCTAAGCCTATGTAAAATCATATGCACAATGATACTAGAAAAGTTTATTATATGTCAATCTCACGTACGTCGATCCTGTAATTTCTAAAGCCATCAACACCGCCATAAGTCAATGAGACCATAGTTTATCAGCTCAAAGGCCAAGATCTTCTAATCCGTGTGTGGATTTTTGAGATATCCTTTTTGGTCCACTTCAAACACGCGCAAATGAATTAAAGTTATCGAAAAAGGTTACGTTACGGTCTTTATCCAACTGGTGCTGTCTGGTGAAAGTCCAAGAGTTTTATGTTGTATTTATTATACGGTAGTGGAATACATGGAAACAAAAGCACTGCTAAAAGCAATCCATTCATTGGCTGGTCAGTTGACTGGTTAAGAGCGAGTCTTGATTGGTTGGTCCACGTCAATAGACTCGTCATTTCACTGGTGAATTTAGGGTTCATACATGGTGAGTTTGGATTGAACCTAGTGCTGGAGGCATAGAATCGTACCCGGGATTGGTTGTGGTAGCATCTCTATTACTAGGTAAAGAGATTGAATTTAATTAGTAGGAAGTGAATAAGTATTCTTAAAGTCCTATCAAATATGGTCATTATATGAATAGTAAAACCATTTTATTATATGAAATAGCTATTTTGTAAATCAAAGTTCGAAACTGGATCTTTTACAAAAAAATAATGGAGGATTGACTATTGATTGTATTCCAATTTTATAAAGCCCATATCTATCCAGATATGTGTGTTAAGTTGGAAAGGGAAGAATGAGGAGAATCTAGTAAATCAACAGTATAAGATTTAGCTTAATATATTTGCATATAATATACTTGGGTAAGAATTATCTAACAGCGTGGGATCACAATTATCTCCTTGTTTTCTGAATTAAAGAGATAGAAAAATCAATTTCATTTTTTTTTTTGGAAGATGTTGATAGAGTGGATCCCTAAGGAGCAAGGCCTAATAATTAGTTAATCCACAATATCTGAAACAAATCATGGATATAAATGCACTTGCTATATGAAGCCCAATCTCACCTTATATAAATAGATAATAAGACTACTTAGTAAAAGATCCCATTCTCTCGACTCTCATGCATATTTTATCACTTCTAAGAACCTTGTGCTGACTTAATTATTGAAATAACCATGCGAGAGTAACCTTTGGCATCCTTTATAGTCTATTGTTTTCATTTTGCAGATGACTCAATCACCACAAAAATTTGTAGGACAACAAAAGAGTTGTCGAAAATATTTTTTGACATAAATCTTTCTTCTTTCAAATTTGGCTATTGTCTTATTCCTTTTAAGTTAAATTTTCTCCATTTGTAGCTAGCAAAATTTGTTTCTAGCCTGACTAGGCTTGCATTTGAAATTTTGTGCGATTTGGTGATCATCTTATAGTCTAACATATTCTTTCTATTTCTATCAAAGTATACATATTTTTTTTCAATAGAAAGAATTTTCTTAAAGGCTAACTATTAGAAGGATAAATTTATGAAGACAGTGTATTTGATGTCTAGAAAACTTGTTAGCCCATTCCCACTTATCAATTCATAATCTTATTAATTAGTTTGATCTTACTAAGGTTGCAATTTGGTTTGAAGTTGTCACACTTAATGAGTTTGGAAGTTTTAAGTTAATATACTCTTGACTTAAGCTAATCTAAGGCATCGGTGTATCCCTACAATCTGAATTAATGGCTGAATTTTAATGTAGGCCCCTTGCTTCAATCTAGGCTCTCTTGCTTTTTGTTGCAAGGACTAGGAATCCTAGCAATAAGCTGAAAATTTAATTTTAAATTACTTCAAGAAATTTACCTATTTAATTACCAATATTACCTCACTTTTATTTGACTTACTTCATTATATTTTAAGGAAGAATCAGATCTTAGCAAAATAATATACCCGCACTTGAATGTTGCAAATCCACTTCAATTAATCAAAGGATTTTATTTAATCATTTCATAAAACAGCATAAAAGTCTACTCAACAAATTTGTCAAGTTTAAACAACAGTTTGAAAAAAAAAAAAAAAAAAGCAGACAATAACATCTGACTGGTCCATTGATGTGAATTAAGTTTGTTTTGATTTGGTTTCATGGATTTTTAAACTTAATAAGTATTTTTATTTTGGAAAGTCCTAAATTGATCGAAAGTTTTCAGTTTGGGTTATTTTTTGTTTTAGTTTTAACAAGTGGAATCATTAATGATTGTACTTTTGTCATTTTTTTCTATTTTTATCAATTAATTGTAATAACGGAGAGTCTAACATTGTTATTATATGATTATACCATGCTCTCATAGGGTACGGTCATCTAAAATTTTATGTTATCTTATAGGTTAGATATATCTTTATATGATATATTGTTATTTACATTGGTACATGACAAAGATTTTTTACATGCAAGTGTTATTATGGAGTCAAAATTCATAAACATTTCTCTACGACAGATAGAAATTTTTATTATATTATAAGCTTGTACAATTATTGATGACCTCAATGCAATGCATAAATAGTATCAGAGTTTGTCTCTTAACAAACAGTAGATTATCATGCAAAATTACCACCAATAATATTTGTGAGACCTATAATTTCCACGAATATGATTAATCGATGGGTTGACCTGGATGTGTCCACCCGTCGACAAACAAAGTCATTGTTTGCGGCCGAGGGGATAAGATAAATTATTTATTGTCATGAAATTCCATTTTGTATTTATATGAGGAGGCCACTAGGCTAGGAAAGCTTTCAATAGTATAAAAACTATACCAAAGAAATTAATATATATATATATATTCATTACGCTGATTTTGGTTTAATTCATATACTAATAGAATAAATGAAAAAGTATGTGTGATTAATACTAATCACCACTATGAATCACTTGAATGATAATATTCCAACTATTTTCATTATTTTCATGTATAGTTACTCAATTTATTCGGGTTAAATGTATTTTATATTAATTTTTTTATTTTGCAGATTGCTGGATGGTTAATCTATTATAAAATTTATGGAAAAGAAAAATTCAAAACTTACTCCAATTATTATTATTATTATTTTTTCACATGACCATTGTTTTTCATTAAGTTGTATCTTCAGCAATAATCTGGATACGTATTTCTTTTTTCATGTGATCATTTTTTAAAATTTTAGTATAAGTTATTTGTCAAAGTTAATTAATTCCAATCTAGAAGCCAATGGTTACCGAAATTGTAGACGCACGAATAGACCAAGTGCTTAAATGCACGATTGAATAGTTGGAATTTACGTGTGTTTCAGAAGTTCTTTCATCTTTGCCGGTGAGTCAAATTCACTACTAGAAAAGTTGAAAATAATATACGGATTAAATATTAGAAACCACGTAGCATAACACGTGACTACATGTTGACTAGGAAGTCCTTATTTTGACTTCTAGATTACATTATTAGGCTTCTGGTCTCGGGCTTAGTGGAGTGGTGTGCTCCACATACGTAGACAACGTTTGCGTAAATTGTAGAGTATATTATCAATGAATCTAGTTCAGTTGGTATAAACTCCATTATTTACATAGAATGAATGAAGTATATTTGAATTCATATTTTCTATCGGTTATATAATATATAATTTGTAAAAAAAAAAAATTAAACATATTAATTTGTTTGTCTAAAATAACACTTCGAATAAGTATCAAGAAAATAAAAACCAAGTGCCGTATAATTATTTTCCCTTTTTCAACATGCGGTAATCACTGGTTCTTAGTATAAGATTACTACAACAAAATTTGGATTTAACCGACGAATTAATTCAAATAAAAAATTAAATGCAACATTTTTTTTATTTTAATTAGCTAAGTGATTTTATAACTCACAATTGTAGGCTAGCAGTCAAAAAGTATGTTCAGCCAATGATTGATTATTGTCCTCAATGACCGGTATTTATATAATTAACAAAATTGGAATTGGATATGTGCATAGTATATTTCCTCTCAAATTAAACTTCTAGTTTAGAGAATTCAACATGATAGTCTGTTTTTAGCTATTAATTTAAGACATAATGAATTTCCATGATTTTATAGTTTATTTGGTATTAATGCTATCTCCCTCTAGATTTGGTAAAAATTTAAATCTCTTTTCTTGCTTGAAAAAAAAATGATTCTTAGAATGAATGGTTGATATTAAAATCACTGATAAATTTATTTGTGATTTTAACTATTATAATAACAGAAAGACTAACATTACGTGTAGGTACAATCATCTAAATTTTTATAGTATCTTATAGGTTATATAGTTATGCATATTTTTGTATGTGATATTGTTATATATTTACATTGCTACATGACAATTTTCTTACACCGCAATGTAATATCCCATGTGTTAAGGGGGAGATTGTGATGCTTTATATGAGTAAAGTCACACACTGATTATTTGCTATTTCAAATTTGTCGTATCTAATGTGTTCCTACTAATCACATTTAAACACATAAAAAGAAAATCAATATATAATGGTAGAAGCTTGTTCTACCATCATAAGTATCTACATGTAATTAGTTGGGATATAATTGAGACACAAAATTTGAAATAGTAAACTTCCATCCTTGACTAGTGATATATAAGGATAAATAATGAATAATATGTCAATACTAACTATTTTTTTTTTTAGTCAAATGGTTGGGAAAAAAAAACCCATTAATCTTTATTGGTTTCATTATTAACAACTTTTAGCCTAGAGCATTACAAATGGTATCAAAGCCAATCCCCTAGCAGTAAATATCTGATTTGAGAATGACTAAAAAGAGAGAAGATTTAGATCTAATTGTAAGATCTTGCAACAAGTATGTCACATGCTTAAGAGAGGGAGATTATAATACCTCATGTGTTAGGAGAGAGATTGTAATTCTCATGTAAATGAAAGTAGCATTCGAATTATTGTACTGGACAATATAAAGAATATTTGATAGCAAAAAACAAGACAGTATAACTCTTTTATACTATATTTAGAGTGCATTTTATTGGATAAAGATTTTTGTAATGTTCACCATTTGAATATACAAAGTACTACACTAAACATAATATATAAATTACTGAATATGAAATTTTGTGCTTTTGTTTAGTGAATTTAATTTTTGTACTATATTTTGGATGGTATAAAATATAAGTATTTTGTTTAGAATTTCAGGATTATTTCTGTCTAGTAACCGAAAAAATATACAAACCAAATAAGAGATAAAATATTTTATTTAGAATGGTACCATAAATTTATAACAATCAAACGATATCAAAGTCAAACATAAATTATGAGAGATACTGAATTGTAGTATATAAAAGACATAATTAATAATATGTGATAGAATCTTCTAGGTCAAGTAATTAAAAAAAATTATTAATATTTATTAACTTAATTATTAATTACTTTTTATCTAAGGGCTACATACACTACATAAATTGTATCAGAATTTGTCTCTTCATAAACTGTCGGAGATTCCTTGGACTTAGAACAGTATCCACAGTCATCATACAAAATAATTGTGAGACATGTAATTTCCAGAAACATGATTAATCAATGGATTGGCCTGCAATGAAGGCGACGTGTCCCGTCGACAATACAAACTCGCTTTTCTTGGGCAGAGCGGATAAGACAAATTGTTTATTATCATTATGTATTTATAAAAAGGTACCATTCGGCCAGGAAAGCCTTCACTATAAAACTGTACCGATGAAATCAATATATATTTCCATTACACGCTCTATCCAGAACTATAAATTAGTCAGAAGATTTCCAATTAATCACGGTATCATAGGAGCCGCAATTCCAACTTGCCAAAAAAAATAAATTTAAATTTAAAATAATATTAAAATTTTAAACTATTTCCATATAAAATAAAAAAATTAATTCTCATTCATAATATTTAATATATTTTTATTATTAATAATATAAAATAAACATATTAAAAATATATATATGATTAAATATTTACAAAAAAAATTTATATTTTAATAATATAAAATTAAAATCAACTTTTATTTTTTAATTTTTTATAAGCTTTTATTCTATCTTGTTAAGATAACAATTCTAATGTGATTTATATAAATAAATATAAATTCTTTTCAAGTTTTTATAAAATAAACTAAAAACTATAATGATTTTTGGAGTCGTAGTTTTTTTTAATTAAAAAAATTAAAGTCCAATCATAGGCTCGAAATTAACCTTATGAACCAGCTGGTCCTTGAACCTAGCTTGGAATTGGGTTCCATGGTTTCGGTGCTGGATCCCCATTCTAGGGACCTGAGGCTTCTGGTTTGCAGTCCAAATCTAGGGTGGATCCACCTCGAAATCATGTCTACATTTTGGTTTGAGTAAATATATATATAATTATACTAATCACCCCTATGAGCCACTTAAATAATATTCCAACTATTTTCATTATTTTCATGTACACTTACCTAGATTTGATGTATCATCTATTAATTTCTTACATTTATAGACAGGATGGTAGTTGATTTATTGTAAAATCTATGTGGAAAAAAAATATAAAAGATTACTCCATTTAAATTTATTTTAACAAAACCAATGTATACATTTAGTTGTTTCTTGAGTAATAATCTGGGTACTTATTTCTTTCTCCATGGGATCATTTTAGAAAATTTTAGTATAAGTTACATGTTAAAGTTAATTATAATCTTGAAGCCAATTGTTACCGAAATTGTGGACCCATATATCGACCAAGGGCTTAAATGCACCGTAAAAAAGTTGGTGTTTAGTATTTACATGTGTTTTGGAAGTTCTTCGCCAGTTAATCTAATTTACCACTAGAAAAGTTGAAATTAATGTACGGATGAAACATTATATGATTAATTTACCACTAGTTTCGATGCAGTACCTTTCGAAAATTGATATTTTATTATTAAATTCCTTTAACTTCCATTCAAATTAAAAGGACGTACTTTCTCTCTTCAATATTTGAAGGTTAATTGCTATGAGCTAATAAATTTCTTCATTTTAACAATTTTTACTTTTTATACATTACATTTTTCACTCTAAATAATGATATTGAATTCTAATGAGTCAGGATGTGAAAATTAAATTAGTTTTCAAATCTTATTATATATTTTCTATTTTTAACACACGTTAAATTTAATCCCTTTTATTTTGACACATGCAGCATTTGGTATTAATTTAGGGTAAATATTACATTTGATACTTAAATTCTATTTATTTTTACAATTAACTACCTATAGTTTGATACCTATAGTTTGAATTCGGTTCTTCCTTGAAGATTACTTCTTGAAACGTGATTATCACTTGTGGAAAGGGGTTCTTAGAATTGAAGATTTCTTTTGAATTTGTGGATTATTCACGTGGAATTATATCTGATTAGTGTGATGTTAGAAGAGATTATTATTGTGGTATCACAATTGCAACATTGAGTATTTGGATTTCATTGCACCTTCACTAGGTTCACGCCATTTTTGCTCTTTTTGGAATCGGTTTGTTGTTAACTTGAGTTTGTTTTTCTTGAGTCTTTTAATTGTGCTTCCAAGTGGATTTAGGCACATCATCCTTTTTGGTATCAGAGCACATGTTGAGAGAAGGGATTGGTTTTATTGATTTCGTGGAATTAATCATCAATTAGGGTTGATATAGTGAAAACCGCAAATTGTGTTGTTGTTGTGGTTTTGAGCTTGCAAAATTACCTTGGCTTGGAATTTAATTTGCTGTTTTTTGGAGTTGGATTGGGAAGGTTTTTGTATCATCTTATGTTCAATAATTTTCGTGGAAGGGTAGAAGCATAGAAGTGTTGTTTAATTCAACAACTTTTGGAACTTGAAAAACTTACCAATCCTTGCCGTGACTAGTTGTGGTGTGAAGGAGGTTGTGTAGCTTGTTGTTTTGATTTCCATTGTGTAATTCTGAATTGGAGAAGTGCAATTTACAAATTTGCATTGAGTTTTGATGAGTAAGGAATTTATTTGAATTCAAACACATGCCATTAAGTTGTGGGAGTTAATGAGTGCTATTTGAATTTGAATTCATTGCTTACCAATTGAAGAAGGCTTGCAATTAGTGAAGTGGTTTGAATTTCAAATTGAAGTTGCTGCCTATTGTGGAATTCGGAATGCATTTGTGGAAAGTAACATATTTGTCCTTTGTTGTCATTATTTGCCGTGGAAGTGGAAGCCCACTTGGTGTTATTATCCCTTGTGTTGTTGCCATGGAAGTAACTCATCTTTATTGTTGTTGTTACTTGTGTGTTGCCGTGGAGTGGCTTGTGGAAATTAAATTTGTTGCACCGTGTTGTTGTGACGTGTTGTGGAGAAGAGTATTACACGTGAGTTGCAATAACATAATTGTAAAGTTAAGTGGGTTTGTTTGTTTGTCTTTCTTGTAGTTGCTATTGTGTGGAGTTAAGGGAAGTGTAGTAGTGGAGTGTGTGCCCTTGAGTCAAATTGTTTTGAGGATCAGTATACGGGAGTCTACAACTATGTCAAATGATAGTGTGAATGGGGGAATTGGTGATGAAGCTAATAGTCAGGTTGGTGGAGGTCAGGGTCGTAATGTGGCAGGTAGGAGAACTTTGGAAGAACAACTCCAGGATCTTACTACCATAGTTGCTACACTGGTAACTAGAGGTTACAGAATGACATTACCACAACCACCAGTGGTAAACCAACTGGCACCACCTCGAGTAGCTCCACAAAATCCTCATTGAGATAGAGTAATGGGAGATGGGAATTTGAATAGAAGGATGGGTGAGGAGCATCTTCCATACAGGGAAAAAATGGATGATAATTTTGGGGCAAACCCAAATCAGAATAGGGATTTCAGGCCACCTCGGGGTTTGGAGTATGTGAAACTACAGATGCTGGATCAGCAGATGAATACTTAGACTGGGAGGACAAGGTTGAAGGTCTCTTCGAATGTTATGAGATCAATGACAGTACCAGGGTTCGATTGGCTGCTGTTGAATTTGTAGGGTATGCTGCACTCTTGTGGAAGAATCTGATTATCAATAGGCTTCAGGATGGAGAGGCTGAGGTTCAGACCTGGAGGGACATGAAAAGATTACTGAGGAAAAGGTTCATTCCTGAACACTACAAACATGAACTGTTTATGCGACTACAAACATTGAGGCAGGGAGGCAAAATAGTGGATGATTATGTGCAGGAGTTTGAGACCCTTATGATTAGGTGTGGGTCTGTTGAGCCTCCAGAGCAAACTATAGCACGTTTTGTCTCAGGTCTAAAATATGAAATAGCGTGTATTGTTGAACTGCAGTGCTATAATACACTTGATGAGGCTATTCAGTTGGCCTTAAAAGTAGAGAGACAAAGGAGGTCCAACTTCTTTAGGGCTCCGAGTAGTAGGCCCAGTACTGTTAATAGACCCATATCAGCTGACAGTCGATCAAGGGGAACAAAGGCGGTAGGTGAGGGAGTAAAGGAAGTGGACACTACTACCCCAACAATTATGAGAGAAAATTTACCCATTGGGAAGGGTAAAGAGGTCGTGGCCCCAAAAACGAGGCAGACTGTTCCCAGATCTACTAGTGGGAAAGCGCGCCAGATAAAATGCTTTAAATGTATGGGATTTGGGCATATGGCTGCACAATGTCCAAATAAGAAGGTGACGACTGTAATGGAAGACACTGGGGAGTATGTTGAGGATGATCATGAACAGATTGAACCTACAAATTTACCAACAGCACTGCAGGAATATTATGATGATCAGACTACAAACGCGCCTGAGGAGCATATAGGAGGAAAATATCTATCCTTAATATTGTCGAGTTTAATTTTTGAATTTCCATTCCTAATCCGATCTAGACTAGACCCTATGCTCATCTAATGTAGATCCTCGACTTGAATTAGGAACTTCGTTTGATTTTTTTGGAGTCGCCACCCAACTGTTGTTGGGAAAAAGTGAATTAAGACTAAAGGAGCGGATTAGTCTTAATTTGGACTACTAGTCGTCGTTATTTCCTCTTCTCGTTCTTGTGAGAAGAGAAAAAAGGGAAAACCAGAGTTTCTAAGTCCGGAGGCTAACCTATTAAAACCTATACGGTTACCACCTAATCTCCTAAAATTCTTCATCTTTAGAAATGTGTTTCATTGTGTTTCTGTTAATTTTTGTTATGTCTTTGAATTTATTTCAGAAAAAGGATTTTTTCATTTATTTTATGGGTTGACCCGAATGGGTGCCTACGTACCTGCTACTTAGGATCAAACAAGCCGTAGTTCGCTTTTCTGAAAATCTTTAGTGCATTGGTGAATTTTAATTTTGAAATTTCTTTCGATTTATGTTCTTACCATTTTTGGGATTTTTCCTAAAAACTCTAAGCCTAAGCTTGATTTCATTTTGAAAAAATGATTTTGTAGGGAAAACGTCAATTTTGATTTATTTGATGAAAATGATTTCTCTAAGTGCTAAAACTTATTTATTTATCTTTTTATGATTTTTTATGACTTTTTATGATTTTTTTGTTATTTTTTTGATTTCTGAGAATTTTTTGGGATTTTTGTGGTTTTTGGGAATTTTTGTTGATTTTCGTGATTTTTGGGAATTTTTGTGATTTTTTGGGAATTTTTGTTTATTATCTATCCTATTTGACATCTAAAATTTATGATTATTTTCCTAATTTTTTATTATTTTTCTATATTTATTATTATTATTTTTTTATTTATCTATTTATTATTATTTTTCTACATTATTAAATTCTAAAAAAAAATCTAATTTCTACATTTTCCTATTTATTAAAAATAACACATAAATATATAAATAAATAAATAAATAACTAAATAACAAATAATAAATTACTTAATTAATTCAGAATAAATGAATAAACAAAATTAATTAAATAAAAATAAAAAAATCCGGAAAATCTGACTTACCTGGATCTGGGTCGGTGCGCGGGTCGGGTCGAATCGGGTCGGGTCGGATCGGTCGGACACGGCGGCGGGGTTGGCTCGTTCACGGCGTTCCGGTGGTCTTTTGCGGCGGGTGAAGTGTCGAATCTTAGCTTCTTGAGGGTGCTGAATTCGATGGTGGTGGCGGTTTACTCTCAGAACGTCTCCTTGCGGTGGCTCAACTCCGATCGGCGGTCGCAACTTTGGGTTTCCTCCGATCTACACTCTTTTCTCTCTCTCTTGCAATTCTGATCTGTGTTCTTGCTTCCTCATCTCCTCCTCTATTTATAGGCGCTTGAAATCGAGCTGGATAAGCCCGAATTTCCTCCGATTGAAGCTGATCGGATTTTCGGTTGAAAAACCAACTCCGATTCGTGCCCATCCAATGATTTGTTGCAATTTGATTTTAATTAGATAATGTTTATCTTATCTTTGTTGAAGATCTGTTGGATTTGTGCAAAAAAATCGAATAAAAACGGCCGAAATATGAATTTTTTCTTCGCCGGCGATCTCGGGCTCGAGGTAGGAGACAATCACGCGCTCGGCGCGTGCGTTTCTTCCAGCCAATCAGATGCTGCCACGTGTCCTGGATAAGTCAAAAAATTGCAAAACGCGGAAACTGCTTCCTCCGCGATTCGAACGTCTGACCAAGCGCCCCCCCCCCCCCCCCCCCCCGCGCGTACTTAGCCATGGTCCGGACCAGTTGGGCTAGCCCACTTTCGCGATTTTATTTATTTCGCAAATTGCATATATGCAATGCGATTTTTCTTTTTTTTTTGTATTTTTTGAAATTTCAAAAATTTGTAAAAATTGTTTATTATTCATTATTACTATTTCCGAAATCATTTTTTCAAAATTGAAGTGTTTTCCTATTTATTTTTATTTTTTGAACATTTTTATTATTTTATGCTAAATTAGGAAAAATTGAAAATTGATTATTACTGAAAATTATTGACTCCTAGGGCAAAAATGGGGTGTTTACAAATATGTTATGCAGGGCTTTATCTATATGTCCTGATACCAGTGATATTCAGAGGGAGAACATATTTCATACCTCTTGCAGAATCAGAGGTAACCTTTGTGTACTCATCATCGATAGTGGTAGTTGTACGAATGTTATATCTGCTGCACTGGTAGACAAATTACAACTATCTACTATCCCACATCCTAGTCCTTATCACTTGCATTGGCTGGATAATAGAGGTAGTATGCATGTTACCCATAGGGTAAAGGTTCCTGTGAATGTCGGACAGAATTATCATGATGAGATCCTGTGTGATATAGTCCCTATGCATGCATTCCATTTACTGTTGGGTCGGCCTTGGTTGTATGATCGACGGGTGATACATGATGGGTTTGAAAATACCTACATGTTCAGCATGGGCGAGTCACGCATAGTTCTATTACCGATGACTCCATCTGAGGTCCAGGGTTTTCAGAAACAGATCAAAAATCCATCCACTACCATTGTTAGCCAGAAGAGCAGGACAACAAAGATACTAGGGTTCAGTTCCACAACTGATCCTCTAGATTTGAGGGAAAATCTTTCTGAAGCCTGAGGAGATGATGGGAAAATTTCTGATACTGTCAACCTTTTCAGAACCCAATTTGGATGTGATCCAAATTGCTCATATTTACCTTATGTCTTTATTTCTAATAAAATTTGAGAATAATCTTACAGGTATAATGAAAATTCTCCATGGGATGCCAATATGTCCTACAACTCCCGTTGGACATAGAACATTTTTCAGGATGACAATCAAAGACCCGCTGCGATTATTTTTCTATTCCGAGGCATTGGATCATGAAGACTTATGTTATTTTGTATCTTGTAATTGTTTTATGAACTATTTTGGTTTTGGGACACTTTTATTTCCTTATAATTTTCATTTAGGGTTAGCCACCTTAAAAGTGACAAACTTATAATTTTGAGCACTTTTTAATCCTAGGAGTAGTAAGTATAAATACTTGCTTGAGAGAGGGTTTGAGGAGGCCATATTTTGCAGAATTGAGAGTACATTTCACGTGAGGATTAGGGTTTCCTAATTGTCATTAGACTCTTATCAATTTCAATCCCAAGAGTTGAAATTGTGGCAAGTGCAACACCTTGAAATTGTGAGTAGTATCAATTTCATTTTGTTATGATTTCTTTTCTTCTCTAGTGTGTCATATCTAGGGGTGAATTGAGATAGTTCTTGGACAGATTTGCTTCCTATTATTTTCGAATTCTTGTGTTTAATTAAGATCCTTTGCATTTGAATTCGGTTCTTCCTTGAAGATTACTTCTTGAAACGTGATTATCACTTGTGGAAAGAGGTTCTTAGAATTGAAGATTTCTTTTGAATTTGTGGATTATTCACGTGGGATTATATGTGATTAGTGTGATGTTAGAAGAGATTATTATTGTGGTATCACAATTGCAACATTGAGTATTTGGATTTCATTGCACCTTCACTAAGTTCACACCATTTTTGCCCTTTTTGGAATCGGTTTGTGCTTCCAAGTGGATTTAGGCACATCAACCTCTATTTAATTGTCTTCCACCAAATATATATTTTTTTTCTAGTAACCAGATTATTAAATTATAATTTTTCCATGTCAGTAATTTCTTTTTGTACTATTAAAAAAATGACAAGTTTCTTCTATGATTTATCTTCTAGTAAGAAGGGAGGCTATAGAAAAAGTGACAAAGGAATATCTATTCAACCTAAACCTGAGGATTTTTTGACGTGGACAATTATGATCTCTATGACTTCACCAACAAGTGTTTGGAAGATTTAATGATGCCACTCTCAAGATTTGAGCACATGACTCTCGATGGACAAAGTGAACCATTGCCATGGAAGGCAGTGAAGAGGAGGTAGAAGAAGAAGAGGAAGATGATGTACAAGAAGTGCTAAAGGAAGAAGTATCAAGCCATATACGTGATAAAGCTGGTTCCATAAGTAAGCCACCTATACCACTTAGATATGAAATTCTTACTAAACATTTTTGTATAATTGTAGGAGAAGATGGGAGTACCCATACATAGTGCAATTAATGTCAGTTAAGTTATGCATGGAAGAAGGGGGATGGCTATGGGACTTTGAATAGGCACATGCGATCGAAGCACACAACGGAGTTCAACATAGATAAGTCATAGCAACAAATATCCTAATTTAGTGGTTTGTAATCATCAGACCTATTTCAGTATTTTGCTGAGAGGCAAAAAATTGCTCTAGTAGAATATTTAGCCAATTGTCACCTATCAAGGAGTAATGTATCTTCAGTTCATCGCTTGGAATATGAACAGGAAGCTTTGAATCCAAATTCACAAATGTTCGAGTCGAAAATGATGCAACAAACCACTGTGAAACTTTATAACACCGGTAAACATGAATTAACTGTTATATTTAATTTTCTTGATATGCAAGTTTTTATTTATGCAGATATATAGACAGGTCCATGGAATGATGATTCTTATATGGGAATTATATATTATTGGATAGATGATGCATGGTAAATATAGAAGAGACTAATAGCCCTTAGAATTTTTAACAAACACTATATGGCGAAAATATTTTTCGTATAATTAGTATTATTTTAGGTGAATACTCATTGATGAAAAATATTTTTTTCAATTGGTTTTAACAATGTGACTGCAAACATTGCATCTATTGATGAACTTAAAATGTTATGTCAACCCACATTAGGTGGGAATTTTTTCTATAAATGTTGTGTCTGCCATATTTTAAATTCTTATGTTAGTGATGGTCTGAATTGTTTAGATTTTAAAATATTCCCTATAAGATAAGTAATTGACTTTTTAATTAACCATCTATATGTAAATAAGGCATGGAGGAAATATTGTATTGATAATGGAATGCAACCTAAAAAAATTAGTAGACTTTAAGCATAGGTGGAATTCCACTTATCGACTTCTATAAAGTATAATCCCTTATTAAGATGCATTGTGTTCTTTTTCTACTATGAACATCCCTAACATTCTACTGTACCTTAGTGATTAGGATGTATCCACTAGAATGCTAAATGTGCTTAAAGTTTTCTATGAGTGTACTTTAATATTTTCTCAAGTGTAGCAAGTTAGTATTTGGTTTTTCCTAATGAATGCCATAAACATACTATTAGTATTACTTGAAGCTCAAAATGACCCATTTCTTGTGGGTAGCTATTAAATGATTGCAAAGTGGTTACTATATTATAGACAAATTCTTGCCATTTATCTTATTTCTTTTATTTTAGATTCGTGTTATAAGAAAGACATGCTTTTATAATATCTCAATTTGTATTATCAAATAGTTGATACATTTTTTAAGACACAAGATACCTATGCCGTACAGCGGCACAAGAATTATGACTAGCAATTCAAGTAACATAAGACTTATTTTCTAACTTTTTTACTATATTTGGTGGCCAAGTTCTTGATACACTCTCACCATCCCCCAACTTACATGGTGCCACTTATGGTCATATCTTCCCTACGTAATGAATGATGACACAAAGGTTGAAGTGGTATTGTGTTGATTCAAGTGAGTATACAAAACTTGACCAGTATTTCAACACGAACTTTAAATTTGGTGACAGTAGTATCATAGACTTCAACATCTTGGATTGGTGAAGGAGGTATAGGAAAACTTATCTGATTCTCTTTCAAATGACTCACTAAGTTCTTGATGCTCCTGCATTAACAATAGCTATTGAACAGGTTTTAGCACAATGGGCCTTATCCTAGTATAACGACGATCGAGATTGTCACCTATTAATGTTGAAGCGTTGGCTTGCATAGAGGATTGGTTAAAGGAAAGAATTAAAAAACAAGAGTCATATGAAATGTTTAGTAAAGAAAATGAATACTTCAATGACTTTGTCCCCATCGAGGGGAAGCTCCATTGGCTTAACTCCTAATCTCATGCAAGACGTAACAGCTTAAATAATATCTATTTTTATTATGTAAGATGTATAGGTGAACCCCAAAGTGAGACACTTGGTTTGATGAACTTCTTGTGCAATAGTTCTTGTATCTAGTCCTTCAGTTCTTTCAATTCTTTGGGTCCCATATGGTGTGGGGCTTTAGATATGGGAGCCGTACTTAGCATCACATTTATACCAAATTCAATTTCCCTTGTTGGGGGTAAATTAGGCAGATCTTCAGGAAATACTTTAGTAAATTTCTTCACTACCCTTACTTGACCAATCTTCATCACATCTTCAGCTTCAATTGTCACTAAAGCCATCATACTCTTGCTCCATAATTCATATGTTGGTAGCCCTGTTGGCCTACGTGGCTTTAGTTGGAAACAAAATTGTTCTCCTTTCGATGTACTAAAATGGATTATCATATCATGACAATCAATTGTTGCATGATGTATGATCAACCAATCTATTCCCAGTATTACATCAAAGTTTATCATTTCTAACACTAGGAGATCTATAACCAGTATTTTACCTTGAACTTCTACACTAACCCTTCTACATATTTTATTTAATCCTTTACCTATACCCACTGGTGTACTCAAACTCAACACAACATTCAGCAGCTCATTACATAAATTATGCATACTTCTAAATGCATTAGACACGCATGAATGTGCTACACCAGTATCAAATAGAATATATGCTTTAATAGAATGTACTAATAGTATACCTACCAATGTATCTGTATCTAGAGTGTTTGTCTCTGTAGTGCGAATACTTGAGCTAGTGTGCTTTGTCTTAGCCCTACATGTTGAGGTCTACCACCATTGTTTCTAGCCTAATTTCTCCTTACCAGTGCTGGTTGCACATTTTATCCTCTAGTGTTTGAGTAATCAACCATTCTTCGACCCCTTTGTTTGTAGGAGAAACAGAATATGAGAGGTATTGATTTCTCCATATAGGTTTTGTTGTTGTGTCCTATCTTCCTATAAGAAAAACAAGCACCCTCTGGCCATTTGCATTCATTCAACTTGTGTAGCCCATAGCATTTCACACACTTATTACCTTGACCCATTAAGGAGGTTATGTATGGCCTAAGAGGAGGGTGATGTAATGACCATAGGTCTAGTTTGCACAGTACGAAGTTTCTTGCCCTTCTCCTAAATTATGAAACCTTGGGTAGGTCTCTTTCCTAATACAATTTTAGTCCCTAGTGTCCTCATTTCTTCAGTCCTCTTGCGACTTTGCTCAAGGATTTTAGCTTTATTTACTGCTTCAGAGTAAGTGTTTAGTTAGAATGCACTCACTTCATGTTGTAAGTAGGTTTTAGACCCAATACAAATTGATGAGCCCTAGACTTCTCATCAACTTTGAAAGTAGGTGGCATAAATTTTAGGTGATTGAGTTTCACCTTATACTCATCTACCGATCTCTTGCCCAGATAGCAACTATAGTAAGCTGCCTTCATCATGTCTCTTATGCTGCTAGGGAAATATTGTTCATACAACATTTCCTTGATCCTCTCCTATGTGATTGGTCCTATAGTGAGTCTTGAGACATTCGACCACCATTTAGAAGCCGAGCCCCTCAATAGATAAACGACATATTTCACTTTCTTATCATTAGAAATTCTCAACACTTCAAACATCTTTTCCAGCTCAACAATCCACTACTCAGCATCCAGTGGATCATCAATCTTAGGCTTGAACTCTTTGACCATTCTAATAAAATGATCTAAACTCACTTGCCCAACTGGCTTCTCTTTAAATCTTGTAATTTTTTTGTTGCTACTATACCACTACTCCTACTAAAGTATTAATGGTTGCCATCATCTAAGCAGCATTGACCTCATTTCCTCCTTGTCTATTGTCGAGTCTAATTTTTAAATTCCCATTCCTAATCCGATCTAGACTAGACCCTATGCTCATCTAATGTAGATCATCGACTTGAGTTAGGAATTTCGTTTAATTTTTGGAGTCGCTACCCAACTGTTGTTAGGAAAATTGAATTAAGATTAAAGGAGCGGATTAGTCTTAATTTGGACCACTAGTCGTCGTGATTTCCTCTTCTCGTTTTTGTGAAAAGAGGAAAAGGGAAAACCAGAGTTTCTAAGTCCGGAGGCTAACCTATTAAAACCTTTACGGTTACCACCTAATCTCTTGAAATTGTTTCTCTTTAGAAATGTGTTTCTGTTACTTTTTATTATGTTTTTGAATTATTTCAAGAAAATGATTTTTCATTCATTTTATGGGTTGACCCGAATGAGTGCCTACGTACCTGCTACACAGGATCAAATAAGCCGTAGTTCGCTTTTCTGAAAACTTTAAGTTTGTTTGTGAATTTTAATTTTGAAATCTCTTTTGCTTTATGTTCTTACCATTTTTGGGATTTTTCTAAAAAATCCTAAGCTTTAATTTTATTTTGAAAATGATTTTAGGGAAAAACATCAATTTTGGATTTATTTGAAGAAAAGGATTTTTCTAAGTGCTAAAACTCATTTTTTATGATTCTTTTATAATTTTTGAAATTTTTTTTATGATTTTTATGATCTTTGTGATTTTTTTGTTATTTTTATGATTTCTAAGAATTTTCTGGATTTTTGTGATTTTTGGGAATTTTTTTTTTTTTTGGGATTTTTGGTTTATTATCTATCCTATTTTGACATCTAAAATTTTATTATTATTTTCCTAATATTTTTTATTATTTTTCTATATTTTATTATTTATTTTACATTATTAAATCCTAAAAAACCTAATTTCTACATTTTCCTATTTATTGAAAATAAAACCTAAATCAACAAATAAATAAATGGCTAAAGAAATAACAAAATAATAAATAACAAATAATAAATTCGGAATAAATAAATAAATAAATAAAAAATATGGAAAACTCGATTTACCTGGATTCGGGTCGGTGCGCGGGTCGGTCGGATCGATCGGACACGACGGCGGGGAAGGCTCGTTCATGGCGTTCCGGTGGCTTTTTGCAGCGGGTGAGGTGTCGAATCCTAGCTTCTCGAGGTTGCTGAATCCAATGGTGGAGGTGGTTTGCTCCCAGATCGCCTCCTGGTGGTGGTTCAACTTCGGCCGGTGCTTCGCGGTTTTGGGTCTCCTCCGATGCTCTCCGATTTGCACTCTTTCCTCACTTTCTCTCAATTGTGATTCGTCCTCTGGCTTCCTCTACTCCTCCTCTATTTATAGGCACTTGAAACCGAGTTGGATAAGCTCGGATTTCCTCTGATTGAAGCTGATCGGATTTTCGGTTAGAAAAACCAACACCGATTTGTGTCAATCCCTCGATTTGTTATGATTTGATTCCAATTAGATAATGTTTATCTTATTTATGTTGAAGATCTGTTGGATTTGTGCAAAAAATCGAATCAAAACGACCGAAATACGAATTTTTCCTTCCGCCGGCGATCTCGGACCCGAGGTAGACGACGATCACCCGCCCGGCGCGTGCATTTCCTCCAGCCAATCGGATGCTGCCACGTGTCCTGGATAAGTGAAAAAATTGCAAAACGCGGAAACAGCTCCTCCCGCGATTCGAACCCCTGACCTCGCACCCGCACCGCGCCTTAGCCCATGGTCCGGACCAGCTGAGCTAGCCCACTTTCCTGATTTTTCTAATTTCGCAAATTGCATATATGCAATGCGATTTTCCTATTTTTTTGTATTTTTTGAAAATTCCAAATTTTGTAAAAATTGTTTATTATTTATTATTGCTATTTCTGAAATCATTTTTCAAAATTGATGTGTTTTCCTATTTATTTTTTTTTTTGAATATTTTTATTATTTTTGGTAAATTAGAGAAAAATTGGGAAAAATTGAAAATTGATTATTTTTGAGAATTATCGATTCCTAGGGCAAAAATGGGGTGTTTACAGCTGCCCCTCTTTGTGGTAAAGTTTGAAAAACTTAACTACAAAGACAAACAAAAGACACCATTTTTGGCCTCTTGAATGGATTTTGGTAGGAAAATGCTCCAAGAGCTAATAATCCTACGATTGAAGATGTTCCTAACAATTCAAGGTAATGTTCCTTCCCAAAAAGTGCTTTATGGGTTGACTAATTGGCGATGGGACATGTCTCCATCATTGTGTAGGAATGTATGAGAAATGATGATAGGAAGCGTCTTATCAGACTTGTAACCTTGGAAAGAAAATTTACTCAGGAAGCGCCCTTATGAGTTGGCTACCTGTCAACAGAAGCATCTTGTTAGACTAGCAACTATTTGGAGGAATATTTCCGAAAAGTGCCCCGAGAGCTGACTAATCGGTATGGTTTAGGAAAGTGCCCTTCATGGGCTGACTAACCTTGGGTGGAATGCCTCAGGAAGTGCCCCCTATGAGCTAGCCTTGAGGTAGATTTTTAGGAAAGTGCCCCCCATGGGCTAACCATGAGAACAGATTTTTAGGAAAGTGCCCCCTATGGGCTGACTAACCTGGAATTGAACTTGTCTCAAAAAGTGCCCCCTATGGGCTAACCATGAGAACAAGGTTTTTAGGAAAGTGCCCCCTATGGGCTGACTAACCTGGAATTGAATTGTCTCAAAAAGTGCCCCCTATGGGCTGACTAACCTGGAATTGAATTGTCTCAAAAAGTGCCCCCTATGGGCTGACTAACCTGGAATTGAATTGTCTCAAAAAGTGCCCCCTATGGGCTGACCATGAGAACAAAGTTTTTAGGAAAGTGCCCCCTATGGGCTGACTAACCTAGAGTTGAATTGTCTCAAAAAGTGCCCCCTATGGGCTAACCATGAGAACAAAGTTTTTAGGAAAGTGCCCCCTATGGGCTGACTAACCCGGAGTTGAATTGTCTCAAAAAGTGCCCCCTATGGGCTAACAATGAGAACAAAGTTTTAGGAAAGTGCCCCCTATGGGCTGACTAACCTGGAGTTGAGTTGTCTCAAAAAGTGCCCCCTATGGGCTAACCATGAGAAGAAAGTTTTAGGAAAGTGCCCCCTATGGGCTAACCATGAGAAGAAAGTTTTAGGAAAGTGCCCCCTATGGGCTGACTAACCTGGAGTTGAATTGTCTCAAAAAGTGCCCCCTATGGGCTAACCATGAGAATAAGGTTTTTAGGAAAGTGCCCCCTATGGGCTGACTAACCTGGAATTGAATTGTCTCAAAAAGTGCCCCCTATGGGCTGACCATGAGAACAAATTTTTAGGAAAGTGCCCCCTATGGGCTGACTAACCTAATATGATATCTAGAAAGGTGCCTTTATAGACCGACCTTGGACGGGATCTAGGGAAGTGCCCCTTTTTGGGCTGATTACCCTATTAAGGGGAATGTTTAGACAAATGCCCCACTATGGGCTGACTCATTTTGTGCTTTTGAATATGCTTTCTACAACCTGAACTAAATGATGTGATGATATGATAGTTATTTATTTTAATATTCTTGCCAGTTTATCGTGGATAGCAACATAACAACCGAACCTTCGTGCTGGTTCGCTTCTGTTTCATTTCTTCTTATCTTGACACGGGGTTGAAATTTTTGATGTGCTCCCTTTCTTTTTGCGTAAGGCTCTTTTGACAGTAATGTTATCCCAATAACGCGCTCAGTTTTAATGCTAAAAAATAGATAGGATTATATCACAAACCATATTAAGATTCATTATCATTTTAGTGTTTATCTTTCATTGGTGAAATGGTGGGTAATGTATTTAAGAATATTTGTTATAGTGCGAATTGATTGTTGATCATTCAGGGATATTAACTTTGCTTGTAAAAAGTAAAAACTTGACTCAACAAAATTTACATCGAACATTGGCTTTCATAAACATTGGCAAAATTTCAATTCCCTTGCCTAAGGATAGTACATCTTTACAACATCTGTGTTAATGGGGTCTCTCAATTCTGGACCATCCATTTGAGTCAATATCAGAGCACCTCCTGACAGAACCTTTTTTTACCACATATGGACCCTCATAGTTTGGGGTGAATTTTCCTCTGGAGTCTTGCGCGTTCGGGAGAACCTTCCTTAACACCGGATCCCCCTCTTTAAAGTACCGAGGTCTCATCTTTTTGTTAAATGCTCGGGCCATTCTTTGTTGGTAACACTGGCCATGACATAATGCGGTAAGTCTTCTTTCATCAATCAGATTCAGCTGATCAAGCCACTTCTTTACCCAGTCTGATTCGGTTAACTGAGTTTCTGATAAGATTCTGAATGATGGTATCTCAACTTCAACTGGTAGCACTGCTTCAGTACCATATACCAATGAATATGGGCTAGCTCCTGTAGATGTTCTTATTGAAGTCCTGTAAGCCATGAGAGCAAACGGTAACATTTCATGCCAATCTTTGTAAGTTGTTGTCATTTTCTAGATGATCTTTTTGATATTTTTGTTAGCTGCTTCTACTACCCTGTTCATTTGAGGTCGGTAGGGAGTTGAATTTCTGTGGTTTATGTGGAATTGTTGACATAAACCTGTCATCGATTTATTGTTAAGATTGGTACCGTTGTTGGTGATGATAGACTTAGGAACTCCGTATCGGGCTATTATGTCCCTTTTTAAGAAGCGGACTATTACCCCTTTTGTGACATTGGTGTATGATGAAGCTTCTACCCACTTGGTGAAGTAATCGATCGCTACCAGTATAAATCTGTGGCCGTTGGATGCTGTTGGAGTGATAGGGCCAATTATGTCGATTCCCCACATGGAGAATGGCCATGGTGCTGATAACAAATGTAGCTCGTTGGGCGGAGCATTGATCCGGTTCGCATAGACTTGACACAAATGACAGTGCTTGATATATTTTATGCAATCTGATTCCATAGTCAACCAATAATATCCTAACCTCATGATTTTTCGGGCCAACATGTAGCCATTCATATGAGGTCCACATACTCCTTCATGTACTTCTTTCATCAGTTCGCATGCTTCATCTTTGTCCATACATCTCAACCGGGTGGTATCAGATGATCTCTTGTAAAGTATGGACCCACTTAATAGGAAATGGCTTGCTAACCTTCTGAGTGTCCTTTAGTCATTCTTGTTAGCCATTTCAGGGTATTTACCTTCTTGGAGAAAGGTCTTGATATCGTGATACCAGGGTTTGTTATCTTGTATCTTTTCAATTGTTAAACAGTAGGCAAGCCGACTTTCGATGTCTATTTTCATTGGTTGAACTTCGGCTCCCCCTGTTATCTGGATCATGGATGCTAGTGTGGCTAGGGCATCTGCGAACTGATTCTGAGTTCTCGGGATGTATGTGAAAGTGATTGCCTTGAATTCTTCAATTAGCTCTATCAAGTGTTGATGATATGGTACCAGTTTGGGGTCTTTAGTCTTGTATTCCCCTCTTGTCTGTAGTATGATGAGCGATGAATCCTCATATACCTCTAATTCGTGGATTCCCATTTGGCAGGCCATTTTGAGGCCAAGAATACATGCTTCATATTCTGCGATATTATTGGTATAGGGAAATGTAAGTCTCGTCGCTGCAGGGAATTGAGTGCCGTCTGGGGATATCAATACTGCCCCAACCCCACAACCGAATACGTTGGCGGCTCCATCGAAAAACAGTTTCTATTTCGGGTTCTGCTCTGTCCCAAAGTCTTCTATCGGCCTATCTTCCACTGACAATATATTCTCATCCGGAAATTGGGCCTGTAGTTCTTGGGAATCTGTCTCGACAGGGTGTTCCGCCAACTGGTCGGCTAAGGCTTGCCCTTTCATCGAGTTCTGATTTACGTATGTGATGTCAAACTCGGATAGGAGCATTTGCCACTTAGAGCTTCTCCCTATCAAGGCTGGTTTCTCTGCCAAGTATTTCAAGGGATCATGTCTTGTTAGCAGTTCAATATGGTAATAAAGGGTGTATTGCCTTAGTCGATGCATGACCCAGATTAAAGCACAACACGTCTTCTCCACCTCTGAGTACCTCTGTTCCCCATCTGTGAACTTCTTGCTCAGATAATATATGGAACGCTCTCTTCCCTCGTCATCTTTCTGCCCCAGCACACATCCCATGGATTCAGGAAGTATAGTGAGGTATAAGAATAAGGGCTTTCCTTGTTTCGGGACTATCAAGACCGGAGGTTTTGTAAGATAGTCTTTGATTGTTTCGAATGCCTCTTCACATTCGTCGTCCCATTCTATTGTGGTGTTCTTCTTCAACAGACGGAATAATGGCCAGCATTTGTCGGTGAGCTGTGAGATAAAACGAGCTATGTAATTTAATCTTCCTAGTAAGCTTCTTACTTCTTTAATGGAGCGTGGGGAAGGTAATTCTAATATGGACTTTACCTTGTCAGGGTCGATTTTAATGCCTTCCTGGCTTATGACAAACCCTAACAATTTCCCCGTTGTGATCCCGAAAGTACATTTTTCTAGGTTTAACTTGAGCTGGAACTTTCTCAGCCGTTTAAACAATTTCCTCAGGATATCTATATGGTTTTCTCCTTTTTTGGATTTGGCTATCATGTCGTCGACATATACTTCAACCTCTCGATGCATCATATCGTGAAGTATAGCGACCATGGCTCTCTGATACGTCGCCCCGACGTTTTTCAAACCGAAGGGCATGACTTTGTAACAGAAAGTCCCCCATGTTGTGATGAGGTCATTTTGGTTTTATCTTCCTCAGCCATTTTTATTTGATTATATCCTGAGAAACCGTCCATGAATGAGAAGAGATGGTTTCCCATAGTATTGTCTACTAGAACATCAATGTGAGGTAGGGGGAAGTTATCCTTTGGCGTGAGTTGGTTTAAGTCCCGAAAGTCTATGCATACACGTACTTTTCCATTCTTTTTCATGATAGGGACTACATTTGCTACCCACTCTTGGTAGTTGGATACTTCAATGAACCCTACTTCTAGCAGTTTCTTGACTTCTTCTTTGATTTTTAGTAAGATGTCAGGCCTAAATCTTCTCAGTTTTTGCTTTTTAGGTTTGACATCTTTCCTTGTGGGAAGCCTGTGAACTACTATTGACTGGTCTAGCCTTGGCATGTCACCATACGACCAGGCAAACACATCTGCATATTCCGTTAATAGCTCGGTTATCTTACGTTTTTGCTTGGCACTCAAACTGGTCCCAATTTTGAGGTTCTTAGGGTTTTCCATGCTTCCTAGATTTACTGTCTCCATAGGCTCGTCAATCAAGATTCTGCCTTGTTCATGTTTTAGCCAATTTTCTTGTATTATTTCGTGGTCTAAAATATCACCTTCAACAACTGACCCAGCAGCGTTGGAAACGATATCAGTGTTTTTACTTTCTACCTGCGCGAAATATCCCTGATGTTCGATGGTAGGAGATCTGAGTAAAATGAAAGCATATATATATGTAAGCGAAAAAAAAATGTAATTGAACTTGATAAAGAGTCTTAATAAAATTTGTTTAATAATCTTTCTCTACTCTTGAGCTAACCTAGCACTACTGATAGGATAACAAAACCAATGGTTGAGAGCCGGATGCTGGTTAGACGTGCGGGGAGTTGATTTCCCCTTGCTGTCGTCCTCTTCATTTATCTGAAGCTCTTGAATGAAGTTTGTCTTTCGGAAAGATTGTTGGAGAGGTGGGATGCACATCTGGGTGTCGGTCAGCTTCTCCCTTATTCTGCCTTTGGCACCTTTTGTTTGCGCTTCTTTTGCAGCCGTAGGAATGTACCCTAGTCCAAACGTCTCATGTTGCCCCTCTTTAAACTGATGGCCCTCCTTGCTGGTCACCATGTTTACTTCATTGAAAATCTGCAACCCTAGGTCTTCTGAACCTTCTTCCCCAATATAAGGTATGGCAGTCTCTTTGTATATGGCGTAATCCTGCTCGCCCAATACAGTGACTATCTGCCCGTTTGTGATGAATTTGACCCTTTGGTGGAGACTAGAGGGGATGGCTCCAGTAGCATGTATCCAAGGTCGTCCCAAGAGCAAATTAAAAGATCTTGGGATATCGAGGACCTGGAAGGAGATGTGGAATGTTTGTGGACCGATTTCCACCGGTAGGCTCACCTCCCCTATTATGTCTCTTTTGGACCCGTCAAAAGCTCTGACCACTGTGGAGTTGGGTTTTATATTACTTGGATCGACCCCCAATAAGTCGAGCGTTGCCAATGGGCAAACGTTGAGAGATGATCCATTATCGATAAGTATCCGGGAGACAATGGTGTCATTACACCTGACCACTACGAATAGTGGTTTGGTATGTTGGTCTCCCTCTTCCCCTAGCTCTTCCGGAGAGAAGGATATTTGGTCCATTGCAAAGATGGAGTCCACCACGTGACCCAATTTGTCTGTAGCGATACCTTCCGGGACCTGAATCTTTTTCAGCACTTTAAAGAGTGCTTCCCTGTGAGGTTCGGATGTTGTGAGAAGGCCCATGAGCGATATCTGCGTTGGAACTTTATTTAATTGTTCCATGATCTTGTATTCACTGGCCTTAACCATCTTCGTGAACGCAGCAAGTCCCTCTTCCTCTTCTTCCCCTTTTTCCACGGTGGGCTCTTCAGTCGGGCTCTTATGCTTTGGATCATATAATCTCCCAGAGCGGGTGATGCCTCCCACTATAAGAGGTTGCTCTTGTTCGAGGGCCCGATAGTCGAACGGTGCAGCCTTGTAATTCTCTGCCAGTATCGGGACATTGAATACATATCTTTTTCTTGGGGTTTGTACCTCGGTTGATTGTCCCTCATAGCACTATATAACCCTGGGCTTCTGATGAGAGTTGATCATGTGGACAGTCTTCCCCTCTTCCTTTGCCGGGTTGTCCTCCTTCTCAAACTCCGGTCCCCATCTGCTAGGTGGCCCTTGCTCAGTCGGGGTGTAAGAATAATTCACTAAGTACTGAAATCTCCCGTGCGATTCCCCCAAAGTGCCGACCGTTGGGTCTCCAGCTGACCACCTTCTTTTAATGTGTGTTTTTGGAGTCTCTTCTGGAGCTTGGCGGGATTGCTTCTTTTGTGGCTCGGTCTTCAAGGCTTCTTTAGGAACCGACTCCTCAGATGTAATCATATTAATGGCGGGCCTGTGATTGGGCAGGGGGTTGGTGTTGACATTGGGTGCTGGGGTGTTCACGAAATCCAATTGTATGATTCCTGCATAAATTAAATCTTGGATTTTGTGTCGGAGCCTCCAGCAGCTATCTGTGGAATGCCCCTCCTGACCTATGTGGTAGTCACACTTGAGATTTGAGTCAAAGTTCTTGGGCTTGTACCGGTCGTTGGGGATCTCGAAACTAATCAAGTTGTCTGCCCTCAACCGAGCGAAGACTTGACTGAGTGGGATGGGGATTGGAGTGAACTGCCTTGGGACCCTGACAGCTTGAATTTGACCCGTCATGGGTTGCTGGACTGGGGTACTCGTGGTCTGAAATGTAACACGAGTCCCGGCCTTTTCTGCTTTACCGGAGTGGACCGTGCTGACAGTGGACTCTTTAGCTCTGTTTCCTCCCACGGGCCTTTGTGTCGGTGTGACCCTAGGAGGCTCCATTGTTTGGAGTCTACCGGTGGTGATGGCGTTCTCAATCCTACAGCCCGCGGCCAGCAACTCTGCAAAACTGGAGGAGGTTTGGCCTACTAGATGTGAAAAGTAGGTCTTGTCCAGGGTATTGACAAATATGGATGTCAATTCCTTCTCTGACATCGGGGTTGCTACCCTAGCGGCCTGGGCTCTCCAGCGCTGAGCATATTCCTTGAACGACTCAGCATGTCTCTTCCGGAGACTTCCCAGGTCGATTACAGATGGGGCGACTTCAATATTGAACTTATATTGGTCATAAAACGCCCGGGCTAGCTTCTCCCAAGTGTTGACAATGTTGAAGTCCAGGTGGGCATACCAGACTAGTGCAGGGCCTGTGAGGCTGTCTTGGAATGTCTGAAGCATGAGCTGGTCGTATTGAGCATATTTGCTCATTTTCCGGGCATATAGCCTGGTATGCATTTTGGGGCAGCCGGTCCCATCATACTTTTCGAACTCTGGGGTCTTGAACTTCTCGGGGTATGCCTCTTCTCTGTATGCTGGCAGGTTGGTGATTCCGGCCTGTTCAAAACCGTCAGGGCCCTCAATGGTTCTCATCTTGTCATGGAGCTGCTGGAAGAGTCGTTTCTCCATCTCCTTCTGCCTCTCTTCCATCTCCTTTTTTAGGTCATCAGAGGTCGGCCCCTAGTTGACCTTTGGCTCATATTCAAAGGCCGGGTTAAGGTGGGAATTGATCTCTTCATATTTCGGAGGTTGTCCCTCCACTGCTTTCCCCTTTCTAGCCCCTGAATACTCTTCGTGGGTTGGTTGAGTGTTGCGCAGGAGGCCGATGCTTTCAGTTAAGAGGTGAACCTGGGCAGCCAGTTGTTGGACTGTTTGTTCTAGGGACATGATCCTAGAGTCCGAGGCAGCTTCAGCATTGGTGTTTTTGCGGTTGTCACTGCTGTTGGCCATTTTTGTTCTTGAGCGCATGAGAACTGGGCTTCGAGGAGGGTTCGATTGTTTGGAAGCTATTTTGATACCTGGATTCGCATTTTGTTTTGCTTTTAGTGTAATGAATGCACGAATGATATGCATGTGTCACGCGATGCTAAAAGTAAAAGGGTTGACAACTGATTGACAATGTAATATTGAAAATTTACTTTTATTAATATTGAGAATTCTGGAGTTCAAAATGAAATATTACAAATAAAGATCTACTTCCTAGTTCTTTTAGTCTTCTGTTGTGGAGGCTCAGATTTCCTACTGATGACGGCTTCCAATTCCTTGACTTTGGCTTGGCATTTCTCCAATTGTGCTTCTAAGGCCTTGTTCCTTTGATCGGATTCTTTGAAACGTCCCTTCCAGATGTCTTTCTTATGATCCGCAGCTTCAAAGTATACCTCCATTCGGGCCCTGACCTGTTCCAGGTATACTTCTGTCTCTGGATTGATCTTGTCTGGTCTTGGTTGGGTGACGTCTGGAACCTGATACGCTCTTTCCCCTGTCTGGTATAGCTGGTGGATTACAAATTCTCTGGTGGCTCGGTGCTTTCCCACTTCGCCATCTAATTCCCCGAGGTCCACATTCGAGCTTTCAATTCTGGCTTCCCAAAGTGCTTTGACCTTTGCCAGCTTCACAAAATTCTCAGCTACTAACAGGTTCGGATCTTGATAATCAAAGGTAACTGCTTGTACCGAGGGCCGATAAACTATGTCTTGGATAGTGCCGAATTGGCGGACCACTGAGTTTGGGTGATATCCGATACATCCGCTGATTCCGATTAAAGGCACTGCTTGGAAGTTTCTGTAGGTCAAGATGATTTTGTTACAGCAACTCCACCTGACTGTCCATAGAATATCTTCGGCACTGAAGCTCCTAAGCAGCTCTACCCAATTGTGGCTGGTAAGGTCGTCGGGTAGCTTTACCTTTTCTACACATGAATCCACCAGATCCACCTGTTGGGCTAGGGTTTTCCTGACCATGTTCAACCCAAAACACTTGAGGTGGCTTACAAACCATATTAGCAGAAGGTTGAGGCTGGAGCAAAGGATCCCATGGCCTTTCTTCTTGAGGAAGTTTAAATTCTAGATCTGTTCAGCCAGTAGAGCCGGGATGTAGGATCTTCCCTCCAGGAATTGGGTCACCAGCTCTACAACCCTGTAGTGAATATAGAAGGTCCCGATGGGGAACAGTATGGTGGCGAAGGCTGTCAAGATGAAAGCGTTCACCCTTCTCTGTCTGTAAGTCTTGGGGTCCCCACTCAGGATGTCCTTTCTATCCCCATTGTCCTCTCGGGCGATGAACCATGCTTCTAAATCATCCATCCGTATGCAATATCCATTACAGTCTGCCAGGGCTTTGTTGACTGCTGTCTTACGGATGCCTAATAATCTGCTGAAGGTACCGGCTGGCCCGACCTCTAGGTCTGGAATGTAGATCTGATCGGTTAGTGCTGGAGCTTGTAGCAACTGGGTGTACTCCTCCAAGGTAGGGGTGATCTCATGCGACCCGATAAAGAAAGCAGCAGGCTCGATTTCCCATAATTGGAGCATGGCCCGGACTAAAGGCAAATTCACCTCTATCTTTGTCAGTGAGAGTATGGGGCCGATCTTTTGCTGGATGAAGGCTTGCTCCTCCGGGTTGTACAAAGTAAACCAATGGCCCAGTACCAACTTCGGGTCCAAAGGTTTGTACACCCGTATTTCTTTGCGGAGGAGACGGTCGACTGCACTGCTAGCCATCTATTACAATAAGAAATAGCCTAGTTACAAACAGAACTACGAAAACATTACAGGGAAATGGTCCTGAACTCCAAGGACAAAATAACAAACCATTAAATTGTCATTCAATTGTCAACCCCTTATGATGTTATGTATGCAAGTAGGTTGGTTTTAATTGGTTCCCGAGCTCTATGGCCTCCCGCATTCTCGAAGAAATGGATCTCAGGCCATATTGAAGCATAGGGTGGGGTAGCCTAATCGGTCCCGAACGGTGAATCAACTCACTTCGCCCGAAACCTACATAATGGCTCCCCGTCTTAAGTTTCTAGGACGGTCCGGGTTCGACCGCATCTATTCATACAAACATATGTATGCATGCAAACCCCCACAGTAAAGAAAATTCAAAATCTAACTAATCCCTGAAAAGTTAGTAACAGAGTAATAATTGAAACACATTTCTTAAAGAGAACAATTCGAAGAGATTCAAGTGGCTAGCCTACTGACATGCTTCCCCAGTGGAGTCGCCATCCTGTCGAGTCTAATTTTTAAATTCCCATTCCTAATCCGATCTGGACTAGACCCTATGCTCATCTAATGTAGATCCTCGACTTGAGTTAGGAATTTCGTTTGATTTTTGGAGTCGCCACCCAACTGTTGTTGGGAAAATTGAATTAAGATTAAAGGAGCGGATTAGTCTTAATTTGGACCACTAGTCGTCGTGATTTTCTCTTCTCGTTTTTGTGAAAAGAGGAAAAGGGAAAACCAGAGTTTCTAAGTCCGGAGGCTAACCTATTAAAACCTTTACGGTTACCACCTAATCTCTTGAAATTGTTTCTCTTTAGAAATGTGTTTCTGTTTTTGTTTCTGTTACTTTTTATTATGTTTTTGAATTATTTCAAGAAAATGATTTTTCATTCATTTTATGGGTTGACCCGAATGGGTGCCTACGTACCTGCTACACAGGATCAAACAAGCCGTAGTTCGCTTTTATGAAAACTTTAAGTTTGTTTGTGAATTTTAATTTTGAAATCTCTTTTGCTTTATGTTCTTACCATTTTTGGGATTTTTCTAAAAAATCCGAAGCTTTAATTTTATTTTGAAAATGATTTTAGGGAAAAACATCAATTTTGGATTTATTTGAAGAAAAGGATTTTTCTAAGTGCTAAAACTCATTTTTTATGATTCTTTTATAATTTTTGATTTTTTTTATGATTTTTATGATCTTTGTGATTTTTTTGTTATTTTTGTGATTTCTAAGAATTTTGTGGATTTTTGTTGATTTTTGTGATTTTTGGGAATTTTTTGTGATTTTTGGGATTTTTTTTTTATTTTTGGGATTTTTGGTTTATTATCTATCCTATTTTGACATCTAAAATTTTATTATTATTTTCCTAATATTTTTTATTATTTTTCTATATTTTATTATTTATTTTACATTATTAAATCCTAAAAAACCTAATTTCTACATTTTCCTATTTATTGAAAATAAAACCTAAATCAACAAATAAATAAATGGCTAAAGAAATAAAAAATAATAAATTCGAAATAAATAAATAAATAAATAAATAATATGGAAAACCCGATTTACCTGGATTCGGGTCGGTGCGCGGGTCGGGTCGGATCGATCGGACACGGCGGCGGGGAAGGCTCGTTCATGGCGTTCCGGTGGCTTTTTTGCAGCGGGTGAGGTGTCGAATCCTAGCTTCTCGAGGTTGCTGAATCCAATGGTGGCGGTGGTTTGCTCCCAGATCGCCTTCTAGTGGTGGTTCAACTTCGGCCGGTGCTTTGCGGTTTTGGGTCTCCTCCGATGCTCTCTGATTTGCACTCTTTCCTCACTTTCTCTCAATTGTGATTCGTCCTCTGGCTTCCTCTACTCCTCCTCTATTTATAGGCACTTGAAACCGAGTTGGATAAGCTCGGATTTCCTCTGATTGAAGCTGATCGGATTTTCGATTAGAAAAACCAACTCCGATTTGTGTCAATCCCTCGATTTGTTGTGATTTGATTCCAATTAGATAATGTTTATCTTATTTATGTTGAAGATCTGTTGGATTTGTGCAAAAAATCGAATCAAAACGGCCGAAATACGAATTTTTCCTTCCGCCGGCGATCTCGGACCCGAGGTAGATGACGATCACGCGCCTAGCGCGTGCATTTCCTCCAACCAATCGAATGCTGCCACGTGTCCTGGATAAGTGATAAAATTGAAAAACGCGGAAACTGCTCCTCCCGCGATTCGAACCCCTGACGTCGCACCCGCACCGCGCCTTAGCCCATGGTCCGGACCAACTGAGCTAGCCCACTTTCCTGATTTTTCTAATTTCGCAAATTGCATATATGCAATGCGATTTTCCTATTTTTTTGTATTTTTTGAAAATTCCAAATTTTGTAATTTTTTTTTATTATTTATTATTGCTATTTCTGAAATCATTTTTCAAAATTGATGTGTTTTCCTATTTATTTTTATTTTTTTGAATATTTTTATTCTTTTTGGTAAATTAGAGAAAAATTGGAAAAAATTGGGAAAAATTGAAAATTGATTATTTTTTAGAATTATCGATTCCTAGGGCAAAAATGGGGTGTTTACATCTATGTTGAAGAGGTCTAAGTAGCATTTAGTTATCAATAGCATTGCCTCCACCTCTTGAAGTTTGATCTTGGTCTTGAGATTTTCCTAGGCATTCTACAAAATGAACATGAGTTCTCTTAAGATATCATACTATATTAGTAATATAGTAAGTATAGTCAACATGAATATATACCTATAAGTGTTAGTCCCATTCACTACCTACTCTCATAATGTATCATTGCCTTAAAGATCTTATTCATAGAATAGTCTATAAATTAATAAAACTTATGCTTTGATACCACCAAAGTTGTAATGCCTTAGAACCAAGGACGAGTACAACCTGCCACATGTCCTCATAGGTGAAGACACGTAAAGGCTCAAACACTACAATTCTCCAATACTAACAATCAGGTATTCATAATGATTTATAAAAATCATTCTTCACATACAAGAGATTAGAAATAATATTTATTCTAAAAAATAAACTATGATTAGTCTCCTCAAATTATTATAGTGGAAACATTTATCGACTTAAATAAGATAAAGGATAGTGTCATATTAGTTTCTCAGGGTGCTACCTTAGATATCTTAAATTTATTCATGATCATTTCGGTACATGACTTCACTAGGAATAACATCACATACAAATCATTGGGGTGCCACCCTGAGAACACTAACCCTCACTTGGTTTCTTGGACCCAGCCAAACATAATCACATGCACAACCATCATATTCATTTACAATAACATTTAGTCCACACACATTTCTAAGCTAATAAGCACAAATAATAAACATGGTATACACATACTTGATATCCAGTAGTTGACTTCCTCACACATATACAGTCTTATAGTTTCTCAAACCTGTACACATTTACAATTATGTACACTTAGGTTTGCATGTAAATGAAGTAAAGTGAAGTAGAGAGTGTCCCAAATCAACACAATTGTGTAGACGGTCTTGTAGATGGGCATGGGTTAGAATACTGTCATGTTAGTAGTCATGTATCTTTTTGTGCATTTTTTATTAATTCAGCATGCTCAAGTACATGGTCATATATTTGGTTAGCATGGTTGGATACACGGTCGTGTAGGTGGCCATGTGCCTTTCTGTAAACTTGTGCATTTTGACACTCTTAAGTACACAGGTTTGTTGAGTGACTATGTATCTTTCTATAAACATTCACATTTCAGCATAGGTAAGTATATGATAAGTGTTGAAAGAGCCGTATTTATAGTATTTATTGAATATGATTTTTATGAATTTTGTGTGAATTTATCAAGAAAAAGACACTTAAGTGCTTAATATTTGATTTTAGGGTTTAAAGAGTGAAATTTAAAGATTTAAAAAAAGTTTGAAAGAAAACAAGGCAAAATTTGGAAAAATATAAGAAAAGGTGATTTTCACGAGTACATAACTTTCAACATGGCCATGTTGACACCAGTACTAGAGGGTAAAATGTGATCATAATGCATCATGAAATTGTGCCGTAGCTACTGCACAAGTGGTGTAGAGAGTAGTGTTGAAGTAAGAAATTTATCTATAGAAGAAACTACTGGAGTTCCAAAGTGTATAACCCCGAGCACGGCTATGCAAGGTCGTGCAGAACATGAAATGTCAGAATTTCACTTTTCTTCCAAAGTATACGGCCTCGACCATGGGCGTGCACTAAGCCGTGCATGCTTGCTTTATTACGAAAATTAGGGATCTAGATTTATTTTTTCTCACAACCACTCTAAAAACCCTAGGAGAGCAAAATTACAAGTTTGGAAGGAGAAATTGCTGGAGCATCATCGGAAATGTAATTATTGTATATTAGGTACACATACAATTATGGTAGGTTTGAGCAATATGCATTAACAAGTCATTAAGATTTAATTGAGTAAAGAATACTACTTATGATTTGAAGTTTATAATGAGTATAATTGAGGATAGAGTCTTTCTCTTGTCTTTATTTTGTTTGCTTGAGGACAAATAAACAATTAAGTGTAAGAAATTTTGATAAGTATTGAAAGAACCTTATTTATAGTATTTATTGAATATGATTTTTATGAATTTTGTGTGAATTTATCAAGAAAAAGACACATAAGTGCTTAATATTTGATTTTAGGGTTTAAAGAGTGCAATTTAAAGATTTAAAGAAGATTTGAGTGAAAACGAGGCAAAATATAAGAAAAGGTAATTTTCACGAGTACATAACCTTCAACATGGCTATGTTGAGACTAGTGCTAAAGGGTAAAATGTAATCAAAATGTATTGTGAAATTATCTTAGCTACTGCACAAGTGGTGTAGAGAGTAGTGCCAAAGCAGGAAATTTGCCTAGAGAAGAAACTACTGGAATTCCATAGTGCACAACCTTGAGCATAGTCATGTAGGAGGTCGTGCAAAACCTGAAACATCAGAATTTCACTTTTTTTCTAAAGTACATGGCCTCAACCATTGGTGTGCACTAGGTCGTGCATGCTACCCTATTTCTTAGACTATAAATACTTGCTTTATTACTAAAATTGGATATGGATTTATTTTTTCTCACAACCACTCTAAAAACCCTAAGTGAGCAAAATTACGAGTCTAGAGGGAGAAATCGCTGGAGCATCATCAGAAATCACAAAACGCCTACAAGGTTTTATTCTTTTTATCATGAATTCTTATTACTTCTCTAGATTTTTCGTGATTATTGTAAATTCCATAGAGGAGTAGATTTATATGCCCTACAACTTGTGAAACTTTAACCCATGTGATTGAATTACTTATTGATTAATGAAAAGTTTATGCTTTTATATCTATTCATGTGTTTTAACTGCTGTGTGATTAATTTATGCGTGTGAATTGATTGCATATCTGATTCTTGTTAGATAGACAGAGGCCTCATCTAATAGGATAGATCTTAATGAATAGAAATATTGCATGTTTTACCTAGAGGTGAGAAAACTTTAATTTTCTACATTAAGATTTAATCTTTATTTGAGAATTGTGATCTTAATAAAATCTTATAGGGCGATAGTGAAGGAGAGGTCTCCATTATTCCATATAAGATTATTAATTAATTAACTTGAGGGAATAATTAATTTAATTGAGAATTCCTATAGTGCATAGTATAACACTGAATTGTTGATCAATATTTTATTATAAGAAAGTTAGGGTTTAGAGTAGATTAAGATAAATGGTATGTTTTTGTAATTGAATTCATTTATTGCAACGATTATAATTAATCTTAGGATTATTAGATTTTTTAATTAGTAATTTAATTTATTGATCTCACATTAAGATTTAGACTAAATAGCAGAAAAACAATAATACTAGTAGTTGTTTTTATGATCCTTGAGGACGATACCCCATTACAATCTATACTACATTCGATAGGTGCACTTATTTAGCTAAGTCGTTAGATTTTTTTGAGTTTATAAATTTATAATTCACTACAACAAATTCATTCTTAGACGACAATTAATAAACGTTACTAAACATGAAACAAATGTCGCAAAAAAGATTTAGCCACGTTTAATAACCGTTGCTAATAGACGTCGCCAAAGGTCCGTCATAAAAAAATATCTGCGACATTTATAAAATAAACATTGCTAAAGATGGAAACGTAGCTAAATGTGTTTATGGGGTGATGTTTAAATGTAGTAAAACGACAATTAAAAATTTAAAGGGCAAAAAAAGGGTGCGATAAATCAATGCTACATGCGACATTTAAATGTAGTAAAAGACTAACATTAGCAATGTTTAGACGTAACTAATAGTTATGATAGGCGACGTTTAAATGTAGTAATAGCATAATTAAAAAAATTATGGACACAAACAACGTGGTAAATGAGTAATATTGTCGACATTTAAACGTAGTAAAAGATGAAATAAACGCAACGTTTACATGTAACTAAAAAGTTATTATATGTAACGTTTAAAAGTAGTAAAATCACAATTAAAAAAATTAGTGGACACAAAAAAGCGCGGTAATTAAGAAATATTGGCAACGTTTCTCCATAGTAAAAGAGTAACATTGGTAACGTTTAGACTTAGCCAAAGGTAATTTTTCGTGACATTTAAGTGTTGTGAAATAGTATATTGGCAATGTTTAAACGTCACTATAAAGCCAAATTAGCAAGGTTTAAACATAGTAATTGTAACTGGCATCGATTTCAACCTGCATTCACAATCTTCATATAAGCCAACATACACTTGTTTAGTTATACACAGTTATATATATCCTGCACATTTCTTTTTCACATATTCAAATGAACCCCATAAACATGATGCTTTCACATCAACAAAACTTAGGATCAATAATATCCTTAACTAAACAAATCTAAATAAGATGAAAAAAAGTCAAACTTCAATAGGTTTAACCTTAAACATTACATGAACTTGTTTAACATCATATTTCTTGCATCAATCCTCATCATCAGTATTTTCATCATCTTCACTATCACATTTTTCTTCACTACTTTCCGTATCATCACTATTAGATGAACTTGGTGAATGAATAAGGTCTTGTGCATTTTTTGTTCCTGTCACAAAATATACAACCTTTAAATAACACATGCATACAGTTATATCTTCTTTCTTTTTTTTAATTCAAAGAGAGAGAGAGAGAGAGAGTGGGGGATAAAATACCATCACATATTTATGATTATTTACTTGAAGTACTTGGAAAATTCCTTGCAAGTCGTGCAACTACTTGATAAAGCTCAAATAGCTGTAAGACATTTACAAAGTACTCACATATTCATCCTTAACATGCAAGCAAAACATCAATATTCTACAATATTTCCCTAAAGGAATTATAACCATGCAGATTCTACAATATTCTAGAATATTGTCCCTTAACACCTATATGACGACTCATATTGCACACTACCTTTGTATTACACAACATACTCCTATATTGCACAGAATGAAAAACTATAACACAACATACCAAAGGAGTCTGCCACATCAATATAACCACTACATCATAAAAACCCACAACATTCATACTCTATACATAGAAGCAATATGCATGCATTTACAACATAGCACATATACTTTTAACTCCAAAGTACAAGTTTAAACTAACCTCTTGAGCTTGGGCGATACATAGATCCCTTTCTTCTTGAAGTATTAACAACAGTTGTTGACGTTGGTCATTGAACTTTCCCTCCAGTTGTTCACATTGATGTCTTTCTTCTTCAAGCTTTCCCTGTATCTCTTGTAGCGCTGCTTCCATCTTTTCCATATAAATTTGTGAATGTGTAGGTTTCCCAATGGCCGATGGTCCGTATCCTCTACCAGGATGATAGTCAGTTCGCGCGTTTGCACCCATAAATTCATCAACTATCTCCTTCACAGTCTTAGATTGTCTGAGGATTGAGATTCTTGATACATCTTGACCATATCCTCCTTGATTAACAATGATAACAATATACAATGCAAACATAATAGAAATATAGATAGAAACATAAAACATAGTGGCAGTGCTTATTTATAAATTAACCCATCAACTTACATAATCCTGGCCAACTTGTTGGGAAATCTAATCACCACCACCATCAGACCTTGGATCACTATATCAAGTGACCTTAAAGAACTCGATTGCATCTGGTGGTTGGTGATTCCTCTCAATCTAATCAGACAATATACATAAAGTTAAGGACTTTATCAATGTAAGTCTTATATACTTAAATTAAATGAAATACTCACATATTCATTTCTCCTACTCTCAAATGATCTAGATCCCGACCTATGTAAATATTTTACTTTCCTACGTCCAGCCTTCCCACTCATTGCCTTAGTCTTTTATTTATCAAGACATCATCAAGTTAATGACATCATTTAGTCAAAACCTTAAAAAAAATGACTTAAGTTAGCTTACCTTTGCAGATGGATCTTCTGATTACAGAAGCTTCTTCTCTTTTGCAATCTCTCTCCTCCATTCCTTTGTTTTCTTTTTCCAGTCATCATCACTTGAATCCTTAGGTCGGATTGCATCACTAATCTTTATCCATGAACTTTTAGTTTTATTTCGATGATTTCTATGGATATTTCCCATCCATTGATCAACAGCACGAAACTTTTCAGGATTTTTTATGATGTCATCAATATTTAAACGATTCTACAAAAAAAAAAGAAAAAAGGACAAGGGTGTAATATACATGTCAGAAACACCTTGCAATAGGTTATAATAATAAGGACAATGACAGTTTGACATATTCACTTTTGATTAAGAAAACAATTGAAATAGAGCTAATCTAAATTTGTTGTTGCTTTCACTTGTACTTTTTCCCAAGAACGTTGTTTTTGTGATAAATCAAATTTTCTCCAATCCTCAATACAGAGTGGTAGCAAGTCCTGACAAGCCTTCCCTATTTCAGATGCCATCTTGGCTTATTAGTCCGGTGATGCGAACCCTAGGTATATTAAACCTAGAACCCGTCGATCGTGATTTGAAATCGGATTCCCAAGAATCGTCTTGAACAAGCGATGAACGAAACTAGACCCCAACCACACCTGTTGATTGAAACCTAAGTTATTAAGATGACTTCCCCAAGCGTTTAGATCGAAGAAATCGAAAAGAGTTCTTTCGCAAAGAACAAAAGAGAGAGAGCTCTCAAAAGGTGTATTCAATAATGAAATATCCGTAATAATCTGACCCTAGCGTATCTGACAAGAGGGTATTTATACTAAGAAATAATAAAATACACGCGTAGTATACGGCCTCCATACACGCCGTGTCTCCAAGCCGTGTATGATGCTGGGCATGCGACGAACAAAGTACACGGTCTCATACACGGCTGTGCCTCTAGGCCGTGTATGTGTCTGTGTATATGACGAGCACAGTACACGGTTTCATACACGACCGTGCCTTTTGGCCGTGTATTCATCTGTGAAATTTCGACTGGGACACACGGCTGTGTCGCTGGCCGTGCTGTTAGGCCGTGTAAGTATACACGGTCGTGATACACGGCCGTGTATAGAGGCCGTGTATGATCCTATTGATTCCTTCATTCCTTCCGGTTCCTTCTCTTGCAGCTCCATCACTAATCCTTGCAAAGCTTCTCTCATCCGCTTAGCTCTGGCTCTTGTCATTGGACCTCCAATACCATGTAACGGGTCATTGGACTTTGACTCTTGAACTCTTGATGCTAGCTGATCCCCATCATTCCCTCCTTCCTCGAAAAGATTCGTCCTCGAATCACCTGCATCATATAAAGTAAGATCAGAAACATTAAAAGTTGCGCTTACATTACCATAGTAACTTGGTAAGTCAATCTTGTAAGCGTTATCATTGATGCGTTCCAACACTTGGAATGACCCATCTCCCCTAGGGTGCAACTTAGATTTTCGCTGTTCGGCAAATCGCTCCTTTCTCAGGTGCACCCACACCCAATCTCCTGGATGAAAGACAACTTTCACACGACCCTTATTGGCCTGGCGAGCATAATGCTCATTCTTCTTCTTAATGTTAGCCCGAACCTGAGCATGCAATTCCTGCACAAATTCTGCCTTTTTCTTTCCATCGAGATCAACAAATTCATTAGCAGGCAAAGGCAAAATATCTAGTGGAGTCAAAGGATTAAAACCATACACAACTTCAAATGGAGAGTAAGATATAGTGGAATGCACAGTCCTATTATATGCAAATTCTACATGTGGTAGACATTGCTCCCATTGTTTCAAATTTTTATGAATCACAGCACGCAACAGGGTTGAAAGAGTCCTATTGACTACTTCGGTCTGACCATCAGTTTGAGGATGTGCAACAGTAGAGAACAACAACTTAGTGCCTAGCCTATTCCACAAAGTACGCCAAAAATGACTCAAGAATTTCACATCCCTATCACTCACAATAGAATTGGGCAAGCCATGCAATCGCACAATCTCTCTAAAAAACAAATCAGCAATATGTTGTGCATCATTAGTTTTAGAACAGGCAATGAAGTGAGCCATCTTACTAAACCTATCAACAACAACAAATATGCTATCTTTTCCACTTTGAGACCGTGGTAACCCTAACACAAAATCCATAGAAATGTCAGTCCAGGTTTGATTAGGCACGGGTAATAGAATGTATTCTCCATGGGGCATTACTTTGGATTTAGCCTGTTTACATGTAATGCACTTGTCACACATAGTTTGCACATCACGCTTCATTTTTGGCCAATAAAAATGTTCATGCAAAATATCCAAAGTCTTTGCAACACCAAAGTGTCCCATTAAACCACCCCCATGTGTTTCCCTCACAAGCAATTCACACACAGAACTTTTAGGCACGCACAACCTATCTTTCTTAAACAAGTACCCATCATACCTATAATAGTCAACATATCCAGACTCAGCACAAGCAGCCCAAATTTGACCAAAATCAGCATCAGTCTCATACAATTCCTTAATGAGTTCAAATCCAAGCAATCGAGTATGCAAAGAAGTCAAAAGTGAATACCTTCGAGAAAGTGCATCAGCCACCACATTCTCTTTTCCTTGCTTGTATTTAATCACATACGGGAATGTCTCAATGAACTCTAGCCACTTTGCATGCCTCTTGTTCAACTTACCTTGAGTCTTCAGAAACTTCAAACTCTCATGATCGGAATAAATGATGAACTCCTTAGGCCATAGGTAATGTTGCCAAGTTTGCAAGGTCCTCACCAAAGCATATAACTCCTTGTCATAGACTGGGTAATTTAGTGCAGCGCCATTGAGTTTTTCGCTAAAGTAAGCGATTGGTTTGGATTCCTGCATCAAAACACCACCGATACCTTTCCTAGAAGCATCGCATTCAATCTCAAAAACTTTCTCAAAATTAGGTAGAATAAGTAATGGTGCATTAGTCAACTTACCTTTCAACGCATTAAAAGCCTCCTCATGCACTTTAGTCCACCTAAACTCAGCATTCTTCTTAACAAGATCATTTAAAGGAGCAGCAATAGAACTAAAGTCCCTAACAAACCTCCTATAAAAACTTGCTAATCCATGAAAGCTTCTGACCTCACCGGTGTTCCTAGGTGTTGGCCACTCCCTGATCGCCTTCACCTTATCTTCATCCATAGCAATCCCATTTGCACCTACAACAAATCCAAGAAAAACCACAGATTCCATACAAAAGGTGCACTTCTTCAAGTTTGCATACAACTTGTTTTCTCGCAAAACAGTAAACACACTTTGTAAATGCTGAACATGTTCATTTAAAGTCGTGCTGTAAACTAAGATATCATCAAAGTAGACAACAACAAATTTTCCAATGAAAACGCGAAGAACATGATTCATCAACCTCATAAATGTGCTAGGCGCATTTGTTAATCCAAAAGGCATTACCATCCACTCATATAAACCATGTTTAGTTTTAAAAGCCGTTTTCCACTCATCTCCCTCTTTCATGCGAATTTGGTAATAACCATTCTTTAAATCAATTTTGGAAAACAAACAGGCACCATGCAACTCATCAAGCATATCATCAAGTCTAGGGATAGGATGTCTATACTTAACTGTGATCTTGTTGATTGCTCGACAGTCAACACACATCCGCCATGTTCCATCCTTCTTGGGAACCAGGATGACAGGAACTGAGCATGGACTGAGGCTTTCTCTCACAAACCCCTTCTCTACTAGATCATCAACCTGCCTTTGGATCTCCTTAGTTTCCTCTAGATTAGCCCGATAAGCTGGCCGATTAGGAATGGAAACACCTGGGATAAAGTCAATCTGGTGCTCAATGCCTCTTATTGGAGGCAATCCCTTTGGTACCTCCTCAGGAAACAAGTCCTCATATTCCTGCAAAAGAGACACAACCACACTTGGCAAAGAAGAGTTAAGGTTAGTAGTAGTAAAATAAAAATCCTTGTACATAAGTACAAGTAGTTGTTTCCTGGCCACTATTGCACTCTTAACCTCACTTTTTCTTGCAACCCCACTCTCTCCTGCAATTTTCTCTCCACTCAGTGTATTAAGCTCTTCACTCTCTTGGCTCACAAGTGTTTGCCTCTCACTCTTTCTCTCTTTTTCACTCTTTTCTTGTCCACTCAAGTGTTTCTCTCTAAACTCTTTTGCTAGCCTCACTTGATCCTCACAAGCCTCCCATGGTTTCTGGGGAGTTAGAACCACATTTCTCTTGTTTAAAACAAAAGAGTAATGGTTCTTGTATCCATCATACATTACCCTCCGATCGAACTGCCATGGTCGCCCCAACAATATGTGACTAGCCTGCATGGGAACTACATCACACATCACCTCATCATGATAACTCCCAATAGAAAATGAAATAAGGACCTGCCTGGTCCCCTTCACTTCCCCACACTCATTCAACCACTGTAACCGGTATGGTTTCTGATGCTTCGAAGTTTTTAACCTCAACTTATCAACCAATAAGGTACTAGCAACGTTAGTACAACTACCACTATCAATGATCAAGCTGCATACCTTCTTCTGCACATGACACCGGGTGTGAAAAATATGCTCACGCTGAACCCCTTCACCATCATCCTTAGGCTGAGTACTAAGGAATTGCCTAGTAACTAGCAATTCCCCACTCACGGGTCCCTCAACGTCCACATCACTACAATCCTCCAATGGTGGCACGTCGTCATCACTGGAACTAATACTCTCCATATCTCCATTATCCCGAATGATCATGGTCCTTTGATTTGGATATTGAGATGCAATATGTCCAAACCCCTGACACCTGAAACATTTGACATCACGAGTTCTAGTGAATGGTTTAGTGTCAGATTTACCTTTAGAAGAAGTAACTGAACTTTTGGCCTTCGCATCCTCTTTTGGTTTTGAGTCTGCAATGTTCTTCTTCCAATTTGACTTCCATGAAGAGTTAGAAGTCGCCCAAGATTTAGAATTCCCCTTATACTTCAACTGCTTCTCTACCTTGATCGCCTTATGCAACAATTCCTCAATATCCACATAATGTTGTAAGTCTACTACATCAGCGATCTCCCGATTCAACCCATTGAGGAATCTAGCCATTGTAGCCTCATCTTCCTCATCCACGTTAGCTCTAATCATAGCTATCTCCATCTCCTTATAATAGTCCTCTACACTTTTGGACCCTTGTGTCAACCCCTGTAATTTCCTATGCAAATCCCTATAATAATGACTAGGGATAAACCTCTTCCGCAATTGTTTTCATCTCATTCCAAGTGCCAACAGACCTCTCACCATACCTTCTCCTATTACGCACCAGCTGATCCCACCATACACTGGCATAATCAAAAAATTCAATTGCAGCTAACTTTATCTTCTTCTCCTCACTGTAATTATGGCAATCAAATACATGGTCCACTTTTCTCTCCCACTCCAAATACAGCTCTGGATCATTCTTCTCTTGAAAGGAAGGTATCTTCATCTTAATACTACCCAAATTACCATCTCGCCGTTGGGTGTCTCTTCTCTCCCTCATGAAACCATATTCCCCTGAATCAGTATCCTCATTCTCTTCTATACTCACTCCACCTCTTGAATGCCTATTAGTTCTTCTCCCCACAACATTACTACTTGACGGTTCCTTACTCTGCTCCATCTTATCCAATCTCTCATGAACTTGCTCCATTTCAGCACTCAGCATTTTTCTCATCTCACCGAATAATGCCTCAAACATCAATTTCTTATCTACGCCTCCCTTCTCTCCATTAGTAGGACTTTGATCAGACATATTGCTGCAACAAAAGGGTTAGAAATAACACAATAAAATAAAATAAAATAAATAAACGTCACACTTCTCTCCCTCACCTGTTTACACTCAAAGATGTGAATTCACTCGTGTTTCGTTCACTAAATAGATAATCCTCACAACTCGCTCTTATAGGCTCTTTGATCAGAACTCAATCAAAATTTCTTTAACATAAACCACTAAGGCAACTCACTTTTTAAACAAACGGTTCCAATTCAACAGCCAATTAAGGGAAACACGGACAAGGACTCCAATAGGGACACAATGAATACCCACGAATGACGATAAATATAGATACTAGATTACTGAAATGTTCTTCTTCTTTTTTATACGAATTTCTCTTCTTCTTCTTCTTCTTTTTTTTTTTAAACCTAAACTAATTTGTCTGCGATTTGCAGTGGCCGCAGTGGAAAAAAAGGCAACGAATTTGCCTTGCTCAGGAGGATTCGAGAACAACAACAGAACAATAGCAATTTCCTGACGAATTTCCAGACAATTGAAGATATATATATGAAACGAATTTCCAGACGATTTTTTTTGAAGACAACGATAAATAATAGAAAAGGATAGAATTACTTGAATCAAGAAGCCGAGGCTTTGATACCAAATGATGCAAACCTTAGGTATATTAAACCTAGAACCCGTCGATCGTGATTTGAAATCGGATTCCCAAGAATCGTCTTGAACAAGCGATGAACGGAACTAGACCCTAACCACACCTGTTGATTGAAACCTAAGTTATCAAGATGACTTCCCCAAGCGTTTAGATCGAAGAAATCGAAAAGAGTTCTTTCACAAAGAACAAAAGAGAGAGAGCTCTCAAAAGGTGTATTCAATAATGAAATATCCGTAATAATCTGACCCTAGCGTATCTGACAAGAGGGTATTTATACTAAGAAATAATAAAATACACGCGTAGTACACGGCCTCCATACACGGCCGTGTCTCCAAGCCGTGTATGATGCTGGGCATGCGACGAACAAAGTACACGGTCTCATACACGGCTATGCCTCTAGGCCGTGTATGTGTCTGTGTATATGATGAGCACAGTACACGGTTTCATACACGACCGTGCCTTTTGGCCGTGTATTCATCTATGAAATTTCGACTGGGACACACGGTTGGGACACACGGTTGTGTCGCTGGCCGTGCTGTTAGGCAGTGTATGATCCTATTGATTCCTTCATTCCTTCCGGTTCCTTCTCTTGTAGCTCCATCACTAATCCTTGCAAAGCTTCTCTCATCCGCTTAGCTCTGGCTCTTGTCATTGGACCTCCAATACCATGTAACGGGTCATTGGACTTTGACTCTTGAACTCTTGATGCTAGCTGATCCCCATCATCCGGTGCTACCGGATGACCACCAAATGTCGTGAATTGAATGACCATTTTACTCATCCATCTTCTATTTTCTCTTTCTAATGCTTGTCCCCGATACACACTCCTCTTGCCTATATATGACATTGAGCTTGCCGCTAGTGTAAATATTTGAAAAACAAGTCCATCATAATGAAGGTTAACTCTGAATTTTGATTCTAGTTTCATATACATAGTTATGTAGATTACCTAAGGATCGAGTAGGGTTAAAGGGAATGCCACCAGCCTGTGTAGACACATCTACTGCATTATTAGTCGAAGCATCATTTTGTGTGGGTGCATTTCGTGTGGCATGTTCCTTAGACGAATTTGTGGGCTCCCTTTGTTAATTTATGGAGGCATTTGTCACAGCATTATCATGCTCCTCCTCATCACTATGGTGTGAATCTGACTCATCTCTAATTGCATGTCAAGTGTCTCGACTAACCTTTTCTCCCTTTCTTTGGGTCTTCCTCCATCGCCTTGCCATTATAGTTCTGTAAAATATAGTAAAAGCATATATGAATAATGAATTTGTGAATAAAATCGAAAAAACATTACAAATTTCATGTGGAAGAAAAATAAATAACTTTTATATAATCATTGTTAGTCATATCATATTCAACAAGTGTATCATCGAGTGCCTCATCCATATCTTCATCATCATTAGATTTAATATTAGCATCGTACTACACTTCACTAGATGCTTCAACTGTCCTTTCTACTAATTCTCCTTGGATCGTATCAGGACACATATTAGTTCTTAATAGCACATTAACATCACAATCGACAACTGGATGTCGCTCATTTCCTCTTCCCTTATCCCCTATGACTAGATCGTCTAGTCTCTCATCTGCCAATTAAGCCTCCACATCGGTGAGCAAATTTACATTACCAATTAAATAGTCCATATTGTAAATATGGCGATGCTCAAAACATTGCACCACACGCAAATCAGCACCTAATTTCATGACCTCTAAGTAATATACCTATTTAGCTAGTGATGCTAACACATATGGGTCATTTACATACCAAGTATGAGTGACCTTAATACTTTTAATGTCATTCTCAAGCCTAACGTTATGATGTTAGCTATTCGTGTCCTACCACTTACATTTAAATAAGAATACTCTCTTGTTCCGTATGTAACAAAATTCATATATATCTGTTACAACCCCATAAAATTCTATTGATGCCTGCACATCCTCATGATTCCCCTCTACAAGAACTCCATTATTTTGAATCTTCTTCTTACTATTGAAGTATGATGTGTGAAACTGAACACCATTATATATCAACTTGTTGTATCTCTTATAGCATGAATCGAGTCCTATGGATAATGCATATAATGCACTGATCACCAGGTCAGAACTATCATACCATGGTCTCATCTACACCATCCACAAATTAAAAAGTGAATGCTTATCTGAAAAATTCAACTTCTCAATTACAAACAACATTAGGTTATTGTATTTACCTTATCCATAAACCATTGACGAAATTCCCTTTTGTGGTGCTCATCTATGTTGTCACCATATTATGCTCTTAAAATGACCTTATGTTCCCTACATCACAATTTCCAACTATGTTTAGTCATTAATTTATAACAATATTGTAGCATTCGAGATGTACCTATTCACACTTACTCTAAATAAGGCTGAATTTCATGACAGTTGTTGATGATATACCATGTCATGACTTCAACCTCCTTGTTCGTTAACACAACATATGTAGGAGGGGAAATGAGACCAACTCTTGAAAACATCAACACCACCTTCTTCTGAGGAATCAAAATTCCTATCTAGACGATTAAATGTTGTTTCAATGTCTTGTAAGTGAAGTGAGCACCAAGTCAAGCACTTGTTAACAACATATGCTTCTGCAATGGAGCCTTTTGGATAAGCTCTATTTCTAACAAATTGCTTTAATGAACCCAGGTATCTACACTCATAAGTTCACATGGAGTGTTAGAAGGTAAAATAATATTAACACATAATTGGTGAATATGAAAACCAATATCATACCTCTCAATGGGATACATCCATCAATAAGCAACTGGTCCAGTCATCAATGCTTCTCGAGGCAAGTGGATAGCTAGATGCACCATTATGTCAAAAAATGTAGGGGGAAAGATCAACTTTAGCTTACATAGTATGGTGACAATATCACTCTGCATCTTTTGTACCTCTTCAACATTTAGAATGCGTCTAAAAAGCTTTTGAAAAAGGGTTCCAAGCTTGGTTATGGCCATGGTGACTTCTTTAGGCAATATGCTACGAATACCCACAGGTAATAGCCTTTCAAGTAGAACATGACAATCATGGCTCTTTAGATAAAAAAGCTTCAAGTTTGAATTATTGACACACTGACCAATATGCGATGCATAACCATCGAGTAATCTAACTCCCCTTATAAACTGACAAAATGATCTCCTCTTGCTAGTGCTCAATGAATAACTAGCACATGGCATGGAATACTTACCATCGAGCCACTTTAACAAATGTAATTCCTTTCTAATTCCAAGATCCTCTAAATCAAGCCGAGCCTTATAGGTGTCTTTTGTTTTACCCTCAACCCCAAGAATTGTATTAAGAACATTCTCACAAATATTCTTCTCAATATGCATAACATCTAAATTATGCCTAAGCATCAACTTTGACCAATATGGCAACTGAAAGAATACTGACCTTTTTGTCCAGTTAAACCCATTAGCACAATAGATTCTTTTCACTTTGTTTGGATGCTTTCCCATAGGCACATCTGTTATAGATGGTAATTGGTGAAGTATATAATTACCACAATATTCTTCAGGGGCTTCATGATTATCAAGCATTCCATCGAATTTTAAGTTGCGTCTCCATCAATGGTCATTCGATAACCACATTTTATGACTAACATACCCAATCTTGCTATTAAGCTTTATTGACTGTGTTTGGTCTTTACATACCGGACAAGCACTGTAGCCTTTTATACTCCACCCAGACAAGTTCCCATAGGCAGGAAAGTCATTGATGGTCCACAACAAAGTGACATGCATTTTGAAAGAAGACTTTGAATATGCATCATATGTCCATAATCCATTAACCCAAAGATCCTTCAATTCATCAATTAGAGGTTGCAAGTCGACATCAATCTCCTTCCCTAGTGCTTTAGGTCTTGGGATTAACAATGACATCATTAAGAACTCTTTCTTCATACACTTCTAAGGTGGCAAGTTATATGTAAGTAGAACCACAGGCCACATGCTATATGATTGGCTCATAGATCCAAAGGGATTGAAGATGTCACTAGCTAGCCTTAACTTGACATTGCGAGAGTCCTTGGAAAACTCAGGGAATTCAATGTCAAAATTGACCCAAGATAGCCTATCTGTAGGATGACCTATATAATTGTCTTGTTTGTTATGTTCCTCGTTATGCCAACGCATATTTTGAGCGACTTTAGCATTCATGAAAAGCCGTTGTAACCTTGGTTTCATAGGAAAGTAACACAAAACCTTTTGAGGAATACCCTTCCTAGATCCACCACACACCTTATACCTTGAGTTACCACATATGGGGCATTGTGTGAGGTGCTTGTTACTATCCCAAAACAAGCAATAGTCATATTTGCATGCATGAATATAATGGCAACCCATGCCCAATCCCCGTAAGTACTTGTTTGCATGATAGTATGGCTTAGGAAGAGACTCTCCATTAGGGATCATGTTATGAAGAAGTTCGAGAAGCATATCAAAAGACTTATTGCTCCACTTGTTGTATACTTTTAAGTGTAGTAGCTTCACAATAAATGGGAATTTTGATAACTTACACCCTGAATAAAGCTTTTGTTGCGAGTCAACTCTTAGCCCATCAACAAAATTGGGTGGGAAATCAAATCCATTCGTAGGAGTTGGACCTTCAGCTTGATTGTCAATAAATGCCTCTAAATCTTCTAGCATCTCATCAAGTCCATCAATGTCGTCGTCATTTTCCTCATTGAACCCCTTTCTTCTATTTTTTTCTAAAATCATATTCTTCATGATGTATCCTATCTTGAGTTCTCCTTGGAAATTCAATGGTCTGCTCCTCACCATGGTATATCTAACAACGGTAAGTTACATCTATCCCATCAACAAGAAAGTTTGCTCTTATTACATTCATAGTGTGCAAGGACACGTTTAAGCATTTCCTACATGGACAACTTAACCTCTTGTCCATTCCATACTTCATACGCAAGTATGCAATAAAAAACTCTACACCTCTTAGGTACTCTTCGCTTTCAATATGACAATCCATCTAACTCTTATCCATGACTGTAAAAGAATCCCAAAGCAAATTAAAATGAAAAAGTGTTTTACAATAAGATTGTTGGGTAAAAAAGTGCAATCAATAATGTTTGACACACATATAATGAAAACATAAGTTCTTAAATGATAAACATATAATGAACTTTATTTTAAAGTAAATTACACCTGAAATGACAAACATATAAGCATTTAAAATGTAAACTTGTAAGTTTACTTAGTGTAGAAATATAAAGGGCCTAAAAGGGTTAAAATAAAGCTTTTTAAAAGGACTCGAGTGGATGAAGTGGATTAGGGACTCACCGGAAATGTAATTCTGTTGCTAGAAGTTAACCACCAGAACACAAATGAGCACTACTGCTGTTGGAGCTAGATCGAAATACCACCTAATTTATTTTCCTTGAAAGCTAAAGAATTAGTGAAAATGCTATAAATGTTGACAACACAACATATATATAGATCTACAACTAGAACACCAAGTCAAATACCACGTTCAATAATAAGAAAAAAAATGAACAGTAATAATTGAAAATCATCATTAGCCTTCGGTGGTTATAAAACATTCTTTATACGGAAGTAAATAAAATTGATAACTAGAAAAAAATTTTAAACTTCTCTAGCAATGAGATAACTTTATGCATTTTAAATATCATAATTCATCAAAACCATTTTCATTGCCAAATAGAGAAGACAAAGAAATCACAATATGCATTCTTCATCAATAAAAGGAGGGAAATTCAATATCCACTTACATGAAAAAAAATGCATTTTAAATATATCATTCAAAGAGGACTTTTGGCAAGCCTTTCTACCTTCAAAAAGAAGCATCAAGGTATGGCTTTTCTCCATAATTATATTACAAAGAAAACAATTAATGATAGAGAAGAAAGGAACTTGCTACCTTTGCTTACGCTATGGCTAAGGATGTTGTTCTCTTACCTAAAAAGTCATTAGAATGATTCCCTAAAATAAATGGGTAATAATAACCATCAAGAACAACCATTCTTGCATACACGTGGTGTAGGAAGCATATATGACTTAAATATATCTAATGCAATAATCCACATAAACAAAACGTCACATCTAAGAATATAAATCTCGTTCATCAAATTATCAATAAATTCCACTTCATCTTGATTTATTAACCTTAAATTAGCACCAATATTGGTCCTCAACCCTCCTATTATAAGTGGTCATAGACCTCCATGTATTACAATGCAAAAGTAATTGCCTCAAATCAATTTCATCGCTTATATCCTATCACCAATCATTTAATCCATTGTCCTCGTATCTAGACACTACTTATACAACATCTAAATCTTTTTAATTAGCTTCTCATTCAATTTTCTAACCCAAACTATCATGTCTTATAGGAAACCCTAATCAAAGAGGATCCCCATGGTCATGATCAACAAAAAACAAGTAGATCACATCAAACAACATTTTGCAATTGGGAAAATAGAACAATGAGATTCATTTAAGTGGTATGAGTAGGTTCTATAAAATATAAGGACTTAGTTAGATTAATTTAAAAAGAATAGAAAAAGCAAATGACTAGAATGTTCTTACTTTTGATTTATATTTTTGGGGCATTTCATTTGCAAAGGCCTTTGGTTAATTTACTTAAGCACTTACTAGTTTTGCAAAGCTTTATTTTTCTATTGCATAGTCATTATGTATAAGGCTATTTAATAAATTAACCTAAACTTTTGTTGGTTTTGATGGTATGTAAACAAAAGATTTGCTAAAAGGATAAGAGTGAAGACATCCCAAAGATACAACTTATCCTTAATCTATCTTGAGTAATGGCTCAATTGGTATATGCATTTATTTACCTTTCGATTAAAAGCAAAGAAAAGAAAGAAAATGAGTTCTTCAATAAACAAAAATCATTGACAATTCCTTACAATCCTCATGAGTTGTAAGAGGACAACCAAAATGGCTTTGATAGTTCCCAAGTGGGAATATCTGGTTTGGTCTTATTAGCCTTAAATCTTTGCAAAACTTGTTGGCATAGTCATACGCCGAATCTTAGCTCTTAGCTTAAAGGCTCTTACATGAGGGGTTTCTTAGATCAGATCTCTCCATGTTTTACTATGAAATCTCACATAAACCATAACCTTCTTCTAGGAATTAGAGGTTTCCAAACCATACCTCTGTAACTAAACCATGCAAATTTTGTACCATTAAAGTTCCAAAACATATGCGTCTATAAGCTGATTTTAGCCAGTATCGATCCATCGATCATTCACAATCAAAACTCATCATAGTCATACCTTTTTTTTCTTATCCTATTATGCTTAATCATTTGAAATCAACACATACCAAGAGACTCAGATATTCCATGATCATAGAGTAAGGCAACGATCATCAAACTAATGAACTAAGATGGTTGAGGTACTTACATGTCGATGGCATCTTTCTTGTTCTCAATCAACCATTCTAGTGTTACATGCCTATGCCATGTAACTTAAATTAACATTGATGATCTTTTTAATTTAAGTAGTAAATGAGCCTTTTTCAATTGCTTAAGCTTAAGCTTAACTTTAATTGGAATCAATAACCATACGATCTATTTATTTCGACTAAGATGTACTTTTTTTTTGGGAAATTGAGGGTGACCTAGAGCTTGTAAGTACACACATATTTGAGGTGACCAGTCTAAACAATTTTGATCATTTAATTTCTTATAGATTACCTTACTTAATATTTAGAGTTATATTATTAATAGGTTAACAAAGGCAATGGATCTCTTGTAAGGGAATTTTCCTTAATAACTATGTTATTTAATTATGTTGTATGGTAATAATTGTCATGATAAGAATGATAAACATTAGGATGTGTTGTTGAGGATAGCAAAATAGTAGAGCTTTCTTTTTGTCCAGACAAGGGTTAATTAGTTTCTCAATTACAGACCATGATATAGTATGCATTATTATTATGGATTTCACTCCCATGGCAACAATTGTTACTAGACCTTGCTTCAAGGGGTTGTATATGTAACATTATACACTCAAACATTAGGGTGTTATACTCGAGAGTACCCTATCTATCACATCTCAAGCCTAAAGAAAAGGTAATTGATAGGAATTTGACTTCTATGGCACTCACCTTAACTAGGCTCCAAGGATTATAGAACTTGACACATCAGATATTAAGCTGTCAACTAACCAAGGATGAGACAACCTTTATCCTTGGCTATGACCTACACCACCTATCACGCTGTTACTACCTTCTCACTATTCATTGAGCTGAAGAAGCACTAGACAACTCAACTTAGGATGATGTTATGACCCATTCCTAGAGTTCATATAACTTGGACCTCCCTACCTTGATGTTTTTAGACCTATTTGAACTCCTGCCACATTGTTGTCTAACCTATTCTCACCTTAAGCCTCTACCCATCATTTGAAGGAGAAACCTAACCTACCTTTGTATAGTTTGTCTTCTTTTTCCAAAAATAGAGCTAGTGCCTAAACAACATATGTGTCCCTAACTCCTACAGTTGTGTGCAAATCTACAAACTTTTCCCTTTTCTTCCTTTACATTTTTACCTTTTCTATAACAATTTAGGAGGGATATTCTGAGATGTACTATTTAGACCTTCTCCTTTTATCCTTGTGACCATAAGAGAAACATTTTGTAAGCTAGATCATCTTGATTATCATTGAATACATTTTAACCCCTTGTTCTTGCGAGTTCATACTCCAAGTTTAGTTTCCTTACTGTTATTAATCCTTTTAGCAAGGATTGTAGCTAGTGGCCTCAGGTTACTATTTGTGCATATGATCAAGTGCTAATTCTAGTTGTGTAGTGTTTGGTGGTGAGTGATATCCATCATATTGCTCACATTTCTACTTAAACCCTCACCATAACCTTTAAACCCTTCTTTGATAATTCAAAGAGTCCACTTCATGTTCTGTCTACCTATTCATGTCTTAGTGATACTCGACTCTTAGGCACATCAGTAACTTGCCACATATTTTTGCTTATAAACAAGGGTACATATGTATTAGGAATCATCATACTATCTTTGAAACAGGGCATAACTAAACAGCATGGTATCCTAACATCACACAACATGATAGAATAACTTCATTTTGCACATTTACACCCTATGTTCAATTGATTACATTGGGAATGAAGTAGACAACTTACCTTGACAGTAAAGCTATTATTGAATGCTAAACACTATTAAACCAAAACGAACGACCAGAGAAGAAGCTACACGCTATTGAACGAGAACCATGCAACTAGTAACGTCAGAAAGCTGCATTTTCAACATACCTAAAAAAAAATTACAATTACCCAAAAACATTCTTCAAAACCTTAATTTTTGTGAATGCTCTATAACAAAAATCGTACCTTCATACGAAAAGAGGACTAGGGTTCACGTTTCCTAGTTAATATCTTCATTCCTCAAGTGAGTGACAGTGTTGGCTTAAAGTCCTTTGGTTCTTAGAATGAGCTGGTTGTAGATTTCACCTGTCCAAGCGAGCCAAGGGAAAGGGATTTGTGAATGTGTTGAGGGATGAAGTGGGATTGCTGTATGATAAATTATTCTCAAACCGGTTGAACGTGGGTGTTTTTTTTCCCTTTAATTGTGCGCATCGAACAAAAATTTTTATTTTTTTTTCTTTTTAATGATAAGAATTCTTTTTCTTTTAGCAAGGCAGAAATCAAATTAAAAAAAACTGATTATTAAAAAAAAGAAACAAAATTCTTTTATTTAGTGAAAAAAAAATTATGGCAAAAGTTATTGAATTAGAGTTTATATATTTCACTTTAGTTATAAACGTCGCTAATAATATATTTTTTGCAACGTTTAATAAATATGACTAAAGTATATTAAAATCAGCAACGTTTGAAAAATATGCTAACGTCACCAAATATAAAAATTCTTGCAGTGATTTGACACGATCGGATAAACGACTCATTAGTACACAGGCATATACTTGGTTGTGTACGTCACAATTTCATTGCAAACTCTTTTTTCCAATTCACTAAATGCTCCCTCAACTCGATTCCTATGAATTTAAGCCTAATTGATCAGTAATTGTGTTATTCCTAACACATTATAAAAGGATTTTGTACTTACTTGTTCCAGGTTGTGATTTAGATCCTTGGATCGTTTGTTCCTATGCCCGTTTTGTGTCGCTCCTCATTTTGAATTCTAATCACATGTCAACAAATGGTTTTAGAGTTATGAATGCATGATCCCCATCATATACTTTAATGATTAAGACTCGTATTTGGCAGAGCAAGGTTAATGTATACTGTTTTCCTTTTAGGTTGCTCTATGGCCTTCGAGTGAGATTTTTGAAATGGTGTTTAGGGTTCTATAGTGTAAATGGGAAAAAGTTTATATTAGGTTAAACGGAACTTAAACACCTCAACCTTAAAATGACCCATTTGTCCCCATCTTTTTAGGTTAATTACCTTTTTAACTTTGGTTTGAATAACTAATTGTGTTCATTTTTGTTTAAATAACCCTTACCTTGAAAAGCATGTGTATTATGGACGATTGGATGTTCCATTTATTAATATTGTAGCTCGCATGTGATATGATAACGGGTGTGACTGGAGTTTTTACTTGTTATGAACCACTCGTTGTAGAACATTTTTTTTTAGAATCATTTGAGGTAATTACAAACTTTTGGTTGAAAAAGATAATGAGGGCTTATTTGTCCTAGCCTTACATGCGGTTATCAAAGAAGAAAAAGATGTAGCAGGCCATTATGCCCTTCAAGTTTTGGACATGATGGGTAACGGTGCTTTTGATAATTCTTGGGATATGAAGGTGGAATTTAGCCCTAGTGATCAAGGAGTTAAATTACTATTGTTCCCAGTGTCAAGAATTGATGCCCGAAGCATTGAATCATTAAAGAAATGAGATTAGAGGTCGAGAGACTAAATATGCTCTATGGAAAATGGTTAATGATCTCTGTCGTAAGGTAACTTTGTGAGGATTAACGGTACATGCCGTATAATTGGACAAGCGACTTTTTGTTGTCATTGACTGTGGTCAATAATTATAATCATTCTAAGAAAGTTCAACTATAAGTCATTGTGGAATCATATTGTGATTAATTAATTCAAAATAAAATCAGTGATATTAGCTTTTAGATTTTGATTTATTGTTTCTCGGACTGACCCTTTTTTTTTTGGTATCAATACGAGTCTTCTTCTATCTTTGATTAAGTCCATGCTGTTATGTTGATATACTAGAAGAAGTTGTACGAGATCTCTAATTGGATGTGAATATACGAACTAAAGAGCTCATCCTGTGATGAGTCAAATAATCTAGCACACCCTTAACTACAACTAATGCGATTTCTTGAAGATCGGACAATAATTTGAACCGGTTGGGGGGCATATTGTTGGAGCTGATTTGGTTGTATAGGACTATTGTCACTTTCACAATAATCCCAAAGTCTAGAGACTTATGTCAATGGGATACGAGTTATGAATCGAATCTAATATGCTAATTCCTCCGTAATCTGGCACATTTGATTGACAATTTTATTTGTATATATTAAATAAAGAAAAAATTACAAATAACTTGTGTTTTTCCTCTTTGCAGACCTAATTTGTTATTATTATTATTATTATTATTATTATTTAACCATCAATTTATCTTTGTTTTATATTTGTTTTGTTCCGTCACATTTCTTGTTAGTGAAGTCACATGCACATCACATACTTCATAAAAAACCCACAAAGTAGAACTTTATCTCATTTTCATTGTTGAAAGTTAATGGAAACAATGAAGAAAACCCTAACCCCTAATTCCAATTGCAATCCTTCCATGAAATCACCGAGAATAACATAGCCCTCACTTCTCATCCATCAAAATCTCGAAATCCATCAAGTATCTTACTCTATGCAATTAAGAATTCATAGTTGGTAGCTTTTACGGAGCTAGGGTTTTGTGAATTACAAACCTAAATGTAACAATTTTTTTCAAAATTATGGCTTTTACTACGGTATCTAATTGTTATTTGTGCTTTTACTTGAACATTTCTTCATTGTTTGTATTGATTCCAATAGTATGGCTTAAGCATCAAGTTAGAGGGCATTATAATGAGTTGGTCACAAAGAACAAGAGTACCATCACGAATTAGACAATGGACTTCTTTTATTAAGGATCGAGCTTATATGCAAATAATTAGTGACAACATATTTAACAGTAAATAGCTATCTAGTTTAAAATAGTTGCAAACATGTCTTAACGTTTAGTAGATAGCTAAAGAGTAACTAGTGTAGATATTTTATGTATATATAGAGAAAAATATAAGTAAGGGGATCAACCTTTGGGATCAAGTTCAAATAGAGTGGTTAAAATAGAAAATTAATGTTAACACTAAGTAGTTCAAACAAGAGATTCTATTATGATGTTGTTATGGACAGTAATGAATATTTTTTTGAACCACTTAGTATGTTCATAGTGTAGTAATGAATCATTTATTTGAATTACTTAGTATAATATTGATTCTTTATTTTGATCACTTAAAATGTTTGATCCTCTTTGTTAACCACTTAGTACATTGTTAGTCCTTTATTTTGACTACTTCAAAATTTGATCCTCTATTTGATCTTGATCCTAAACATTGATTTTCTCACTTGTAATTTTATATGGATGATACAACCTTTAGCATGTATACATGGAAAAGTATAATGTTTTGTGTATGCAATAGAGTTGAAGGAAAGGAAAGATTAATGAAAGAGCCCAATTGGTTACGTCTTTATGGAATGAATTATTCATCTTCTTTAAATACTCTTGTTGGTTTAAATATATATTTTATTTGTAAAATGCTTATGGCAAGGACTTCTTGTTGATTCCTCATTGTCTTTTTCCTAATTTGAACTATCTTGTTATTGATTAGTCCCAATTTTTCTCATCTTTCTAGTCATGAATTTAAATGTACTTACTTTTAAATTTTCTGAAAATGAGATTAGTTTTCCTAATATAGGTGTAAACATCCCATTTTTGCTTAAAAAATATATAAAAAATAATAAATAATAATAATGAAAAAAATACATTTGGGTTTCTAAATTAAATTTGTAAATCTCAAAATAACAAAAAATTAGCTAAAATATTAGGTTAATGTATAATTTGTGTGTGATAATAAATTGAGAAATGGGCCGGCTTAGCTGGTCTGTATGTTAGCTTAGAATGCGTGAAGCCTTCAATCACGAGTTCGAATCTTCGGAAGGGCCCTTTATGCCATTTTGTTTTTCTTCTCTCCCAACTGCCACGTGGTAGCATGTGATTGGCTAACATGAGCACGCACAAGGCACATGCTCATCTTCTTCCTTCGACCGACAACGGAAACTCAAAGGAGAGAAAATCGCGAGCAAAATCCGGCGAATCAAAACATTTTTTATTTTCAAATCTTAATAAAGGAAAACGGATAAATAAGAAAAAACTGCTTTAATCTAAAAGATTGGCATTGATTTTTTTTTTTTTCAAATTGTGGGAGGATAAAACAAAACCTAACCACGGTTTTGATTCAAGTTCATCTACGTTAGTCCCACATGCTTATAAATAAAGGCCGATCTTTAGAGAATAGGAGAGGGAGAGAAGGTAAGGAAATTGGAGAGTAAGAAAAGGAAAAAAAAAAGCACAAGAACAAAAAAAAAAAAAAAACACTCATTAAAGCTCTCTCTCTCTCTCTCTCTAGATCCCCTACCATTAGTAGTCGCCAAACTACCGTCTAAGGTGCTTTCTGATGAAAGCCAACACCGACAAGTGATTCCCCACCCATAGAAAACTCGAAACCCCCTATTAGTCGATGCTAACAGCCGCTGGAATGCCACCAACGAAGACCTTCCAACTGTCGTGTTTGTGATTCAACTCGAACCGACCTAAACAAACTCGACCTGACTGAACCGACCCACATCCAGGTTAGTACATCTCATATTATATTATTATTATTATTAGTTTTAATAATCAATAGTAGTAATAAATAAAAAGATTAAAAAAATAATAAATATAATAATAACAATAAAAATAATAAATAAAATAATGAAATAATAATAAAGGACATTTTTTTAGAAACTTGTTTTAAAATAACAAGAATATATGTATATATATATAAAATGTTTTATCATCTAGAAAAAGGATTTTAGTAAAAAAATAATTAACATTTTTTAAAATTAGAAGTTTTTTTAATTAAGAAATGAAGCTTAGGATTAAAAATTTCTTTAAATAAATTAAATGGTAATAAACGTATCTCTAACACGTTTTCATAATTAAGATTAAATAATCCACTAAAGTTTTATGAAAGCGAACTATGACCTATTTGATCTCAAATAGTGGGTATGTAGGTACTCTTATGGAGCAACCCTAAAAATAATAAAAAAATATTTTCAAATCATTATTAGTATAATCATCATTTTTTTTATATTTTCTTTCATGCTAAAAAAAAAGATATCATAAAATAAAAATATAATTCAAAGTTTAGAAGGATAAGGTGGTAACTTTAGGATTTTAATAGGATTGTCCTCGAGTCAAGAATCTCTAGTTTTTCTTTTCTTTTTTTTTTTTTCTAAAAAAAGGTATTTCGTTTACTAGTGTTCAGGTTAGAATTAATCTACTCAATTAATTCTAACTTAATAATTTTTCCCAACTCTAGTTGGGTCGTGACACCAAATAAATAATGAAAATTCCTAATTTAAGTTGAGGATTTGTATTAGATGAGCATAGGATCTAATGTGAATCGAATTAGGAAAATAATATGAAATTTTTAAATTAGACTCGACAATAGGCTTTATAATATCAACAACTATGGAGAATTGTGTTCTTTAGAGTATCTTCTAAATTTATGTGGGATGCCCTAGGTCTCCTTGATAAATAACATTTGAGGGCTACAACCTCTTTCAACACAAGATAGACATGGAACAAGAAGCTTGTCATTTTTTGTCAAATACTTGAGAATATCATTACACATACTCTTATGGATGCCTCTACCTTTTGCTATACCCCAATTTTTGGTGAACAATAATCTAATGTTAACATGATGAATATGTGTCTTACAAGCTGAATGACTATTGGCTAACCTCAATTTATCAAATTTTTGTAAGTTTTGTTTTTGTATGTGTATATATATTTATGCTATTGTATGTTGCATTGCTGATGAAGGTAATTTAAAAAGAAAGTTTTATTTGGCAACTAAGCCTAATTTGTACAGGATTGTATATTACAAAATCAAAACCTAATTTGTACAATACCATGGCAATGTTTGAAAATCAAACATGTAAACACATCTTAGAATAAAAAAGTGTTACAATTTTGGATTGATTTCAAATCTTTAACATGAAAATCACATCAGTAAAAAGCCTTAATTCTGAATTAGCCATTCAACAAGAGAGTGAGAGAGAGATAGATGATGATGAACATAAAAAATGTTACTTGATATTGCTAATGATGAATATGAGAGTTTTCTTCCATGATTCTAGACTTCTAATGCTGCTAAGGTTCTTCTATTTGATATTGAAGGGGATTAATACTTTCATGATAAGGAGGTTAGGGTTCTTTTTTGGCTTATGACCAACATGAATTGATAGATTTGGTCAGTTTTTAGGGATTTTGATGGATGGGAAGTGAGGGTTATGGTATTTCTAGTGATTTCATGTAAGGATTGCAATTGGAATTAAGGGTAGGGTTTTCCTCGTTATTTTCATCAACTTTTAATGGTAAAGATGAGATAAAGTTCTATTTTGTGGATTTTAATGGGAAATGTGATAGAATATAATAGATGTAAACATAGGTAAATTGATTTTTTTTTCTTAAAAAAAATAGAAAAGCTCAAGTCACTTTCTTTATAGAAAACGACAAAAGATGGGTATGTTATTTGTTATTTTTCTTTAAATAAACTACTTTGTTCCATGTAAAATTTGGGCACCTAAAGAATAAATAATATTTTTATGACACAATTATTTTAATTATTACTTTATTTACTTTTGAATTTTTTAACTATAATTTAATAACTCAAAATTTTGTTTTAAAATCTATCAAATGAAGTCATAAAAAGAGCCTAACCATTATCTACATGCAAAAAAATAAGAGGAAAAAAGAATAGAAAAAGAAAAGAACTAGCGCATGTAAGAGGAGATAAAAGGGAAAAAAAAAACTTTATAAAAAGTAGTGAATACTAAATATATATTCACTTAGGGGAATGACAATTCCATTCCTCTTTTATTTCATATAAAACTACTATTATAATATTTATTTAACCGACTAATGATTCTTAATAAATAGCTATTTCCCAAAACATTGAATAATAATTTATACTCCCAGCCCTTGAATTGCTATTGAATTACTATTAAATGGTTTATTTACCATTTTTACTATAATACCTGAATTTTTAATAATTTATTGATAGATGTTATAACGTAAGCTAAGGTTAATGACAAAAATTATACATAAGATGAGGGGCAAATGGGTCATTTCGTGTGAAGAGTATAAGTACCCCAAATTAACCTAAAGAGCCTCCTTTGCCAATTTGTGTAGTGAAAGAGCAAACAAAAGGAAAAACGCTCTCAAAACAACCTTAAGATGACTAAGAGGAATTCGTCGACTTTTGATTCGATCACACGAGGTAAGGATTTCTATGATTTACAAAATAGTTACGAACATAGAATTGAGGTTGAAATGAGTTATTGCTATATGATTTCACCAGAATTAGATTGAAGAGGGAATGTCAACAACAAGGAAATTCACGGATCAAGGAGTTGATTTGTGGAAATTTTGCTATAAGTAATCTAGCCTATGTAAATTGATTAGAAAATACATGTTTTAGGGAAAAATTAAACCTAGGAATAAAAAGAAATGAGATTAGGATGAATTCGTATAGAGGAATTAGGGTTCGTAAGACTTTATCAAGAAATACATGGCCTCCTAACACGGTCGTGTTTCGACCGTGTTAAACTTAGATGTATTGAGAGATACACGACCTCCCAACAAGAAAGATACATGGCCTCCTAACATGGCCATGTTTTGCCCGTGCTAAACCCATACCTTACAGAAATGTACACAACCTTTGACATGATTGTGTATTATCCCGTGTTGAGCTATAGGCCTCTAACACGGCTATGTTGAAACATAACTTAATTGTATATCTATTTAACTTGTAATTAAACTAATTTCTATACAACCTAGATAGTTAGTAAGATTTAGATAACCTAATATATTAAAAGAAATTAAGAAATTATACTATTCTCATATTAGTACTAAGAATGATGTATTAATGTTGTACAAATTTCAACTTAGCTTAAGTTCATAACTAGATGTGCTTAAGGCTAAGATTCAAGGTATGTGTGACTTATATATTTCTTGTGTTTGCTGAAGTTAGAATATATTGCTGAAATGGATTAAACACAAGACTGATTTATGCTAGGTTTAGCCTAGGGGCTCATAGTGGCAGATCCCTAGAGAGCACCCCAATTATCCTTATGTGACACTATCCTTAGCGAAGTCATGCTTAGAAATAATTTGGGTTGGTTTAACGTTTAAGTATTTAAGTGATCATGGGTATAGGGTTCGTAGTGGTAGTTCTCATCACTAAGTTTAATTGGATTAAGGGTTCATAGGTGTGGGTCCTATAGTAGCAGCTCCCATCACTGAGCTTAAGTGGATTAAGTATTCATAGGTGTGGAGCCTAGAGTGGTAATTCCCATCACTAAGTTTAAGGGTTAAGGGATCATGGGTGTGGGGCCCATAGTGGTAGTTCCCATCACCAATTCATGTTTCGGTTGTTAAATGTGTTAAGGAGATCATGAGTATCCTATTGTTACTTGTGGTCTTAAATTGTATCATGAAATGGTTGTCTGTATTTAAGTATTGCATAATGCATGTGATTTGTTGATGCGTGTGTGATTGTGCTATACGTACTAGGCATTAGCTCACCCATTGGGGAATATTTTTTTTAGATGCAGGTTTTGAGGGTGTTGATAATCTAAAAGAAAATCTTGGAGTGAATGAACTAGAAAGGAAAGAAGAAGATGATTATCACTACTATTATGGCGAGTAGAACTTGGGGGGATTTCATTACTTGATTGTAATGAATTGAACTTTTTGGAGAATAGTTAACTAGTGATTTTAGACTTCTGTTACATTAGATGTTTATTTTGGATTCATGAAATTGGTTTTGAAGATTGTGGCATGGATTAAATGTCTTTATACAAGAATTACGAGATGAATAGGTATTAGAATAGATTAGTTCCTTAAGTGTTCTCATGTGATAAGGACATGTGGCGAATAGTAGCGCGACCCGAGGTTCTAGGGTGTTATAGCCTAGATGGTATCAGAGCATAGGTTTATGATCTTTAAGGACTTAAGTTTTGATATATAAAGAATAGGTTGATGATCTATAGGAATTAGGTTTTTATATATAGAGAATTGGTTGATGATTCTAAAGAACTTAGGCTTGTTGACCCCTAAAAAATTAAGTATTGATCATTAGACATAAGTTTTAAACATTAGAGTATAAGATATGATCTTTAGAAAAATTAAGAATTTGATATGTAAGAAGGTGAGACATGAAGAGAGTGGGAAAATAAGAGATGTTATATATTTAATAATTGATTTTATTGTAATGCTATTTTATTTTTATTTATTGCAACTGTTAAGTTATATATATGTGTATACATTATGTGTAGAGGTATGTGTATATATCTACATGACGTGATTCTAACATTAACTAATAATAACCTAAAAACATTTGGTTATCTCATCTTAAATAGAATGCCTTTAAGAAAAATCGCCGGATTAAGAGCTGGAAGGGGTGCTGAACATGGCAACCCTAATGAAAGGAATAATTAGGTTCAGTAGCTATAGGGGCTAGATGGTTGAAGAGACAGTCTAATTGCTACAAACTGTGAGTCAATTAGTGGCGTTGTTGACACAACAACAATAAGCCCCCAATCTCTCACAGCATAGAACTATCATTGAACCCATCAATTTTGATAGGTTCATCAGGGTAGCCAAAGAATTCAACCTAAGAGTGGATGACCCAATTGAAGCTGAAGATTGGGTACAAGAAATGGAGAAAACCTTTGTTGTTTTCCAAATAGCAAAAGATAAGAAGGTCAATTATGCTACATTCATGCTAAAGGGAATTGCAACAAAATAGTGGGCCTTACTTCCTAGACTTGCAAGGGAATGCATGAATTAAACTGTGTTTAATGAGCTATTTTATCAAAGTTACTTCCCCATTAGCTCTAGAGATAAGATGGAAAATAAATACTATAACCATGAATAAGGGGACCAAATAGTTGAAGAATATGTGGCAGAGTTGAACCATCTCATCCATTTCCTTCTTGAGAATGTGCGTAATGATGATAGGTCTTGAGCCAAGAGATTTCTAAGAGGCTTAGATTTGGACCTACAACTTGCAGTGGGGGCTTTTCAACTAAATACCTATGTTGAGATGGTTGATAAAGTCAAATACCTTAAGCAAAACAAAAAGAGTATTGAAGAACAAAGGAGTCATAGAGCAACAATAGCTCTAGGAAAAAGACCTGCCTTAAGTGGAATAAGGCAAGACAAGGGCAAAAGACAACATGTATAGCAGGGTAAAACACAAAGTGCTATAGCTCCTCCTCTTTTACAAATCAGATAAGTGCCTTTAACACTTCCTACAGTAGGTCCGATTGTTAAATGTGCTACATGCTATGGGCCTCATGATTTGAAAGAGTGCAGATGGCCAAATGGGGTGTGCTTCTCTTGTTAGAAGATAGGATATATTACTAGACACTGCATGGAGAGGTCAATTCCCTTAATTTTTTTGTCATGTGTGCAATCAAAGGGATCACAAAGTGATTAACTATCCTCAAGGACAATTAAGAAATTAGGTAGGCCCAATCCAACAAGCAACCAAATCTCTAGTGAGAGAATAGGGTGTTAGACCAAGGACAGGGGGTCTTAGACAAAGAGTTCCTACCTTGGTGTTTGCTATCCACCAACAGTAGCACCAAGACATCCCTAACGTGGCAACATTGTATGTATGCTTTCAGTACACTCTTGCAATGCATATGTATTGTTTGATACCAGTGTATATGTATCATGTGTGTTTGAGAATTTTGTATATATGTGTGCATTAGATATTGAAAACATGAATGACAATCTAGCTATTAGTACTCCCTTAGGAGTAGGAGGGAGAATAAGTAGAATATGTAGAGGAGTGGAAATAGAAATTCAAGGTATGGTGATGCCATCTGATCTTCTAATATTGAAGATGGTAGAGTTTAACATTATTCTAGGTGTCAACTGGCTGTGAAGATATCATGCCACCATCAACTAACACAATATGGTGATACGGTTTAATAAACCAGGGGAAGAGTACTTTGAATATAAGTTAGAAGTGTAAAGACCCACTAGATTACCTACTTATGAGATGTAGGGAAAGAATATACTGGCAACTGTATCTATTAAAGCTGGTGAATAAGCCAAGATGGAAATGGTACCAATAGTGAAGGAATTTCTAGTAGTGTTTCTAGAGGACCTTCCTAGTTTACCCTCAATTAGGGAGATAGGATTGAACATTAACTTAGTATAGGGTACGATACCCATATCAAAACTAGTGTACAAGATGACACTAATGGAATTGGAAGAACTAAGGAAATAGTTATAGGAGATATAGGATAAGGGTTTCATAAGACCTAGTGTCTAACCTTGGAGTGTACCAGTCTTGTTTATCAAGAAGAAAGAAGGAAGCATGAGACTCTATATAAACTACAGAGAGTTGAACAAGGTGACTATCAAGAACAAATATTCTCATCCTAGGATAGATGACTTGTTTGATTAGTCGTAGGGAGCTCAAGTGTTCTCAAAAGTAGATCTAAGATCAAGCTACCATCAATTAAGGATTAAAGAAGAGGAAATTCAGAAGATAGCATTCAAGACTAGCTATGGGTAGTATAAGTTTTTATTGATGCCTTTTGAATTAATGGATGCACTGGTTACATTCATGGACTTAATGAACAGAGTATTTAGGGATTTTATGGATAAGTTTGTAATCATCTTTGTAAACGATATCCTAGTATACTCTAAAAGCACTACGAAGCATGAAGAGCACTTGAGGTTAGTATTGTGTAGGTTACAAGAAGAAAAGTTATATGCCAAGTTCAGTAAATGTGAATTTTGGTTGGAACAAGTAGGTTTCTTGAGTCATGTGGTTAATAAAGATGGGATATCTATAGATCTAGAAAAGTTGAGAGTAGTGGTGGATTGGAACAAACCGAAGATAGTTACAGAGGTAAGAAGCTTTCTTGATCTGGTAGGCTTCTATAAGAGATTTGTAGAAGGGCTTTCTAAAATAGCAACTCCTCTCACTAGACCAACACAGAAGAATGTAAGATTTGACTAGGATGATAGATGTGAAGCTAGCTTTCAAATGCTTAAAGAGAAACTTGTGTCAGTGTTAGTTTTGACACTACCCAAGAGTGGAGAAGAATTTATAGTGTATAGTGATGCCTCGGTTCAAGGTTTAAGGTACGTGTTGATGCAAGGTGTTCAGGTAATAATTTATGCATCCCGCTAACTAAAGCCTTATGAGAAGAATTATCCAACTCATGACTTGAGGTTGGTAGCTGTGGTATTAGCCTTGAAACTATGGAGACATTATTTATATGGAGAGAAGTGCAGGATCCTTACTAATAATAGGAACTTAAAGTATATCTTCACACAGAAAGAGCTAAATATGAGACAGAGAAGATGTTTGGAATTGAGTAAAGATTATTACCTGGAGATATAATACCATTCAAGGAAGGCTAATGTGGTGGCGGATGCCTTTAGTAGAAAGAAATAGGGTAATGTAGCCACTCTCATCATTTTATAGAAAGAGCTATTAAAAGACATGTGCAAATTGGATTTGGAGATCTTAACACAAGAAATGGGAGCAAAAATGGCTACCTTAAGAATACAACCAACCATAATTGCTAAAATTAAAGCTGGTTAGGTAGAAGATAAAGACATTCAAGAGGTCAAGAGTAGAATGGAATAGGGTAAGGCTCTAAAATTCAACTTGGATGATGACGGGATCTTGAAATATAAAATGAGACTATGTGTGCCAATGAACAAGAATTATAGACTCTTCCAATACTAGAATAGAAATGGGAGCATGTGACAATGAACTTTATTATAGCCTTCCTAAATACTAGGGAGAAACAAGATGCAGTTTAGATAATAGTGAACTGGTTGACCAAGTCTATACATTTTATACCTATTAGAGTGGGATGCGAGTTAGAGAAACTAACTTAGATAAATATATAGGAGATAGTCAGATTGCATGGAGTGTCAATGACCATCACTTGTGATAGAGATATGAGGTTTGTAAGTAGATTCTAGAGAAGCTTAGATAAAGCATTAGGCACTAAACTGTAGTTTAATATGACTTTCCATCCTCAAACGGATGGTCAGTCTGAGAGGACTATACAAATACTGAAAGATTTGCTTAGAGCATGTGCACTTGATTTTGAAGGCAATTGGAATGAGCATATACTTCTGGTAGAGTTTACCTATAATAATAGTTACCAAGCAACCGCCTGGATAGCATAACATGAAGCTCTTTATAGATGAAAGTGTAGATCCTCACTACACTAGGATGAAGTGGGAGAAAGACAGATAATGGGACTAGATTTAGTATAGGAGGCGGTGGACAAGGTGAAACTGATTAAGCATAGAATACAGATAGCCCAGTCTTAGTAGAAGAGTTATGTAGACAAGAGAAGACGCTCTTTGGAATTTCAAGTGGGAGATAAGGTCTTGTTGAGGATTTCTCCAACAAAAGGAGTAATCAGATTCGGGTTGAGAGGAAAGCTAAGCCCAATGTATGTAGGCTCATTTGAGATCTTGGAAAGAATAGGTACAATGGCTTACCGATTAACTCTTTCACCAAGTTTGACTTGAGTACATGACGTATTCCATATAGCCATGTTAAGGAAGTATGTACGTAACCTGGATTAAATAGTGGCTTTGGAACCATTGATCGTGTAGCTAAACCTATCGTCTATGGAAAAACCTATCAAAATTGTGGACACCAAAGAATTGGTGCTAAGGCGAAGAACAATCCCCTATGTTAAGGTGCAATAGACCAATCAAACAGAATGAAAAGTGACATCAACATGGGAATTGGAAGAAGAGATGAGTAAGAAATATCTAGAGATATTTCAAAATCAAGTACTTTCGAGGATAAAATATTTTGTAGGGGGGGGGGGGAATGTAATACTTGAATTTTTAATAATTTATTTATAGATATTATAACGTAAGCCAAGGTTAAGGATGAAAATTATACATAAAATGAGGAGCAAATGAGTCATTTTATGTGTAGAGTATAAATACCCTAAATTAACATAAAGAGCCTCCTTTGCCATTTTGTGTACTGAAATAGCAAACAAAAGGGAAAACACTCTTAAAACAACCTTAAGGTGATTAAGAGGAATTCGTCAACGATCGATCTAATTACACGAGGTAAGGATTTCTATGATTTATGAAATAGTCACGAATATAGAATTGAGGTTAAAATGAGTTATTGCTACATGATTTCACCAGAATTGGATTAAAGAGGGAACGTGAAGAATAAGGAAATTCACGGATCAAGGACTCAATTAGCAAAAATTTTGATGTAAGCAATCTAGCTTATGTAAACTGATTAGAAAATACATGTTTTAGGCTCAAATTAAACCTAGGAATAAAAGGAAACGAGATTAGGATAAATTGGTATAGAGGAATATTAGGGTTTGTAAGACTTTACCAAGAGATATATGGCCTTCCAATACGGCCATGTTTCAATTGTGTTAAACCTAGACGTACCAAAAGATACATGACCTCCCGACACAGTGGTGTCACTCTCGTGTCAAGTGTAAAACCTTCTAGAAAGATACACAATCTCTTAACACGGTCGTCTCATGATTATGTTGAACCTAGATTTTTACAAAAGGATACACGACCTCCCAACATGGTGTGTCTCGCCCATGCTAAACCCAAACCTTACAAAAAGGCACATGACCTTTGATATGGTTGTGTATTATCCTGTGTTGAACTACACAGCCTCTAACATGGTCGTGTTGAGTGAAACATAACTTAATTGTATATCTATTTAATTTCTAATCAAACTAATTTCTACGCAACGTAAATAGTTAGTAAGACCTAAGATAACCTAATAGATTAAGAGAAATTAAGGAATTATACTATTTTTAGATTAGTACTAAGAAGAATGTATCAATATTGTATAGATTTCAGCTTATCTTAAGTTTAGGACCAGATGTGCTTAAGGCTAGGAACCAAGATACGTGTAACTTATGTGTTTCTTGTGTTTGCTTAAGTTAGAATATATTGTTGAAATAGATTAAGTACAAGACTGATTAAGTGTTTAAGTGTATGTTATTTTGTGCTTGGCTCGACTTAGAGGCTTGTAGTGGTAGATGCCTAAGGAGCACCCCAATGATCCTTGTATGATGTTGTCCTTAGTGGAATCATGCTTGGAAATTATTTGGGTTGGTTTAAGGTTTAAGTAATCATGGGTGTGGGGCCTGTAGTGGTAATTCCCATTACTAAGTTTGAGTGGATTAAGGGTTCATGGGTATGGGGTTTGTAATAGCAGTTCTCATCACCAAGCTTAAGCGGATTAAGTGTTCATGGGTGTAAGGCCCATAGTGGTAGTTTCCATCACTAAGTTTAAAGGTTAAGGGATCATGGGTGTAGGGCTTATAGTAGTAGTTCTCATCACCAATTCATGTTCCAATTTTTAAGTGTGTTAAAGGGATTATGAATATCCTGTTGTTGCTTATGAACTTAAATTGTATCATGAAATGGTTGCATGTGTTTAAGTACTGCATAATGCATATGATACATATTCATGTTCATTTATAAGTGTGTGCTTATGTTATACATACTAGACATTAGTTCACCCTTTAGAGAATAATTTTTTTAGATGTAGGTATTGAGGGTATTGATAATCTAGAAGGAAATTTGGGAGTGAATGAGCTAAAAAGGGAGGAAGAAGATGATTATCACTACTATTATGATGAGTAGAACTTAGGAGGATTTTATTATCTGATTGTAATGAATAGAACTTTTTAGAGAATATTTAACTAGTGATTTTAGACTTTCACTGCATTAAATGTTGATTTTGAATTCACGAAATTGGTTTTGAAGATTATGAGAGGGATTGAATGTTTTTATATAAGAATTATAGGACAAAGATGTATTAAAGTAAATTAGAACCTTAACGTATTCTTGTATGATAAGGACATGTGATGAGTAGTAGTGCGACTCGAGGTTTCAGAGCATTACATTTACTATAAATGTCCTATTATTATAAGTTGTGTTAAGTTTGTAACGGTTATGGAAAGTGAAAAAGAATAGGAATTTTAAGAGTATAATAGATAATTTATCTTTTATTTTTGTCTCATTCATTATTTATTTTTTTGAGTAATAATAAATATGTAATAGCTATTACATATTGTAAACACCTCATTTTTGTTCTCTAATCATAATTAATGTTTTTTTTTTCATTTTTCTTCTATTTTTCAAAATAGGAAGGAAACATAATGACAAAAAATAAAATAAATAGGAATAATACACCAATATTGGAAAATGAAGGTAAAAATAACAATAAAAGATATTTAAGGATTTTTATAAAATTTTAGAACTTCAAAACAATATAAAATTAATAAAAATTGTCATGTTTATATACAATTTGCGTTAAATACAAAACTGAGATTTGGACTAGCTCAGCTGGCTCGTGTGCACGCCTGGGATACGTATGGGGAGGCAAGGTCGAGGGTTCAAATCCTAGGAAGGCACTTTGTGTCGTTTTGCATTTTTTTTTTCACCGAGCTACCACGTGTCAATAGTTGATTAAATGACACGAGCACATGCGCCTGGCACGTACTTGTCTTCTACATCCATCTGAGATTGGCGTCGACGTGAGAAGAACGAAATCCGGCCGCTTTGATTCGAATTTTTACACAAATCTAGTAGATCTTTAACTAAAAGAGGATAAACATCATCAAATTAACATTAATCCTAACAGAAAATCAAAGATTTACACGAATCAAAAAGAAAAAAAGAGAGGATGAAGATGGGTCTCAACCGCACGTCGGATCTAAACATATCCGAAGGATTTTTGTGGGTCTATAAATAGGACTCGATGAAAGGAGGAAGCACAAGCAATTAGAAGGAAAAGAAGTAGAAGAATACATGAGAAAAACCCTCACCGGAGTTCTCTCTCTCTCTCTCTCTCAAACCCTCACTGTAGCGACTCGAACCATTGCCTGGGGTGGTTCTTGACAAAAACCACCACCACCACCATTGGATTCCTCAACTTCAAAAGCCTTGGAAACACCCCCCAATCAACGAAAATGACCGCCGGAAAGCCGCCGTCGAAGAGCTCTAGTTGTAGTGTACCCGATCCGACCCGAACTACGACCCATGTCTAGGTTAGTCAGTTCTCTCCATTATTTATTTATTTATTTATTTTATTATTATTAGTAAGAATATATATATAAATAAAAAAATGATAGAATAGAATAGAAAATAAAAAATATATAAAGATGTATTTTTTTAGGAATGTATTAACAGGACCAGGTTTAGAGTTTTCTAAAAAAACAAAAACAAATATATATGTCTATTATAATTAATAGATAATTAATAAAAATTAATAAAAAATAATAGATACATTTATCACTTAGAAAACTTCTTTTAATGAAATAAATGAATGAAAATAATTGATGTTTTTTTTTAAATTAGAAGTTTTAGTTTTTTTAAAAAAATTAGGAAATAAAACCTAGGCTTAGAGATTTCTTTAAATAAATTTAAATGGTAATAAATGTAAACCTAGCATGTTTTTGCAATTAAAATGAATTAATCCACTAAAGTTTTATAAAAAAGTGAACTATAGCCTGTTTGATCCTAAATAGCGAGTATATAGGCACTCTTTGGGGCAACTCTAAAAAGATAAAAAAAATAAAGTAAAATCATTATTAGTATAATAGTTGTGTCATTCTTTCTAGTATTTTTTTATGCTAAAAAAGATATTATAACATAATTCAAATTTTGGAAAGATAAGGTGGTAACTTTATGGTTTTAATAAGATAGCCTCAAAGTCAAGAATCTTTGGTTTTTTTTTTTTTAAAAAAAAAGAAAGGAGATTTCATCAACTAGTTGTCTAGATTAGAATTAATCCACTTAATTAATTCTAATTCAATAATTTTTCCCAACTCTAGTTGGGTGGCGATTCCAAATAAATAATAAAATTCTTAGTTCAAGTTGAGGATTTATATTGGATGAGCATATGATCTAATATGAATCGGATTAGGGAGATAATATAAAATTTTTAAATTAGACTCGACACATATCTATTTAATTCTTATTGAATTGCAAACCAATACCTTCTTATTTTATTTAGTAAAGTAAATGAGTTGTAAGTGATTAATTAATTAATTAATTAATTTTTTAACCAAAGATTAATTTTCTCTTAAAACTTTCCATTCACTTTTCATTTATTTTTCTTAAAAAAGAAACTTTATGCTCACTTTCTGATGAGATGAAAGTATTAGCAAATAGGTACATAACAAAATGAAACAAATCTCACATGTTAACCGGCGTCACTTTCATTGGTGAAAATAAAAATGATCAAATTAGATAATCACTAACTGAATTAGATATGATATACTTACATGGTGGTTTGGAAGAATAATATAGGTTTACCCGCCGAGATCTACCTTTGTTAATGGCTTTAATTCTTGATACTAAAAAGTGAATATTTCGGTCTTAAATTGTTTGGCTTATTCTATTTAACTCTAACATATTTTAATGTTCAATAAAGTTTCGTACTTTTTATTTATTTATTTATTTATTTTTGTGGATTGAGCTTTCGAAAGCACCCATAACTAATTGAATACGGGTCAACATATATTTTTGCAGATGTATTTAGACTCTTCCCTTCTTCATTATGTCCATAAAATCATGAATTCTTGAAGTTTAACAAATGGGTAATCTAATGTATTTGTTAATATGTTTGATAAAAAATTTTATATCTTTATATATATATATATATATATATATATATATATATATATATATATATATATATATATTAGCAAGTGTATAATCAAGTTAAAAAAAAATGATAAGCTGTTGTTTTTTAAATTAAGTGTCCATGTCTCGTCAGTCTCCTTTCAATGGATGGTTCTAAAGTTGGAGGCTAAAGTCAATGTTTAAGTGGCAGCAGCATCAATTTCTCTGCACAAGTTTGTGCCGAATTGCTAACATGCACTCGTGGATATTTGCAAATAATAAATATTGACCGTGCTTAACTTTTTATCTATCCCAAATATATTTCTATTAATTATATATAAGTATTTAATTTTTATAAATATATATTAATTTTTTATTTAGATGTATATATATGATTAAGAAAATTACGCTAAAAGCAAAAAGTCCAGTAGTCTGCCCTAATTACTATTTACACATGAGGTGATTATATGTCAAATTTACTTGAGTACATGATTACATATGAAATAAATATTTGTTGTTTTAAATTTTCTGTCTCCAGCATGTTCCAACCAATCATATATTCATACTTAATCTAATAGAATAAATTTTCATGCATAAATATTAATTTATTATTTATACAATTCATCGGAATACACTAGAGATACAAAATTAAGGACAGTAGACATTTATTCCGTACATGTGCATGCTTATTTAGGAAATGCAGTTAACTATCTCTCGGCTGGTATCGGGTTAATATAAATCTTACCAAAGTGTCTGATCAATATCGAAATTGGATAAATTTTATTAAGGATTTCTTTATTTTAAGTTGAAAGTAACTCATTCATATTGCCATATATAATATGTATATGTATTTACATAAAATGTCGAATTTGGCCTACGAACAAATACAAAAGTATACTAATTGTAAAATAAAATATTAAAATAACTGTAAAAATAATTAAATAGTTGAACACTTAACAATATCGTCTTTTTTCTTCTTTGCAATTTTTTCCCATGGTTGTACGCTGTATCGTAGCCATTTATCTTTGAAACAGCCTTTAAAGATGGCAACTCATATCTCAGGAATGGCAAAAAAAATCCCTCATAATCCGGCCTTCATCATATAAAAGCATTATACAACTGAGAATTTACTATTTCAGTAAGGAAATTTCATGATGTGCTATTTCGGTCTCAAACTATATGCTATCTTAACCAGAGGATATTTCAAAATTTCTAAATAACAATTTTCATTTTCTAACTTCAATTAGTATTACTTTCGCAAAATTGAAACGAAGGAAGGCAAAGCCATATCAGAAGCATTTTCTTACAATGAAAATTTGGAATTCATAGTAAGAGATCCCAAAGACTGGTTTTTGAATTTTCTGGTAAGTTTACTGATTTGTTTGAAAGACTAATAATCACAATGTTGTAGGTTAAAATCAATCATAACCAAAAAAAAAAAAAAAAAAAAAAGAGGTTACATGGTTGTTGATAATAAGAGGACTGATGTTTCCGAGGTAATGAGTAGGCAAAGGAGATGGCACTTTCACTATTATTTTGCAAATAATTTATCAATTTTCCCTAGCTTTTCTGTGACTCTTATAATCCACTTGCCTTGAGTTCAAGCAATCAAGTCAATCTACTCTAGATTTTTATTGCTAGTGTAAAAAAAATGTAGGGATATTGAGTCTCTTTACCCGATCCCTCTAGTTGATTAAAAGCTTTTTAAAGGGGATCAATTGGTAGTATTTTGATCGAAGTGGAGGATAGACATGACAAGGTATGGGTGATCCACCATTCTAGAAAATTTAAACCTTGTAAATACCATTTAATGAAATCCCAATCAAGTTTATTGCAAGCATTCTATATAATCCTCATCCATTCCATTCTCTGGATCAAGGTTTCTTTTTTTTCCAAAGTAATTTTTTATAATATGTATTAGGGTCTTTAGGCCATTGTAAATGCCATATATATGCTATTAAATGTATTAGATAGTGTGTGAGAAAACTGAACATCCTATGGATTTATTAAAAGAATTGTGTACTTTGACATTATGAGAAAATGTTGTATCATTATTTTCACATAATAGTGGAATCATTTAGTCTTATATAGGTTTGTAAGTGAGCAAAGTTTGCACAACATAGTATTAAGTCGAGTTTGAGCTTGGCTAAAAATTCTAGTGTTTGACATCAAATAAACTTAAAATTTTAAACTTGAACTTGAATTAAAATAGCACTCAAAGCGATCGAGCTTAACTTGATTACCCTCATTTAGTTTGCCCTATCTAATAATCCTTTAATCAAAATAATGTTGGTAAAGATATGGACTTGAACTCGACCAATATTTAAGTTGAACTTAAACTCAATTAGGTTCTTGAGTTAATTTAGTTAAATATCTTAAAGTTCAAACTGACTCAATAATTAACAAATAGAACTCGTGTAAATAAAAAGTTAAACTCAAGTAATTTATGAATAGGTTTGGCTCATTTAATTTGATCAATGTTTTATTACTCTTATCTTTTTGAGTTTTTCATTTTAAAACATTTTTCACATAAATTTTATGTGTGTTTTTTATCCTCTCATTACTTGTTATATCTTTTATAGTTATGCATTCTAGTGATAAAAAAAAAAAAAAATCTTGATCCAGTCTCAAAGGAAAAAAATTGAAAGAGTGGGTTGCTTTTGTTTTGGACGCTCAGGTGACATATGTCGTTGGAAGTGTTCCTTGAACACGTACATGGTGAGTGTCCGGTACCTAACAGAGACCCTAAAACTCAAACCAAGTTCATGGACGAACTCATCCGTTCACTATCATATGAAGGAGAGAATCAGCAGAAAGAGATAATCATAATTCGACGCTTATTTATTCGTCATCATCATCATCATCGAGTAGGTATATACGTACTGTAATATGATACCACCGTTCAGCGTCTGATCGTAATATAACAGCTAGCCAATGCCGCTAAAACGGGTAGAGCTCGTATCTAGCAATACAACTTCCACTCATCATTCTCCCCCCACGTTTTCCATAACACCACATTGGTATTTCTGATATTCCATTTTCAAGACACTTCTGGCAGGAAACTGCACTTATATCTCTACTACATTCAGCCAAACCATACAATATAGTCTCGTTTCCTAAGTCCACTTTCCCCGTTGCAAATCTTTTCGAATTAGCACGAGCTTTTTCAGTCAATGAAAGTAGTAGATCAAAACTACTTTCTAGAAAAGCGCCGAAATCGATGTCTACATCTTCCTGATTACACGCAACGAATTCGTTTCTATAATCAATTCGTCCGTAGAACTTTGTGTTGGTATATTTAAGGAAGCAAGTGTCGTACCAAATAATGGCTCCTTTGTTGGTAGGACATCGTCCTTCAAGTGTCTTTCCCGCTTGGGTAATACATGTTTCGCAGTCGGCTTCAGAGGCATCGGCACGACAAAGAACTAGACCGTAGACAGCGCTCGTGTTCTGGCCGGTCTGGCTGGTCGCGAAGCCTGTCGGAGAGCCCTCGGTGATGAGCAGGCGGAGTAAATTTTCGAGGTTGGTTTTGTATGGACTCTCTGGAGAATATTTTGCGTAGCTGAAGCAAAAATGGTTGACTGGATCGGCACTAAAGGCGGTATGGAAGAGAACAAACAAGAAAGAAAGAGAAAGCAGTGGGCTCGGGCATTCCATGTTTGTTGATTTCGAGCAGAACTTAAACTTAGGTTTTATGCATGGTTTTGGCTTTAACGTCTAGAGGTTATATATAGAGGAATAAGATGGAGGAAAATGAAGAAAAAGATAATTGGGAGTTACAATTTAACATGATTTGATCGCAGAATAAATATTAAAAAAATAAAATTGATAAATATGTAAGTTCATCTTAACTTCATTAATTATCATATAATTATTCCTTAATACTCAAGATTACTAATTTCAGTATTTGAGATAAAATCATGATATATGTCGTTCCGCTATTCTTCTTTTGGGTTTTATCGTATCTTTGTAACTTATTCCCTTAATTTTTACTAAATGATGAGTTTTTATAAGATATTTTTAGCATTTGACAAATATATTATTGGTATAGACACTGTTATTTATTTATTTATTTTCCTTATTATATAGTCACGGTTGAATGAGAAAAAAAAAAGATAATGACTGCATGAAAACATAGTGGAACTATACGTAGTCCAACTCAGTGGCAAATTAGGATGTGCCTGATAAACATAATGAGGACCGTAGGAACCATAAAAGCATGTTGTGAAATGCTTAAATGGGTGAAATCTACTCAAATAATATTAAAGTTTAACTGGATATAACATTTTAATTGAGTTGAGTTTGAACTATATAAATTATTTATTAAATTAAACTTAATTAGTTGTATGCTTAATTAAATTTAAATAATGTAAATTGAGTTTATGTCAAATTTGGAACTGTTAGTATTATAATTAGAAAATATTATTTAAAAAAAAATTAAGTATAAATGATCGAATTTAATTGAGTTAAATTTCAACTTTTTTTAATTAATTGTAATTACAATTGGGTGAGAGGACAAATTGAATCTTATTCATTCTGCTCGAAATTGAATTTGAAATTGTTGAATGATAATTTAAATTGAGTTTATGTATAAAATTCCAAACTTATCAAATGTCGAACTGAAATTCGGCAGTGCATGGTCTCAATTCCACTCTTTAATAGCCCTGTCTCTTCATCGATATCAGATCTACAGGATATGCTTAAATTTCCATTATGTGGATTTGCTTTTAAATGGTAAGGTTATACATATCAACCCATACCTATTACATAGCAATATTTGAATTATGTATGTTTTGACATCGAAGAGTGTGAATCAAACTTGATTAGTCTAGTTAAAGATTTTATAATCTATTGGTATTGTCAAAGCAACCAAAACTCTCTATTAGTTGCACCATTGCTAAAGGCGCTTCTAAGTTCATTAACTCGTCCACTAAGAAAAAATGCCGAATTTATATAATAATAATAATAATAATAATAATAATAATAAAACTAAGGACAAGTTTATCGGATGATGATCAACGATAGAGGAGGCAGAGAAGAGGAGTGAGAAAATTGGAGTGTAAATGTGAAATGTAAACTAAAGGACTGCGTTATAAAAAACAATTCATACAAAAACCATTTAGTTCGACGAGTATTATAATTTTATTTAGGTTGGCTGCAGGAAATAATGTTATTATTAATAACATATATGTGGACAAAATTGGAAGAATAAATGGAGTTTCATAAAAAAATTTGATGATAAATTGAAATATTAATTTTTTTTTGTCAGTTAATTCATGTCAGTAATACATTGTACATGCTGTAAATGGAATGTTCATCAAAAATAATTTTTAATAATAATAATTTTTAATGGCACATCTTGAACGTCGTCGAAAAATTAATGGAAGTTCATTAAAAAATTATATATATAATATGGTGGATTAAGTTTCTTTTTCAAATTTTAATCATGTCCAAAATTTGTACTGCACCTTAGTGGGCTAATAGAAATTAGCTCGTGGACCTACAATTAAATGCCTCCTAAATCATTTGGTAAAATGTCAAAGGGATATTACTGAAGGTTTGAACGTCTAAAATTATGTGGGAACAAAAATTAGGTTTTAGGAGTAGATTTTTGGAAATCTATTTTCACAAGATAAGATATGGGTAGAGGTTTTCCTATCTTATACTTATTTTAGAACTTGTACTCTAAGTTATATAAAATATAAGTTTTACCATATTTTCTATTTATCCTATAAAATACTATTTAATAATATTAATAAATGAAGATAAATGATAATATTATAATTTTCTGATAATAAATATTTTAATAAAAAAACTTAAACCTATAAATTAATAATCCTAAATAGTTAAACATAATATCGCCCTTTATGCATAGAGTTTTATATCCTATTCACTCTATACTTTTACATTTCTAATAGCTTTCAATAATTTCTTGCTTCTTTTTTTTTTTCTAACTCAAAATCATGAATAATAATGGGTCAAGTGGAATCTCCCATTTAATTTTGTCCACCAATATTATCTATGCGTTTTTTCTGTTTATCCACGAATAGGATATGCACTTACAGAGAAATAACATGATTTTATATTGAAGATACTCATCAACGCCAACAGCCAGCACTTGGACGTAGGTTACACGCGGATTGCAAAGAAAAAGTGATAATCTCTTTTATGGGTATAGAAAATTATTAAAATTATATAAATATTTAAAATTTTAAAATATTACATTTACACCTCTTAGAAATGCTAACATAATTTTTTTTTTCCCTCTAATACAGTTCCGGATCAATCTTTTTATATTGAAATACAATAATAATAAGTTTTAAAATTGATTTATCGTCCAATTTAACTTGTATTGATAGTGAAATGTAATAATCTATGTCAAGAAAGAAATGGTCAAAAAAAATAATTATATCTTTGTGTGAAAGATTGTTCAATATTGTATTAGAGGTAAAAATTTCCTTTATCGACATTTTATGAGAGGTATAAAAATTTGAGATCTTTTTGTACTTTTGATGGTTTTAATGGGGTGTTCCGGTGTTATATTTACTCTAATTTTATATAAGTTCAAGATATGAAGTATCAAGTAAACACCACTTAGAAACTTTTCAATCAATTGGATAAAGACATAATAGGTACTTGTTGGCTTATCTATTAAATATTATTAGATTGAGACCTATAAATGATATTAAAGATATAACAAGCATAGTTAATTAGTTTCAAAAGCCTGAAAACTCACTACAATATGGTTATTGCAGTGAGATGCAAGGGTTTGCTACAATAGGGTTGCCCTTTAAACCCTTTGCAATGAGCCGCAATATTAGAAATTTAGCTTCTAGAGATAGAAAAAAAAATGTTATAAAATCCTAAAATCTGTGAGAAAAAAAAAAAAGGTTTAAAGATAGATTTCCAATTGCAAGATCTATTGCAAAAATGGTCCTCGCTGTTTTCTTTTTAATTTTTATTTTGGTTGCAATTTTTACCGTAGATGCATTTATAGAGGTGCCAATATGAGACCTTTAGATAATAAAAATAATAATAATAAACTATAAAGCCATCTATATTTGGCTGTAGGATTGGTTTATATTACTATTTTTATATAACTACTTAATTGTACTGTTACTTTTTTTAATAATATACATACATATATGTGTGATGGAACTCAACAACTTAGAGAATCTATATTCGTAATTTTTTTTTTAATTTCATAAATTTTATATATAAAAAATTTGTAATATCATATACAAATTACTTTTTCTAATATTATATAAATTTTGAAACTTATAAGAAAAAAAATAAAATTTATAAATTATACAAAATATTCTATACTATGTAAATTTTACTGGATAGAGAGCACAAGATAGTTTTAAGGTGTTATAAGATAGGTTCTATTTCTAAAATTTGGGAAGTTGTATCTTATAAGAAAAGACATAGATAATACCTTATATCTTATTTATTTTATACTCACTTATCCCTAATTGATTGGTTTATGAAAAATGTTGAGAAATGAAAATAAAATTCGTTTTCAAGGAGGCGGAGAATTAAGGGCATGGGGAATTTCACTAACTTAAAAAAAAAAAAATACGAAATACAAAAGGCATGTTACGAATTAAGAGGAGTATTATACCTTCAAGGTTAAGCATAGGGAATATATGTAGATATGGCTACGAGCTGGGTCTTGAATTGGAACTGGCTTAGAACCGGCCCAATAGGCTAGACCTAGAACTAGTTTTGTGTAGTCCGTTCTAGATTCGTATGTAGACTTAGAGGGTCCATTGAGTAAAATATATATATATATATATATAAAATAATTAAAATAATTAAATATTTAAATTACTTTCATGTGAAAATAAAAAAAAAATTAATTCTCATTTACAATATTTCATGGTAATACACAATAAATATATTATAAAAGTATTCCAGTATTTACGTTTGTAAACTTGACTGAGAGGAAGCTTTTAAATTAAAAAGTTTTAATATAATTAATTTAAAAAAAAAAAATTAAGGCTTACTCATGGGGTATGGAGCAGGCCCGTAAACTGGATCCACGTTCCGCTGCCGATTCCTCATTTTGAGGACTCAGACCCGTTGGTTTCGAACACTTCCGTCCTGATGAGGTGTCTAGATATAAGAATATTTAGTGCATTATTACGAAGACTAGACAAGTCCATTATAATAAAACGTAATCTAATTCAAGGAAATAACCAAAATTCAATATATATTTAGACTTCCACTAGTAATATTACGAGTTACAATATAATCACAAACATAAAAAAGATATTACTAAGTTTGGAGGAAAATTACGAGCTTTGTGGAAATTTATAAAGTTACGAGTTGAGAGAATAATTACAAACTCATGTGGAAGATTAAGAACATTTTGGTGACTAAAAGTGCAAAACATTAAGATAACAAAAGAGTCCCATCTGGATACTTTCCTCTCACAACTGCTTTCATCCTATATTTTCTAATTGTATATAGTTTAAAGGGAACATATTTAAATAATATCATTTTTTTTTAAATTGGTGAAATAGAATACTTGTAAAAATTATTTTAAAAATAGATTTTTAAATTACGGACCTTATTTGCTTGCTTGAAGGTATAAACAAGGTGCACACATTCAGTACAATTTGTATTGAAAGCATAAACCATGTGTGTGCTTTCAATAAATTAGTTTGAATTTTTTTTTTTTTGCATCATCTCCACCATTCAATAATTCCATCCAATAGTACAAACCTATAAAAAACATCACAAAATGACACTACAAATTTATACAATATTACAACATATGAACTTGAATGTATAGAAAAAAAAATTATACCAATAGTTTATATTATAAATACAAATCCTTAGTTCCTTTATTCAGTTTGCACACAACTACATGTCTTCTTCCATTTTTTTTATCCATTGCAGTTCATATTTGTGTTTTGTTAATTTTCATTTTACACAGGTTTAGCTTATACATTTCAAGCTTGTGAATATCAAGAGGGGATTTTCTTAAATTGTTCGGCAAGAAAGCATGATTAGAACAAATATTTTAGTATGTTTTTTCTCGTAAAAAATATTTTTTTTTATTATGTTACTTTTCGTCAATCCACATTTAATTAAAAGCAATTATTCGTAGTGTACTGTTTTTATTAAAATAACAGTCATTGGTAATTAATTGTTAACTTATCGTTAATTAGGCACTAATATATCATTATTTAAAATTAAAAAAATAATTAATGAAAAATTTCGTATTAATTATAAATGAAATGTGTTGGTTTGTTATTGTGAAAATTGTCGTAAAATTAATCGTTAATTAGTCATTATTTAGTCGTTAATATGTGATTAACTATTAGTTAGAAATTAATTAGTAGAAAAATTTATATCGACCATAAATGCATTTTCTTAGTTTATTAGAATAAAAATTGTCGCAAAATTAATTTGTTGTTAATCAATTGTTAATTACTGATTAATTAGTCGTTAATATGTAATTAACTATTAGTTAAAAAATTAATTACTAAAAAAAATTGTATCAATTGTAAATGTATTTTCTTGGTTTATTAGTTTAAAAAACGTTGTAAAATTAACTTGTTGTTAATTAATCGTTAATTAGTAATTATTAGTTGTTAATATATTATAAATTATTAGTTAGAAAATTAATTAGTACAAAATTCGTATCAATTGTAAATGTATTTGCTTAGTTTATTAGTGTAAAAAAAGTGGTAAAATTAATTTTTTGTTAATTAATCGTTAATTTGTCATTAATAAGTAGTAATATGTGATTAATTATTAGTTAGAAAATCACTTAGTAAAAAAATTCATATCAACTGTAAATGTATTTTCTTGGTTTATTAGTGTGAAAAATGTGGTGAAATTATTTTTTTATTAATTAATCATTAATTAGTCATTAATATGTAATTAATTATTTGTTAGAAAATTAATTAGTTAAAAAATTTGTATCAATCGAAAATATAATATGTTGGTTTATTAGTGTAAAAATCATCATAAAATTAATCGATTGTTAATTAATCGTTAATTTTTTATTAATTAGTTGTCAATATATATTTAATTATTCATTAGAAAGTTGATTAGTAAAAAAAATTGTATCGATTAAAATCATAATATCTTGGTTCATTGTTGTAACTATTGTAAAGTCATTTAGATAGTATGCTAACATTTGTTTTTTTTTTTTTTGTTTTTGCATAATGATGGAGTTTGGACCCTTTGATCCTTCAATTTTGATGTAGTAGGAAGGATATTAATCTTAAGTTGTTTGAAAAGGAGAGGTAAACCACATTTACCCTATTGATTAATTTATGTTCCATTGTCAATAGACTAAGTTTTCACCTTTTTTAACGTAGGATGAATCATGGCTAGACATTTCTAAGGGAGAAGGAATAATTAGGAGATAGGATTCAATTTTTCCTTATATATTTGATATGTGTGCCTAATGTAAATAACTAATTGAAGTTGATAAATTTATATACTATTGAAGTAATGGTTTATTTTTTCTTATAAAAATTACCTATTTATAATTTTTAAATTTATGAAAATTACTTTTTTTTTTGTTATTCTTTAGGTAAACTTTTTATTTTTTTTAAAAAAAAAATCCATTTTCTTTACATGATTTTTTATTAAAAAAATTCAATAATTAAAAAATTACATTAAAAGCACATATATGGTCTATGACTTAAAAACCTATTTTTTAAATAATTTTTGAAGATGCCTTATTTCATAATTTTTTTTAAAGTGATATTATTTAAGTATATTTCCCATAATTTAAAAATAATTCGAGAGAGACAACAAGAAAAAAAAATGATGCAAATCCAATCACTGTTTTCCCTTTATTAAACTTCCAAAACTAGGTACAAAGTACAGTTTAGATTAGACACTTGGCTTAGAAACACTAAAACCAAAATTTATTAAACGATTTTCGAGAGTAAGTCAATGCCATGTTTTGATTACTCCGATCATTGTCGTCGTCCACCATGCATGTTAGAAAGGGTAGAGCTCGTATCTAGCAACACAGCTTCCACTGACAATTCTCCCTCTTTTCCTCGAAATCACAAAACGCTGGAATCTGTCGAATTCCATCCCCTTGGCATTTCTTGCAGTCACCCTTACTCATATCTCTAGTGCACAATGCCATGCCATACAGAGTTGTCCTATTTCCTAAATCTAATTTCTCTTTTGCAAATATTCTGGACTCCCCATCAGCTTTGCTAGACAATGTTGCCACTAGAACAATGCTTTTGTTCTTAAAGGGCTCGAAATTCATACTTACGTTTTGAGAAACTCATTAAAATAATGCAATTTAAAAAAAAAACTATAAAATAAAATACTCAAAAAAGTAATTTGTAATATAAATAGTGAAGACCCAAACCTAAAATATGCTTTCAGTTGAACCAAAATTAGCTTAATTGAAGGCGCAAACTTTATTTGTGTCTTCAATACAATTTATACTCAATAATTCCTATCGACATCTCCTCATCGTCTAATAATTTCATCAGAATGTCACTTGGTGTACCGCTAATTTCCCTACAAACCTATAAAACCTACAATCCTATAAAGCCTGCAAACCTACAAAAGCATGCAAAGCAAACTTGCAAACCTATATTACAGATATAAAAAAATATATATATTATTTTTGCCTCCGAGTTATAGTACTACACCTACAATATAACATAACACAAACATGCAAAACACCTTCACTTTCACTTTCGCAAACTCTCTTACGTAAGTTTGAAGAAGAAAAAGATTGTAAATCTACAAAGTTCGTCAACCAAGTTCAACAAAATTGCTAAGATCTTCCCATTTCTTTAGGGAAAAAAAAAACTTGATTAAGTTATGTTTTGGTACATATTTTCATTAACAATTGAAATTTTTTCCTCATTATATTAGTTTTCATCATTCCACAAAATTTTAGCTATGATTCTTCGTAGTCTTCTTCTTCTTTTTTTTTTTTTTTCAATACTAGTGCTTGTTATTAGTTTATAGTGTATTAAGCATGATTTATGTAAATTTTGTAGCACGTAACATGTTGTAATTAGTTTTTCTGTTAATATGAGAATAGTTTGCACACAATACGTATTAAAAAACAAAAAAACTTCAAAGGAGTTTAGATGGGAAGAAGATGAATGTTGTATAACTAAAAAGTTCATATTAATTTTAAATTTTAAATTTTTGTTTATTATTTAAATTTTTATAAAAAATATTTACAATTAAATAATCTTTAAAAATTTAATTTTAAGAAAAATTGTTCATGAAAATGTTAATATTATTTTTTTTAACTGAAAACAATTTTAAGTGTCATTTAATATTTTGAAATTTTTGCAATTTAATTTTTTTTATTAAAAAAAACTAAGATTTTTTTTATTTCTAAAATAAAATATTTTTTTTGAATTTATTAAAAAGTTTTTTATAAACTAATTTTTTGTCTGTTCTTATGTAAACTTGCAAATTTCTTTTATGATTTTTTTTTTAAATTTAAAAATTAATTTTTTTTTTTTTTTGTTATGACACATTGCAAGCAACTTGAACTGGGTTCACAAAATATAAGCAATGTAAGAAATCGGTCACTTACGCAGGATTGTAGGCACAAGTTTGAAAGCTAAATTATTTTATGGAGTAAGTGAGAACAATCAAGCCTAATGCCTCATTGTGGTTTAACGATGTGTCAATAGAGAAGTGAACACTAGCCCATGATAGTTGCTATCACTTTAGATATATGACATTGAACATTATGGAAAGCTAAAATTCTGTGCTTAAAAGAGCTAGTTACCAATTACTACTTTGGTTAAGAATACTTTTTACAATTGTGTGGGTTACTTCATGAACAAGCATTTGAAGGCGCTTAAGAATTTAGCAAAGAATAGAGTCTTCGCCAAATATGCCATTAAAATGGGAAAAAAATGGAATTTAAGAGCTAGTAAGCACAATTTTATCGATTATAGTAGGCTAGAAAGAATTTTTGAAGTGCTAACTAGCAATCATTATGTAGCGAGTGGGTTAAAAGGAGGAGGGCAAACACACACTATTGGCTTTGCTCATTGCATATGCACTTGTTAGAAATGGCAAATATACTGGATCCTATACTTGCATGCATATGTAGTAGCTACTTCCATTAGAGTCAATATGTTAGCAACTATACCAAATTGGTACAAGTAGACCCATCAATAGCTCACATATAGGACCCACTTCTGACTCATAGGCGACAAGTACGATTGGAAGGAGGTAGACTTCTTGTTACTTCATCAAAAAGGAAAACTTGTACGAAAAAAGAAGAAACCTAGGCATAAAAGATACCACATGGAGATAGATATTAAGGTGTGTTTAGATAGAATCACATGTAGACTTTACTGCGAGGAATAACACAATAAAATAATATACTTGCATAAACACAAGAATGGTAAATCTTAGATCGTCAGATGCATGGATAATTAACCTTTAGCTTAGCCTTACACATTTATGATGCTAACCTTTTTTGTTTTCGTTGCGTAGATTAGACGGAGCCTAGACCTTTAGACCCATTCTTTTTAACTTAGCAAGATAGACACCATTCATAGGTCATATGGGATGAAGAGATAAACCACATGCAACTTGTGAAATTGATGACTTTATGTTCCATCGTTAATGTTACAACATTACCCAACCCATGTTGTTGCTACTTATTACAATGGTCTCGACAAGAAAACTATTGATTAAGTATTTCTTCAACCTTTTTTTTTAGTTTTCCATTTGATGATATGTATTATTACATCTAAATCTTACTTACTACCTATCAGGTCAAGTGGGGAGCCATACACAAGAAATCTGATTCACATCCTACTCCCCTTCTATAGAGTAGGCAGACACGTTTAGAATACTCAGGTGCCACTTATATGCTTCCACATAGTCAAGTGGCATTTCCTAGGCCATGTTGTTAGGTAGTTTCGGGGCTTCCAATATATTTCACAAGATATTAACACATAGCCTGAGCTCCATTAAATCTACTTATGTGAGAAAGTTAACACGGATTGGCCAGTACAATATGCACCTTACATAGCCTTATGGGATGAGTGTTTAGCCTTGTTTGTTCACCTATAGGTACATCATGGGGTGTAAGAGGGATACATGAGGCGGTACAGATTTATCAATCATAGGTATATAGGATGTAAAAGAGTAGTTCTAAGACATTTGGTAAGCACAACGTCAACACTAGTTAGGTGATGCATTGTATATCTGATACTAATTCAATTTATGGTGCTTTGTTTATGTAGGTTGATACATTATAATAAATTCGCTTATCCTTAAATCATGCTACAGTTGTTGCTCTAACTAATTATGGTCTTAAGTTTATGCATAATCACAGGAGAGAGGATGGTGTACCTGGAGGCTCACTAGAATCAGGGCATAGAGGTTAAGGTAGCGATGTAACTTGTTGACATTTGGCAATAGTAGCAATCGATGCTTACATGTCATAAGACCATGAGACTTAGATAACCCTATAACCGAGCTTAGGCATAGGAATATGCAATAAAGTGCCAACAGCTCCCATCAGATGCCGATGAGATCAATGATAGCTTAGCCTCAATGCTTAGCACTTATGTCACACCACATCAACATTTCATTAACGGTCTTTTCCCTACAGCACCTACTCAATGGAAGAGGTGCCCTGATAAGTAAATAATGTATCAAGGTGAATCTTCATAACCTACTACAAATTGGAGTCTAATGCCTCCTTGTGACTTCAGTGATGCCCCTTTAACACCATCTAACACAGGAGTCATAGGCTCATCTTGCTCTAGGTACAAGGCCAGCTAGAGAACACACAAACGCATTTTCATGGCTTGCACGACAGTTTAGTAGGAGAAGGAACAATAGAGGATAGGATACTATTTTATCTCATTTAACATGTGAATCCTTCATCAACATTTGTGACTCATGTATATACTAATTTTGCAAGTTTGAATATAGTTTTCTTCCACTTAATATTAGGTACTTGATCCTTATTATTCATCACTGTTTCGCATATGTTTTCTCTTTAATTACATAACTGCTTTCAAATCATACATCTTTCAATGAAGCTTCCAATTCACATGCGAAATTGTGATTTATATTAAATTTTTCGTAATTTCTTAGAATTTTCCCATTTATTAAAAATTAAAAAATATTATTATTTATAAATTACTATTTGAAAATTTTAAATATATTAACAATTTTTAATAAATTATTTTTTTTATTTTTATATCTATACTTAATAATGCAATCCAAGGTCTTTGTCCAACACCAATCACACAAATGTCAACTACTCGTTTTTAAAGAAAGACACTAAGTTGAGATTGATTAGATGGATTCTTTTAATTTGAGAATTTTGACCTAATATCAAAGATAGATAAGTTATGAACATTTAGAATTGAGAGAGAGGGAAAGACAATTTTGGTGAGAGTATGGCACATTGGCACTAGGGTTCTCCTATGAACAATTATATTCACAAATTTTTCAAGCATTGATAAAACGAAATTGTAAGGAGATGTATACTTAAGTGTGAGATGCATTGCCATTTTTTGAAGAAGGGGGATCACACTTTTCTAACAAAGTTTTGAAAGATTTTAGCTAAGTATGGTGTGAAGTATAAAGTTGTTGACCCTCAATCATTAACAAATAAGTAGACAAGTTGTGATATCTAATGTGGAGATCAAACCTATTATTGAGGAAAACGTAAGTAGCTTTAGAAAAGACTGAGTTATATAGTTGGATGACACTTTATGGACATATAGGTCCATCTACAAGACTTATTGCAGACATGTCTCCTCAGCAACTTGTCTACGGGAATATCTATAACCCACCTATTCCATGCTATACAAACCTTGATGACAAGCAAAATGACAACAAAAAAAATTGACAGAGGTGCCAAGTCATAAGTTTAAGTACTTATATCACTAACTTGAACTAAAATTAACAAATATAGGTAGAAAAGATTCACATGGGAATCCTTAGCAATCTTAATCCACTTTAATAACTAAAATTATAAATTTAAACTACATACTATTTGGTTTATTAAAGAACATGTTTAGATTAACTGAGGTAAGCTTTAAGTTATTGTATGGGGGTAGCAATCGGATATCTAAATCTTCTAGTTAAATTTCCTTATTGGTGGCTAGCTACATAAGGGTTCTAGTTGAATCTTTACACAAGTGGTGGACCAAGTCTAGCTTAACTTAGTGGTGGTCAATTGCCCCTATAGGTAGTAGATTGTCTACTTTGATCCCAATTGGGTATTGTTCAACCTTGCATACAAATTTTCATTTAGATACCTAAGGTCCATTATTCTCAAACCATAGTTATTCTTTTATGGATTCTACTTATGTTTAAATCATTAGCTCAAATTATTAATAACTTGTTTCATTTCACTCGCTAAGCTTCTAATTTGGCTATTTCATTCGAGGTTCTATAGTTATTCTATCTAAGTTAACTAAAGACAACTTATTAGTTTCAATTCTCAATATTTATCAATGGATTTAGATCTTTTAAATTTATTTTCTCTAAGTTTTCATAAAGTTATTCCCCTTAAAATACTACCACGTATAATCAATAATTGAGATTATAAAAAAAGAGTATGACACCATAATGATTCATAAGGTATTTTAAATATCTAGACAATTTTAACTATTGATTTGTAAATTTAGGGAAATTTAGAGAATCCATTTCCATTCAACAATATATTTTATAAGTTTAGATTAGCTTTAGTCATATGAAAAAGGAGATGGAAATCAAAGGAGGAATCTTTTTAAGGGAAATTTTTAGGTTGGTTGGTTTTGAGTTCATGCTATTTCTATTAACATAACCTATGTTGCTATTGATTAGATTTAGCATATGTAATCTAATTTATGTTAAATTATTAAATTATCAAGTTTAGGTTTGAGTGCTTACTCGATAAGCATGTAGATCTATATAAGATCCTTCCACTTTTAGCTACAAGTGATTTCTTGTGATAAAATGGTTTGTGAATCAAGAGATATGCTATGTTTATAGTGATAGGGTAACTTGCAATTTCCTATTTTTGAATTAAATAGTTTTTGTATTTTATGTATTCTTTGAGAAATTCTATGCTATAGTCACTTAAAAGTAGCTATATGGCATAATTATAGTACATTACCTTAAACTATAATATATAAGACTCATTAATAATACAAATGAAACTATTAACAGACTTCTTAATATTGTTGATAGCTTGCATAAAATTGTTTTATGAGTCTTATGTACTATAGTTATGGTAATATACTATGACTGTACTATTTAGTCACTTTTAAGTAACTATACTCTAAAACCCTAGTTTTTATTTTTAGCTTTTAGAGTTTTACATACTTTCATTCGAGTTTCCGTCTTAATCTTATATAAAATTCCTAAAGTATTTCATTCTTCCCTCTACAAGATTTTTTCGATCTCAAAAACTTTTTTTTTTAATTACATATTACAAAACTGATAAAAAATTGAAGATTTGAAACCTGTTTCATTTTAAAGGAAAAACAATATTTGTTTCAACTAATTTATAAGACCTGACTAAAGCCTTAGTACCTCATTTTTGCTATTAAGTTGTCTTCCTATAAAAGGATAATATTTATATAAGCATTTCAATAGGACTAGCTAGGCTACGGCTTTATTGGTACAAATGGGGTAATTATTTATTGGAGATATCTTTTGGTGTTTATCTTGTATAACTGGTTTGGTTGTTTTGGTTATGATTTAGAATTATCTAACTGTATATGTATTCAAATATGACAATTTGTTATTTAGAAAAGATATGTAGCTATCTACAGTCTTGAGTTGTATATAACTCTGACAAATGATGAATAAAGGGGGCTTCTCCATTTTCTCAAAGTTTAACATGGTATCAAAGCTTTGAAACACGATATGGCAGGAGAAGAAAAGAAATCGTTGTCACCATACACGTTGTATGCGAATGATAATCCTGGAAATATAATAACCTAGGTGCAATTGAAAGAGGACAATTATGATGAATGGCCTAGAGCAATTTGAACTGCTTTGAGAGCCAAGAAGAAATTTGGTTTCCTCGATGGAACTGTGAATCCGCCTGACGAAGATTCGAATGAGATCGAAGATTGGTGGACTGTGAATTCCATGCTTGTATCATGGATAATGAATACAAACAAGCCAACTGTGCGATCCACTTTAATGCACATGGAGATTGCAAAGGACTTGTGGGAAGACATTAAAGACTGTTTCTCTGTGACTGATGCTGCACGAGTACAGCAGCTGAAGGCGGAACTTGCAAATTGCAAACAGCAAGGAACGTCACTCATGAGTTATTATGCGAAATTGAAACAATTATGGGAAGAGCTGGCAAATGATGTGATATCTGCCTGCAAATGTGGGGGTTGCAAGTGCAACATCACAACTGAAATAACTAAGAAACGAGAAGAAGAAAAACTTCATCAATTTCTGATGGGGTTAGACAATGCATACAGCACAGTGAGGACAAACATTTTGAGCACGACACCGTTGATCAGTGTAAGTAAGGCGTATTCATTAATATGCCAAGAGGAAAGGGTTCGAAATATTTCCAAAGAAAAGGAGATTAAGAATGAGGCTGCTAGTTTTATGGTTCAAACCAATGTAGGAATCAAAGATAAAAATGTTGTCTGCACACATTGCAATCGAGAAGGACATGACTTTGAGGGATGCTTTCAGCTTATTGGCTATCCTACTTAGTGGGGTGATCGGCCTAAAACAATTGGTAGAGGCTGAGGAAGACAGTCAGGAGGTAGAGGCCATGGCAAGATGACAGGAAGAGGACGGAGTGGAGCTCGAGTTAATGCTGCTCAAGTGATTGAAGAGCCCATTGCAGAGACAAAGGAATTTGCAACTCCTGGAATGTTGACGAATGAACAATGGGAAGCAGTCATGAGCTTGTTGAACACTTGCAAATCAGGGAGTAGTGAGAAGATAACTGGTAAGGAAAATTTTTTCTGGATAATTGATTATGGAGCTATGCAACATATGACAGGAAATTCAGGCTATTTATTTAGCTTGAAAAACATATTAGGCTGTCCAATTGGCTTGCCTAATGGAGGGCAGGTGCTGGCATTGCAAGAGGGGTCGATTCGCATGGGAAAGAACATCCAACTAGATAATGTTCTTCATGCTCCAGGATTACATTGCAATTTGATCTCTGTGTCACAATTAGTTGATGAATCTAAATGTAATGTATTGTTCACTGATAAGCTTTGTTTAATACAAGACCGCATTTTGAGGATGGTGATTGGAGCGGGTAAACGTTGCAAGGGGCTATATTATTTCAAGAAGGAGCCACCAATTCAAGCACTTCAGTCTCGGACGGTAACTTCTGTTGAACTTTGGCATAGAAGGATGGGGCATCCATCTTTAAAGATCGAAGGTTTAATTTTTGGAGATAAGACACAATTAGATTCAAATAAATCTTGTGATGCTTGTTTCAAAGCAAAGCAAACCAGAAACGTGTTTTATTCTAGTGATAGTAGAGCTAGTGAATTATTTGAACTTATTCATTGTGACTTGCGGGGACCTTATAAAGTCTCTAGTTCTAGTAATGCAAATTACTTCCTTACAATCGTTGATGATTTTTCTAGATGTGTGTGATATATTTGTTGATCGCTAAAACTGAAGTAGGATGCATTTTGCAAAATTTTGTTGCTCTGGTTCGTAGGAAATTTGATAAGAACGTTAAGATAGTAAGAAGCGATAATGGAAGTGAATTCATAAGCCTGAGAGGTTATTTCTTAAACAATGGGATAATACATCAAACTTCGTGTGTGGAAACACCACAACAGAATGGGCGAGTGGAAAGGAAGCATCGTCATATACTTAACGTGGCTCGAGCACTGCGATTTCAAGCTAACTTGCCAATTGATTTTTGGGGGGAATGTGTACTAACAGTTGGGCATTTAATCAATCGCACTCCCTTTCAGCTACTAGGAGGAAAATCACCTTATGAAATTTTATATGGTAAGCCACCTGATTATCGCTACATTCGTACATTCGGGTGTTTGTGCTATGCACAGAGTTTGAATCGTGAAAAGGATAAGTTTGCTAGTCGAAGTCATAAATGTATTTTCGTGGGCTATCCATTTGGACAGAGAGGTTGGAGATTATATGATTTGGAAACACGACGCTACTTTGTGTCTCGGGATGTAGTTTTCCATGAAGATGAGTTTCCATACATACATGTGTTCAAGTGAGCAAGGATAATTCAGTGCACTCTTAAATAAATGAGTGCGTTGACAAGGGAGCAACTAATCTGATCAGGACAGAGGAAAAGGCCCTCACTGAACTTGCTAGCGAAACTCACGAGCAATTGAATGATGTTCAAAATGATAGTACTGAAGTCAAGGAGGGTGATGCATCACTAGAGCTCAGATTGGAGAATGTAGAAGAAGGTTCATTGGTCCTTGGTCGTAGCCTTCGCACTAAGCAAATTTCTGCACAGTTAAAGGATCATGTGACTTATGCTGCTCACAGTAATAGCCCCTCTGCAAGTTCAGCCAAACCAGCATCATCCTCAAGTATGTCCTATGACTTAGCTCAATATGTAAATTACACAAATTTTTCACCACGTCATCAAGGTTTCTTAGCAGCCATAACAATCAGCATGGAGCTAAAATTCTTTCATCAGGTAGTGAAGAATGCATGTTGGAGAGAAACTATGCAAAAAGAAGTTGATGCACTTGAACAGAATAGAACATGGACTTTAGTTGATTTACCATAAGGGAAGAAAGCAATTGGTAGTAAGTGGGTATACAAAAATTAAGTATAATTCTGATGGCACAATTGAGTGATACAAGGCGCGTTTGGTTATTCTCGGAAATAATCAAGTTGAAGGGATAGATTACAATGAAACCTTTGCCCCAGTAGCAAAAATGGTTACAGTGTGGACATTTCTTTCTGTAGTAGCAGCTAACGGTTGGGGATTGCATCAAATGGATGTCCACAATGCCTTTCTTCATGGAGATTTAGCAGAAGAAGTTTATATGAAATTGCCTCCTGGATTTCATACTCATAAACCCGGAAAAGTGTGTCGTTTGAAGAAGTCTCTTTACGGTTTACGACAAGCACCACGATGTTGGTTTGCAAAATTAGCTGAAGCACTAAAACAGTATGGTTTTTGTCAATCTCGTTCAGATTATTCCTTATTTACTTTGATACGAGATAAAATGCAATTAGTCGTCTTGGTGTACGTGGATGATCTCATCATTGCTGGAAGTAAACCACACTTGATAGATGAGTTCAAATCATACTTGAATCGGTGTTTTCATATGAAAGATTTGGGTCCTTTGAAGTATTTTTTTGGTATTGAAGTTGCTAGAAATGATGAAGGCATTTTTCTGTGTCAACGAAAATATGCCTTAAACATCATTAATGAAGCCGGGTTACTAGGTGCTAAGCCCTCAAGATCTCCTATGGAGCAAAATCACCACCTCGCACTTGCCAAAGGTGAATTAGTGCCTGGTCCTGAACAATATCGGAGGCTGGTAGGACGCTTGATTTATTTGACTTTCACTTGACCTGAACTATCGTATTGTGTTCATATTTTAGCTCAGTTTATGCAACAACCAAGGAAAGAACACTGGGATGCAGCGTTGCGTATAGTTCGATACTTAAAAGGTAGTCCTGGACAAGGTGTTCTTCTCAAAGCTAAGTGCAATCTTAAGCTGACAGCCTGTTGTGATTCAGATTGGGGAGGTTGTCCCTTAACTCGAAGATCACTTACCGGGTATTTTGTCTTTCTTGGAAACTCGCCAATTTCCTGGAAGACCAAGAAACAACATACTGTTTCTCGCTCTTCGACCGAAGTAGAATATCGATCTTTGGCAGCCACGGTTTGTCAATTGACATGGCTTAAGGGATTGTTGCTATGCTTAGGCGTGCATCATGATCAATTTGCTATCGTGTTTTGTGATAGCCAAGCTGCAATGCATATCGCTGCAAATCCTGTTTTCCACGAACGCACAAAACATATTGAGGTTGATTGTCATTTCGTGGGACGAGAGCAATTTGAATTTCTCCTTCGCAAGTTAGGCATTCGTAATCCTCACGCTCCAACTTGAGGGAGGGTATTAGAGATATCTTTTAATGTTTATCTTGTATAACTATTTTGGTTATGATTTAGAATTATCTAGATGTATATATCTAGCTGTATATGTATTCAAATATCACAATTTGTTATTTAGAAAATATATATAGCTATCTATAGTCATGAGTTGTATATAACTCTGACAAATGATGAATAAAAGGAGCTTTTCCATTTTCTCAAAGCTTAACATTATTAAAGCATAGCATGGCTAATACATTATGATAGTTTCAAACAAGCATTCAAAGTAAACTACAAGTAGGTACATGGACTTGCCTTACTTACCAATATTATGAGATGGCAAAAGAGCAAGTACTTCTAACCCTAGATAATAATGCCATCGATAGTTCTTATGGCTTAAACTTTAGACACCAACAAAAGGATAAAGCTCGTATCGAACGTTGCACCTCGCACCTGCAGTCCTTCCCCCTCTTTTACCATAACAACGACTTGGTAAATCACTTGTTGCATCCTCTAGACACTGCTTATAATCAGCTCTAGACAAATCTCTTGTACATTGAACTAAACCAAACAACATCTTCTTCTTATCAATCTTTAAATCCCCACAAGGATAAAGTCGTGGACAAGCAACAGCTTTCTCAGTCAAGCTACTCAGTAATTTCTTAATCTTCCTATAAAAAATCGATGTAGGGCATCGATTTTTAAGCTCTTCGCCAGCGTTGACGACACAAGTTTTACAGTCATCGGTCTCGACATCGCCGCGGCACAAGGAGAGGCTATAGACACGATATTTGTGGCTTTGGCCACTCGTGGTGGTGCCAAATCCTGTAGGAGGAACTTTGGTGGCTAGGATGCTAAGGAGTTTGTTCAAGTTGGTCCTGTAATGACCATTTGAAGTGCAATTGTCCTGGCTAAAGCAGATATTATAATGTGGTTCGGCACAGTGTGTTGCATGAAAAACTAAGAACAAGGAGAGTAAAAAAAAAAGGGATTGATTTAGAATAGGATGTATTCACTGAAATTGGTGTTTGTGGATGTTGTACTTATACAAGGATATGTTTGCTTTATATAAATTGTGGGGCGTGGTCATGTCAAGATAAGCTTTATTGGATTTTACATCCAAAAGTATATATATGCGGTGGATGATTCTCAAAACTTTAAATGGTGTTATATAGATTTTAAAGTAATTATTATTTATATTGCTATATTTGAAAATTTTATTAATATTTATGTACATACACACGCTGTGATAGTTGCGGATCCCTTGTATATATATATATATATTAGCATTATTATGGAATCGAAAATGCTGACTTTGACTGATGAACTATAATTAATGATGCACGATTAGTGCAAGGTAGCGACTGGCTCGGTTTATCAATTAACTTATAATTTACTTGCTTTTAATTAATATTTTATCCGATTGATTATAATGATATGGTCACCAATATTAAATAAACAAAATAATAATATTAAATATATTTATTTATATAATATATAAAAATAGTATTAAATATATATTGATATAATATAATAAAAAATATAAATTAAGAAATAGAACTAAAAAAAATTGTTTATACTCTAATCATTAATCATCTTAACTAATTAGTTTAAGACTAATCAAAAGTTAATATATGCTCAAAATAAATAAAAAGTTCAACCTATTTAATAAAAGTTATAATTTTGTAAAATTTTGAAAATATTGGGGATTTAAATAAAAAATAGATAAATATTATGCTAATTAAAATTAAATAAATAAATAAAAAGTTTGAATTCGCCCGTGATGATTTGATTGCCAGGAGGAACTGGCAGGCCAATCGTTTGGAGGCCAGCCCGTGTGCATGGCAGCCCCTATTAATATTGAGTTTTATTCTGTCGTGGCACGGAATGTATGCACTAATGATCAATTTAGCGGTCATACTACGTGATGTGGAGTTGGCGCAATCACAACTCTAACAATAGTTCCTTTTGAATAAAAAAGTAAATTTTGTCCTAACAATAATAAAGTGTTTAGATTATTTTAAATCCTTTATGATATTATTATAATAAATATCTTTTTTATAATCTTAATTATTGATTATGTATAATAGCATATTAAAAATAAATTAAGACAAAGTTTAAGAGAAAGTAAATTTAGAGTCTATTTCTAGAATAAATGCTCACTTAGATCATCCTCAATACATAGAACCTTATTTAAAACCTCTAGATATTAAGTTAATATCTTAAGACTTAAAAAAAAAATTCTTAAAATTTATTTATATTATTTATAAGATTGACAATGCAAAATTTAATCAAAACCAACATTAAATATATATATGAGACAACTTTTTAAGGACCCAAAAAAAGTGAAGGACCCTAAACCTCCACATGCTAAGGACTTCCTATTAAGGATAACCTTTGAGCATCCCCAACACCAACTTCTTGGCGTGTTTAAGACTTCTCGGCCCTATTTTGCGGTCCTTTACTATTCGGGGAACATGCTTGAAAATTTTTGGGGCATTTACTCTTGTATTGTTTATTTTATAAATAATATTGGTAAATCTTAGGAACACTTTTTTAAAATCTTAATAATAAAATAAAGATATTTTTAAATAAGAAAGTTTATTAGAACGTTGTTTTAACTAAATAGGGTCTTTATGATTGGGATGGTACTATACAATAGGGAAAATTATAAGTGAAAGAGTTAATATTTTTAGTTAAGTTCAAAAAGATGATCAAATTTTTAAGTGGTTAAAATAGAAGATTAATGTATTAATCTTCTATTTTAATCTTCTCTTTTAACCACTTAAAAATTTGATTGATTATTAAAACTTGATTTTTAGCTAAAAGTCATTTCTTGCTATAAAATGGTTTGTGAATCAAGAGAAATGCTATGTTTAAGTGATAGGGTAACTTGCAATTTCCTGCTTTTGAATTAAACAACTTTTGTATTTTGTGTATTCTTTGAGAAATTCTATGGTATAGTTACTTAAAAGTAACTATATGGCATAACTATAGTATATTACCCTAAACTATAGTATATAAGACTTATTAATAGTACAAATGAAACTAACAACAGTCTTCTTAATATTGTTGCTGGCTTCAATAAATTATTTTTATAAATCTTATATACTATAGTCTATGGTAATATACTATGATTGCACTACGTAGTCACTTTTAAGTAACTGTATTCTAAAACCTCAGTTTTTACTTTTAGCTTTTAGAGTTTTACATACTTTCATTTGCGTTTCCATCTTAATCTATATAGAATTCTTGAAGTATTTCATTCTTCCCTCCACAAGATTTTTCGACCTCAAAAACCTTTTTTTTTTTAATTACATATTACACAGCTGATAAGAAATTGAGAATTTAAAACCTATTTCATTTTAAAGGAAAACAATATTCGTATCAACTAATTTATAAGACCTTAGTAAAGCCTTAGTACCTCATTTTTGCTATTAAGTTGTCTTCCCGTAAAAGGATAATATTTATATCAGCATTTCAATAGGACTAGCTAGGCTACGACTTTAATGGTACAAATGGGGTAATTATTAAATTAAAGCATAGCATGGCTAATACATTCTGATAGAAAAGTTTCAAATACATGGACTTTTGCCTTATTTACCAATATTATAAGATGGCAAAAGAGCAAGTACTTCAAACCTTAGATCATAATGCCATCGATAGTTCTTATGGCTTAAACTTTAGACACCAACAAAAGGATAAAGCTCGTATCTAACGTTGCAGCTCGCACCTACAGTCCTTCCCCCTCTTTTACCATAACAACAACTTGGTAAATCACTTATTGCATCCTCTAGACACTGCTTACAATCAGCTCTAGACAAATCTCTTGTACACTGAACTAAACCAAACAACGTCTTCTTCTTATCAATCTTTAAATCCCCATAATGATAAAGTCGTGGATCAGCAACAGCTTTCTCAGTCAAGCTACTCAGTAATTTCTTAATCTTTCTATAAAACACCATGAAATCCATGTCGACGTCCGCAACGTTGAGCAACTGAAATTTATTCTTGGTGTCGACTTGTCCGAAGAATTCAGTGTCGGAATATTTCAGGAGACAATTGTCATACCATATGATAGCACCCTTCTTCTTAGGGCATCGGTTTTTAAGCTCTTCGCCAGCGCTGATGACACAAGTTTTACAGTCATCGGTTTCGACATCTCCGCGGCACAAGGAGAGGCCATAGACATGGTATTTGTGGCCTTGGCCACTCGTGGCAGTGCCAAATCCGGTAGGAGGGACTTTGGTGGCTAGGATGCTAAGGAGTTTGTTCAAGTTGGTCTTGTAATGACCATTTGAAGTGTAATTGTCCTGGCTAAAGCAAATATTATAAAGTGGTTCAGTACAGTGTGTTGGATGAAAAACTAAGAATAAAGAGAGCAGAAAAAAACAGATTGATTTAGAACAGGACATATTCACTGAAATTGGTGATTGTGGATGTTGTACTTGTGCGGGGATATGTTTGCTTTATATAAATTGTTGGGCGTGGTCATGCCAAGATAAGAAATGCGGACTTTGACTGAGGAACTATAATTAATGATGCACGATTTGTGGAAGGTAGCGGCTGGCTCGGTTTATCAGTTAACTTATATTTTACTTGCTTTTAATTAATATTTTATCCGATTGATTATAATGATATGGGCCCCAGTATTAAATAAAAATAAAAATAATATTAAATATTTTTATTTATATAATATAATAAAAATAATATTAAATATATATTGAATAAAAAATATAAAAATAAAAAATAAAACTAAAAAAAATTGTATATACTCTAATTATTAATTACCTTGGCTAATTATTTTAACGCTAATCAGAAGTTAATATATGTTCAAAATAAGTAAAAAGTTTAACATATTTAATCGAATTAATAGTTTGGTAAAATTTTAAAAATATTGAGAATTTAAATAAAAAATAAATATTGAAGATTCAAATAAAATTAAAAAAAGATGAATATTATGCTAATTAAAAATAAATAAATAAATAAAAAGTTTGAATTCGCCCGTGACGATTTGATTGCCAGGAGCAACTGGCCGTTTGGAGGCCGGCCCGTGTGCATGGCAGCCCCTATTAATATTGAGTTTTGTTTTGTCGTGGCACGGAATGTATGCACCGGCCAGCCCCTATTAATATCGACTTTTGTTCTGTCGTGGCACGGTTTGTATGCACTAATGATCAATTTAGCGGTCATACTACGTAATCACAACTATAAAAATGGTTCCTTTTGAAGAAAAAAGTAAATTTTGTCCTAACAATAATAAAGTGTTTAGATTATTTTAAATCCTTTATGATATTATTATAATAAATATCTTTTTTTTTTATAATCTTAATAATTGATTATGTATAATAGCATATTAAAAACAAATTAAGAAAAATTTTAAGAAAACATAAATTTAGAGTCTATTTCTAGAATAAATGCTCACTTAGATCATCCTCAATACATAGAAACTTATTTAAAACCTCTAGATATTATGTTAATATCTTAAGACTTTTTTTTTAAAAAAAAAACTTTCCACTTTATTCATAATATAAAGATTCTTAAAATTTATTTATATTATTTATAAGATTAACAATGCAAAATTTAATCTAAACCAACATTAATTATATATATATATATATATATATATATTTTAAAGACCCTAAAAAAGTGAAGGACCCTAAACCTCCACATGCTAAGGACTTCCTATTAGGGATAGCCTTTGAGCATCCCCAACACCAACTTCTTGGCGTGTTTAAGACTTATCGACCCTATTTTGGGGTCCTTTACTATTGGGGAAACGTGCTTGAAAATTTCTGGGGCATTTATTCTTGTATTGTTTATTTTATAAATAATATTGGTAAATCTTAGGAACTCTTTTTTTAAATCATAATAATAAAATAAAGAGATTTTTAATAAGAAAGTTTATTAGAACATTGTTTTAACTAAATGGGGTCTTCTATGTTTGGGATGGTACTATACAATAGGAAAAATTACAAGTGAAAGAGTCAATATTTTTAGTTAAGTTCAAATAGAGGATCAAAGTTTTAAGTGGTTAAAATAGAATTTTAACCACTTAAAAATTTGATTGCTTATTAAAACTTGATTTTTATTTCTAAACCATGTATTTGTAATTTTCCCATTGTATAATCTGTAAAATTTCACAATAGGGCATTTGTCTTCATCGTTGTGATTAGATAAATCTAAGGCTGAGCATTAGATTATGTTGTGTGAGCCTACAACATTTGTGTGGTCTTGGTTATTAAGCCCATGCTTGTGTAAGACTAGCTTATGGTATCTTACTATTGGAACTGGTTTAGAATCATTACTAGAATTTTGACATTTGGTAACGTTTGTAAATTTTGCAAAATGTTACCGATTTGTATATAATTTAGTAGCGTTTATTAAACATTACAGAAAATATAATATTAGTAATGTTTACAAATAAATTTAGAAATCATATACATGTAATTTGATTTAAAATATTTTTCTAAAATTAATTGTACTTAATCCTATTAAAATTTTCTATTCACTCTATAAAAATCAAATAATGTTTAAATTAAAAAAATAATTTACTACAAAATTAGATAAAATTAAGCTTGCCATTCCCCTTTTAGGATCAATTCAATTCTTGCACTAAAGTTTTTTTTCTTGCAAAGTGCGCATCATTTCATCTTAGCTAGTTGTAGCAACGCAAGGACTCACTCTCTCCCATCGGCTAAAACACATACCATCATCCATGTACTCTCTCTCTCTCCTATCCCCCCCTAAACACCACCCATCACCCATAACACCACCTATCAATCGTACTCTCTCTCTCTCCCATCTTCCCTTAAACACCAACCACCACCCCTAGCCTCTCTCTATCGCATTGCCCTCAAAAGCCCTCTTCTATCGTACTTCCCCTATGCTCCCTTTCTGCCTTTGTTCCTCGATCCCTTGCCTTATCTATACTAAGATTGTTGCTAATATTTGGTACATTTGTCCTCAATCATTCGGTCTCCCTTTTTGACCATTCATTAATTTTACTTTCTCATGTTTTTCCTTTTGATTTTTGTAGAATAATTCTAGGGTTTTTGTTGATTTGGTATTCACAACAAAGGGGCCACTTCCCAAGATCTCATTGTTTTGTTCAAGGTACTTCATATGGATATGGATAGTGTCAACCATGTCAATGTAAGTATGGCAATGATTCCATTGTGTATTGTACTATACTTTGCAATCTAATTTATATGAACTTGCTATTGTTAGGGTGAGGGTTTGATGTTTGGGAAGGGAATGAGTTGATTGTAGTGGTATATATTAATGCAGACTATGCTAGGTTTGTGGTAGATAGGCAATTGATGTTAGGCTATTGTACTTATCTCAAAGGAAATTTAATCACTTAATGAAGTGAAAAACAAGACGTTTTGGTAGATCACAAGCTTAGATTTATGGCATAAGGGCTTTGTGAGTTGTTATAGGTAAAGATCATCTTAGATGATTTCAACATCCAAAGAGTGGGTAGTATAAGCATAACCCATAACCTAGTCCAACATGATAGGACCATACACAGTGAGGTAGATGAGAACTTCATCAAAGAGAAAGCTAGATCCATGACTGATTGGTACTTCTTATATTTTCTCAACAAGGCAACGTATGTTAATAAAGGGGTTAGCTTACCATCATTTTCCAATTGTGTAGTTGATGAAGGAAACAAGTTTGCTAGATAAGATAGTTGTCTAAGTGCCTAATTAGTTGTTGTTGTTGTTTATTTATTGGTCAATGTTGTCATGTTCAGATATGTGTTTATGTGTCTCCATGTTGTCGAGTCAGTGTGTGTCTAATACATATTGGGTAGTTATTTTCATATGCATGATGTAGTGTTCTAGGGTAGTGGCATTAAGGGTAAGGGATTACAAGTTAGCAGTTATCATCCATGTAATTGCCTATTGGGCTCATACTTATATGGGAAAAAATGAACGAAATGAGGTAGACCTGTCTTTTTTTCTAAAAACTCCTAAACTTCCAAGTAGAAAGAGATTATTGGGTTCTCTCCAACAAGCCCAAACTCCTTAATTCACCATAGGGAAACAAGGAAGGGCAAGCAAGACCTTAAATGAACCAACTTCTCCATATAACTTGCAATCCTATAGTAGGTTGTCAACACCTCAAGAGTTGGTGTCCAAGCTAACAATAACACATATGTCAACTAAACTAAGGGGGATCGATCTTATGTGTAAATGTTTTAGATAGAGTTCCAATCAGTGTAGATCTTTTAGTAGAGTTAGATTGTATCATATCTCTCTAGAATATTATCTTAGATGTAGATAATCCTCATTTAAGGGTGTGTAATGTGAAAATCATGAAGTAAATGTCCTCTTTATCTAAAAGAATACATATTTTCTTCTTCTACATCAATTCGTATATGCTAACTAGTTGAATCTTTCTACCGAATGCTTTCTTTTATTTCATTATAAACTTAGATAGGTGGAAAATGAAGTTACTTGCTAATCTTTCAAATTTAGAACTTTATGCCATGTCTAAATAGGTCATCACCATTTAAATTGATTCAGAGAAGGGAAAAAACATTTTGTTGTATGCTTTAAATTAGTCACCAACCTCTGAAATTAGTTCCAATAACAAATCAACTTTAAAACGTTTTATCTCAAATTGATAATATTGTTGCAATGCTATGTTGACCTTAGACAAATAAAAAAGTGATAGAGATCAAGACGCATCTAACATTCGGGAGCTAGTCAAAGCCAATGATCCTTTGCAAGTATCAGGGGTCCTATGACACGATCACGGACCAAGTGAATGAAGGAGGCATTGCAAGGATTGATTATGGAACTTCAGGAGCAAGAGGTGATTCAACACAACTCTAACACAAGTCCTAAGCTCATGAATATCATATATCAAAGTGGGGACAATGCAGAGGACATCAGCAATGGATAGACGACCTTAACGTTGTTTTTGTCTTTTCATTTCAAAGCTGGCCCTGGATGTATTTAAATCGCCAGCTTATAATTTATGACCATTATAAACTCCTTGGTAGGACATTTGAAAGGTCACTTCCAGCTTATAATTTATGACCATTATAAACTCCTTTGGTAGGACATTTAAAAGGTCATTATTTGATGTTAAATGAAAATCGTTTAAGAGAATTCTCTCTTCCTTTGGTTCTGGTAATAGAACTACCTTAGGTTTCTTCATTTTAAATACTTGGAGAAATCAATCTTGATAGCTTAGGTTCTAATCGGCAGGTTTGATTAGGGTCAGGTTACACATAATACTTTATTCAATTTCGATTCTTAGGTTTTGAATCCTTTATTGATTGTTAGGTCTTAGATCAACATCTAAGGTTCACATCATTTGGTATCAGAGCCAAATTTACTGAATCGAGTAATTTCTATCCTTGTTCATATTTTATTTGTAATTGATTATGTGAATTTTCTATCGAAGTTTAAAAAAAAAAAAATTATTCGTAGAAATTTGGTTTGTCAATTCCATTGTTTACTTTTCTGCTGTTGCTTTTGTTTTACATTGGCTAATTCCTAAACTCAATTGTTTACTATCACATTTGTCATTCTATTGGCTAATCTATATTTCTATCAATTATTGTTGTCAATTCTAGCCAAGGAGTTTTATCCTCCCAAATTGCAATTCCAAGCGTGATTGATTGATTCAAGGGAACAAAGAACCTAGTTGTTTAGAGTTTAAAAAAAAATCATATTAAAAAAAAAGTTACTGAATATTGAGTGAGTTTCCATTATTGTTCTAGTTTGTTTGTTAGTTGTTCCGGTGAATTATTTTCCTATCAAATTCATTCATTTTCCATATCGATCATTGAGTTTGTCATCTTTACTTGTTGTTAAATTTCTAAGTTGTCACATTGATTTATCCTAGTGGTTTATTTGAAGAAAATTTGTTGAGTCAGTTCTAGAACAAGGGCTTGTAAAGGAAAAGTAGAGTGTGAGATTAATATTGTGAGAAGTCCCAAAATTTGTGTTACACACGAGTGAATTTTCATCTTTGAGTGTAAACACGTGAGGGAGTGAATTGTGAGGCCTTGTTATATTATTATTACTAATGCTCTTTATTGCAGCAAACATGTCTAATCAAAGTTCTCTTGATAGGGAGAAGGGAGTAGGAGATAATAAGTTGATGTTTCATGAACTATTGAGTGAGATGAGAAAAATGATGGGGGTTGAGTTGGAGCCGGTCCATCAAAGGATGGATAGGATGGAGCAAAGTAAGGAGCCCACGGTTGCACTACAGTGGGTTGAAGATTTGAGAGGCTTCCGAGGAGGGGAGTGAGAGTGGAATTGGAAGAAGATACTGAAGTGGGAGAGTATAATTTTGTGATGGGGAGAGATAATACTTAAAGAAGAGATAATAATTTGGGTAGTATAAAAATAAAAATACCTTCCTTTGAAGGGAAGAATGACCTAGAATTATACTTGAAGTAAGAGCGAAAGGTTGATCACATATTTGAGTGTCATAATTATTCAGAGGATAAGAAGATTAAACTTGCAGTAGTCGAATTCACTGACTATGCGAGTGTATAATGGGATCAACTAGTTTGAAATAGAAGACGATATGGGGAGAGACCTATCAGCACATGGGATGAGATGAAAACAATCATGCAGAAAAGGTACATTTCTACTCATTATTTTAGGGATTTACATAGGAAACTGCAAAGCTTGATACAAGGGCCTAGAAGTGTAGAGGATTACTTCAAAAAGATGGAAATAGCCATGATTAAAGCTAAAGTAGAAGAGGATGATGAAGCTGTAATGGCTAGGTTCATTAATTGATTGAATAGGGAGATCGTTGATATCATTGATCTACAACAGTATATAGACATTGAGGAATTGTTGCATAAGGCGATCAAGAATGAGAAGTAGTTGAAGGCAAAGAGTACTTCAAGGTATAATCCAGCTTCAAGTTCTTGCAGGTATAATTCAACTTCTAGTGCTTCATGGAAGTCAAATTGGAAGAATAATAAATCATCACCAAAAACTAAAGAGGAAGCAAAGGCTAAGGCACCAGCATCCTATTCGAAAGGTAACACTGAAACCAAATCTACTTCTAGATTACGTGACATTAAGTGTTTCAGGTGCTAGGGATTTAGGCATATTGCACCACAGTGTCCAAACACTAAGGCAATGATCCTTTTGGAGAGTGGTGATGTGGAGAGTGTGAGTTCAAGAGATGATGATGACATGCCCCCATTGGAAGATTGTAGTGATGTGGATATGGAAGGTCCTGTAAAGGGAGAGTTTCTTGTTACTAGGCGGATTCTCAATACTCAACCTAAGAATGAGGATGGTGAAGTGCAACGAGAGTAGATTTTTCATACTAGATGCCATGTAAATAACAAGGTGTGTAGTTTGATTATTGATAGTGGTAGCTGCATAAATGTTGCTAGCACGTTATTGGTAGATAAATTAAGCTTGAAAACTATGAAACACGATTGGCCTTATAAGTTGCAATGGTTGAGTGAATGTAGGGAGGTTAAAGTGACCAAGAAGGTATTGGTTTCTTTCTCTATAGGGAAATACCGTGATGAGGTATTGTGTGATGTGATACCTATGCAGGCTTGCCACATATTGTTGAGACGACCTTGGCAGTTTGATAGAAAGGTCACCAATGATGGTTATCATAATAGGTATTCCTTTATTCTGAACAAAAGACAGGTGGTTTTGACACCCCTCAATCCTTGGGAGGCTAGTGAGGATCAGTTGAGGATTGCCAGAGAGTTCAAAGAGAGAGGGAAACATAAGAGTGAACAAGAAAAGAAGAGTGAGATTGTGAAAGAGAGTGGTAAAAATACACTTCTAAGCCATGAGAGGAAAGAATTAGAGGGAAACACGAGTGAAATTAGCAAGGCAAGTGAGATTGAAAGTGCCTTGAAGGCAAAATGGCACTTACTTGTACTGATGTACAAGGATGTTTATTTTTCCACTGACCATCTTAACCCTTCTTTGTCTGCAGTTGTTGTTTCTCTTTTGTAGAAATTTGTTGACTTGTTCCCTGAGGAAATACCTAGTGGATTACCTCCATTGAGAGGTATTGAGCATCAAATCTACTTTGTTCCAAGTGCCTCAATTCCAAATAGACCAGCATATAGAGCAAATCCAGAGGAGATAAAGGAGATTCAGAGGCAAGTGGATGAGCTAGTAGAAGGGGGATTTGTGAGAGAGAGCCTTAGCCCATGTTCGGTCCCTATTATTCTAGTTCCAAAGAAGGATGGATCATGGCATATGTGCGTGGATTTTCAAGCCATCAACAAAATTACAATTAAATACCAACATCCCATACCTAGGCTTGATGATATGTTAGATGAGTTGTATGGTGCGTGTTTGTTTTCAAAAGTTGATTTAAAGAATGGTTATTACCAAATACACGTGAGAGAGAGAGACGAATGGAAAACCTCTTTTAGAACCAAATATGGTCTCTATAAGTGGTTGGTAATGCCTTTCAGTTTGACAAATGCACAATGCACATTTATGCGATTAATGAACCATGTTCTTCGTGCTTTCATAGGAAAATTTGTTGTAGTCTATTTTGATGACATTTTAGTCTATAGTAAAAGTCTAGAAGAACATGTTTAGCATTTGCAAATGGTTTTCACTGTTTTGAGAGAAAATAGGTTATTTGCAAATTTAAAGAAGTATACCTTTTGCATGGAATCTGTGGTGTTTTTGGGTTTTGTTGTAGGTGCACAGGTGATTTTTGTTGATGAGGAGAAGGTAAAGGCGATCAAGGAATGGCCAACACCTAAGAATGCTAATGAGTTAAGAAGCTTTCATGGTTTAGTAAGCTTCTATAAGAGATTTATGAGGGATTTTAATTCTATAATTGCTCCTTTAAATAACCTTGTTAAAAAGAATGTTGAGTTTAGGTGGACTGAAACACATGAGAAAGCTTTCAATACTTTGAAAGAAAAACTGACTAATGCACCTTTGCTTGTTCTCCCTAATTTTGAAAAGGTTTTTGAAATTGAATGTGATGCTTTTGGGAAAGGTATCGGTGGTGTTTTGATGCAAGATTCCAAGCCAATTGCTTACTTCAGCGAAAAGCTTAATGAGGCGGCATTGAACTATCTTACCTATGATAAGGAGCTATATGCATTAGTGAGGACTTTGCAAACTTGGCAGCACTATCTATGGCCCAAGGAGTTCATTATCCATTCAGATCATGAGAGCTTGAAATTTTTGAAGACTCAGGGTAAGTTGAACAGAAGGCATGCTAGGTGGATGGAGTTTATTGAAACTTTTCCTTATGTTATCAAATACAAGCAAGGAAAAGAAAATGTAGTAGCTAATGCACTGTCCAGGAGGTATTTACTTCTGACCTCTTTACATACAAAATTTCTTAGATTTGAGTTTATTAAGGATTTGTATGAAAATGATACTGATTTTGGTCAAGTGTGGAGTGTTGTTTCTAAGCATGCATATGCTGATTTCTGTAAGTATGAGGGGTTTTTGTTTAAGAAAGACAAACTTTGCATTCTTAAATGTTCTTTGCGGGAGTTGCTTGTTAGAGAAACACATGGGGGTAAACTAATGGGACATTTTGGTATATAGAAAACTTTGGACATTTTGCATGAGCATTTTTATTAGCCTAGGATGAAACATGATGTGCAAGCTGTGTGTGAAAAATGCATTGTGTGTAAACAAGCTAAATCCAAAGTAATGCCACATGAAGAATACATCCCATTACCTATACCTCATCAGCCTTGGACTGACATTTCTATGAACTTTGTTTTAGGTTTGCCATGATTTAGAAATGGCAAGGATAGCATATTTGTTGTTGTTGATAGGTTTAGCAAAATGGCTCACTTTATTGCCTATTCTAAAACTAATGATGCAACACATATTGCTGATTTATTCTTTAAAGAAATTGTGCGTTTGCCTAGCCTGCTAAGATCCATAGTAAGTGATAGGGATGTTAAGTTTCTCAGCCATTTCTGGCGCACTTTGTGGAACCAATCGGGAACTAAAATGTTATTTTCTACTGTTGCACATCCTCAGATGGATGGTCAAACGGAAGTAATTAATAGGACCCTTTCACAATTGTTGCATGCTGTCTTGAAACAGAACTTAAAACAATGGGAAATTGTTTGCCTTATGTTGGATTTGCATACAATAGAGCTATGCATTCTGCTACATCATACTCACCATTTGAGATTGTGTATAGATTTAATCCTTTGACTCCCTTAGATATTTTACCCTTGACTCTTAATGAATTTTTTTATGTTGATGGAAAGAGAAAAGCAAAGTTAGTCAGGGAATTGCATGCCAAAGCTTAAGCTAACATTGAAAAGAAGAATGAGCACTATGCCCCGATAAGCAAACAAAGGTCGTGTCAAGATTACCTTTCAACCTGGACATTTGGTCTGGTTACATTTGAGAAAAGAAAGGTTTGCTACACAGCAGAAGTCCAAATTACATCCTTAGGGAGATGGTCTTTTTTAAGTGCTAGAGCGCATCAACGACAATGCTTACAAACTCGATTTTCCAATTCAATACGGTAATATAAGCGCTACTTTTAATGTTTTTGATCTTTCGTTATATGATGCAGGTGATTTGAGGACGAATCCTTTCGAGGAAGGGGGGAGTGATAGAGATCAAGACACATCCAACATTCGGGAGCTAGTCAAAGCCAATGATCCTTTACAAGGTATTAGGGGTCCTATGATACAATCATGGACCAAGCGAATGAAGAAGGCATTGCAAGGATTGATTATGGAACTTTAGGAGCAAGAGGTGATTCGACATAACTCTAACATAAGTCCTAAGCTCATGAATATTATATATTAAAGTGGGAACAAAGCGGAGGACATCAACAATGGATAGACGACCTTAACGTTGATTTTGTCTTTTCATTTTAAAGCCGGCCCTGGATGTATTTAAGCCGCCGGCTTATAATTTATGACCATTATAAACTCTTTGGTAAGACATTTGAAAGGTCACATCTAGCTTATAATTTATGACCATTATAAACTCCTTTGGTAGGACATTTGAAAGGTCATTATCAAATGTTGAATGAAAATCATTTGAGAGAATTCTCTCTTCCTTTGGTTCTGGCAATAGAACTACCTTAGGTTTCTTCATTTTAAATGCTTGGAGAAATCGATCTTGATAGCTTAGGTTCTATTCAACGGGTTTGATTGGGGTTGGGTTATGCACAATACTTAATTTAATTTTGATTCTTGGGTTTTGAATCCTCTATTAATCGTTGGGTCTTAGATCAATATCTAGGGTTCACGTAAAAAAGGTACTCTCAATAAGCAAAGCATCACCAAAATGTTAGTTTTATTTGACTCACTTAAATTGTTTTCTCTATAAGAGACCCACTAAAAATTTTGATGACTCTTTGAACATTATCACAAATGTTAATAGTCTCTAGTATACTAAGATGGAAAAAGGGTATGTATGCAGAGTTTTTTAGATACTTTCATCTCTTTGAGGTTTGATGTTAGGTTTACATATTTGAAGAGCCTTGCTTTCAAGTTTAGGGATGATTTGTTCCCTTTAATGATATATGGTTTGATTGCTTCATGTCCATATTTCTCATACTTTATGATAAGTACAACCTCACTAGGAGAAAAGTTCTCAATGGTGTTACCTAAGTTTAGTACCATGACTTGCTAATTTTTGTTAGTAATAGATTGCACATGACTATTCCAATTTGTTCCAGTTTGAAGCAATAGGATAGATTTTGATTATATAAGTGATCAATATGGTATTTCCATTTTAGAAGATATAGGAAGGAAACAAATTTCTTCTGTTATAGAAGTGAAGCTAGGTGATCAAACTAGCTTTGACTCTATTATTCTTATTTTAATCTCCCACCTTCTGGTTATATTTTTTTTGCACTTTGTACTGAGCTATTAGTATAAGAAAAACTAGATCTTCACTTTGCTAGTATCCAATCTTTGCCTCACAATAAATGGCACTAGAAATGCACACAATAATCATAGACATATCAATTAGACAATTTTCAGTTATTTAGTATATTGCAATATAAAGAGAATGCCTCATGGTGGCTTTACGCATTTGTAATCACAAACATATCACCTCCCATTTAGGTAATCTCAAGATAATGCCTCACATATCTTTTTCATCCCTCTACAAAATTTCCACCCCTTATCGGAGAATAATATTTTGTATGCTTATATATATATATGTATATTAAAAACTTGCTAATTGTTTTAATTCCCTTACAACTAGGTGCATTCCTTTACAATCTACTTCTTTTGTTATTTTTCATAATAAACTACCATAGTACACTATCCTTTTCTCTTTCACACATGTTCCACTATATTCAATGACTTAATACTCATTTTAAATTATAGCAAAGAGAGTTTCTGAGTCAATTACAATTAATGAGGAAAGATATTGGGGAATAAAAGGAAATGTTGAAGACAGTATTAATTTACATGATTTTTTTCTGAATATGTGCTTGTGTTTGGTTATTGTTATCCTAATATCTAAAAAGAACAAAAAAAAGATGCTAGAAAAAATTTTATCACATTTATTAATGAATTATTGAGTAAAACTTACATATTTCCAACTATAACTTAGATTACTTATTTCCATTGTACTTGTAGTTTCTTTATTCAAGGGTGAGCTAGTTAGTTTCTTTGAACCAATGTATCTTTTGATGTTTTTCTTTTGGACAATCAGGTTCGCATGTAACCTTTTTTTTTTTTTTTTCCAAATATGTTTGCTCTCCCCTTATTTGGTTAATATACATTAATAGAAATTCCCATGAAGAATAGTTATATATGGCAGGTTATTTAATTGCTTGAACAAGGCATCAAAAAGCTGCAAGGGAAAAATGTTTTTGCTCAAGTTTGGGTTCAGGTGTACATAGGTTCTATACGCTTTTTCCTCCTTTACTTGACTAGAAAATTATATTACTATCAATTATATATTATGGTGGCTATTGTAGTTTGATCATTATCATTATTATTACTTTTTGTGATAATTCACAATAATATAAGCACTTAAAGCATAGTCTGTTACAATTGCCACATTGAAGAAATTTTCACTTTTCTCTATACATTTTTTAGTGAAGCAGATGCCCAATTATAGATATTTAATCGAATGATTAAAGGCTAAAGTTTCACTATATTCTCATTCATTATCTATACATTTTTAGTTGTCATAGTATTATACATTCTTTTGAAGTCATATTTGTTTGCATGGATAAGAGTTGGATGACTTAAGACATTAAGTTTGAAGAGTATCAACATGGTGTAGAGTAATTTTTTGCGTACGTGCACTTAAAGTATAGGGTGAACACGGGAATAAATTGTTTGTATAGGAAATGCTGGAATGATAAGTTGCATCCTCCACATGTGGTCAGAGCTCACCTACTTGTAGATGGGATAGATAACCTACTAGTGTTGGATTTATCATGGAGAGGAGTTGAGTATTGAATTACTTCCAATAGATCAAGGTAAGAGGTGACATAGAGAATAGGAAGTAGGACCACCTATGGAGGAGGAATTTGTAGGGGTACGATATGATGATAAAGGTGGACTTGATGAGATGCTTGAAGATGTGGAAGCCTTCATCAACAATGAAGATGAAGATTCATCTCTTGGAGGTACTATTGACGTTTTATGGGATTTTCTAGATGGGCTAAGAGTTGACTTACAAGGCAAGTTGTCTAAGTTTAAATTTATAGTAAAGCTTCTCTACTTGAAGGTGTACAATAAGTGGAGAAACAAGTCCTTTTACATGCTTCTCCAACTTCTACAAGATGCAATGCCTAACGGCGAGTCTTTTCCTAAGTTTTATTATTTTGCAAATAGGTATTTATACGGTTTAAGCATGGGTTGTCATTACATTCATGTAAGTAAATATGATTGGTGCTTATTTTGGGGTAATAATGAGCATTTAAAACAATGTCCCACTTCTAGTACCTTGTGGTATAAGGTATCTAGTGGAGTTGGGAAAGTCATTCCTCATAAAATTTTATGGTAATTTCCCATAAATCTTAGGTTGCAACGCCTTTTCATGAATTCTAAAATTGCCCAAACAATGCGTTAGCATAAGGAGGGACATAAGAGAAGAGAAAATTTAATGAGTCATCCTACAGATGGGTTAGCTTGGATAAATTTCGACATTGCATTGCTTGAGTTTACGATGGATGCTTGTAATGTTAGATAAGGGCTAATTAGGGATGGTTTCAATCCATTTGGGAATATGAGTCAATCATATAGTATGTGGTCGATAGTGCTTTTGGCATATAACTTGCCTCCTTGATGTGTATGAAGAAAGAGTACTTGGTGATGTCAATGTTAATTCCAGGACCCAAGGCACCTGGTAATGAGATTGACATTTACTTGCAACCATTGATTGATGAGTTGAGGGATCTGTAGGATAATGGGTTACGTACATATGATGCATTTTCAAAGATGACATTCAACATGTGTGCAGCCTTAATGTGGACTATAAATGACTTTCTAGCATATGGAAACCTATCAAAGTAGAGCACGAAGGGGTATAATGCTTGTCCAGTATGCTAAGATCAAACACCATTAATGAGGCTGAATGGAAAGATTGGATACACTGGTCATAGAATGTAGCTTCCTAAGGACCATACATAGAGTCATAGCTTAAAATTTGATTGAAGTCATGACACTCATGAAACTCCGCAAGAATATTCTGGTAAGGAAATTGTCCACCAATTGCAATTCATAAATGAAGTGTGCATGGGTAAGCATCTAAGTAAGGTTAGAAGGGTTTGTCATCTTGAAGAGCTTAATTGGAAAAAAAAGGTCAATATTCTTTCAACTTCCATATTGGTCAAAGCTAATGTTGTAACATAATTTAGATGTCATGCACATTGAGAAGAATATATGTGAAATTGTTATTAGTACTATACTTGAGATTGATGGCAAAACAAAGGACACTTACAAGGCTAGACTTGATATGGAGGATCTCGGTATTAGGAAGGAATTACATTTGGTGAAGCAAGGTAATGACAAGTATTCAATGCCATTTGCTAGTTATACATTGAGTCTAATAGAAAGGAGAAGATTCTATCAATTCTTAAAGGGTGTCAGCATACCCAATGGAGTTGCATCACATATCGGTAGGTGTGTGAATGAGTTGAGCACAAAGCTTTCTAGGATGAAGAGCCATGATTCCCATGTGATGCTTCAAAGTTTGTTACTTGTGGGTGTTTGTGGCATGTTGCCGAATGATGTTGCGATGGTTATAGCTAAACTTGGTTCATTTTTTGAGAAGTTATGCAAACGGATTCTCAATGTCAATGAGGTAAAGCAAATGCAAAGTGATATTGTTACCATATTGTGTAAATTAGAATTGATCTTTCCTCCTGCCTTCTTTGATGTGATGGTGTATTTAGTTGTACACTTGCCTAATGAACTATTGCTTGTTGGACCTATTGCATATCGATGGATGTATCCTATAGAAAGGTGTGAATGTATATGTAGAAGGTAATCTTTTAGAAGTGTTATTCAACCCTTCATCATTCATTCATTTTGTTAAATTCAAATACTTAGGCTCTCTCAAGGAGTTTGTTATAAACAAGGCTTTTCTAGAGAGCTCCATAGTAAAAGCTTACATTTTACATGAATGCTTGACATGGTGCTCTCCCCATTTACAAGGTGTTGAGATAGTTTTCAATCTTCTTGATAGGAATTGTGATACCATGGAAGAAGGTGGCGTAGGTGTATTTAGAAATAGAGTTGGTTTTATTTTTTCTCCTACATACGTGGCCTTATTAGACGAAGAGGTAGAAGTAGCAAAGTGGTATATCACTAACAATTGTTTCGAGGTTCAACCTTATTTAAAGTAAGTATGGATTAGTGTATTTTAAACTCTAAGGAATAATGTGAAATATGTTTGCATTTAAATTTTGATGTGTGTTATAGGGAACATATAAGTATCTTACATGCACAATATGATGATGACATTGATCAACACCACAAATGTGAATTCGGTCAATGGTTCATGAAAATGGTAAATGTTACTCTTACACAAGAGAACTTCTTGTAAGTGGAATATGATGCTAAGTTGCTTGACATTGTTGTAGATGAGCACATAATATGAAAGTTCTAATCTAGTTATAAGTGCCTAATATGCATTATTAGTTAGACTTGACTCGTGTTTCAAGAGATACAACAAATTAATATATAACGGCATTCGATATCACACTTTCAATTTTGATAGTCGAAAGAAGACCCAAATAGTGGAGTACTTGTAGAAGGAAACTGAGGGCATTCATTAATGGAGTTTTACAGTGTTTTAACTAACATATATGAGTTTTCTTATATTCGAAATAAACGGGTCTTCTTATTTAAGTGTAAGTGGTGGGACACTAATGAGCACCATTGCAATGTAAGAGTTGATAATGGATTCGAAAGTATCAAGGTGACACATACATAATTTGAGAGTGATCTATATGTGTTGGCATCACAAGCTAAACAAATATATTACCTAGAAGACTTGAAATTAGGCAATGATTGGTGTGTGGTGCAACACTTTGAACATCGTCATATTTATGATATAAGTTGTCTTACTAGTAATATGAATTTACTTAGTGATGAGGAAACTCATTTATGCAATGAAAATATGGATGATCTACTTTTGCAAGATGAGGATAGAGGAAATCTAGTGTCTCTTATAGTTGATTGTGATATAGATGTGTTGTTGAGAATAGATTTATACCTTGAGACTGTTGTTGGGATGTAGAGAGGGTTCTCCAAGGTTTAAATGGTGCACAACATGATGATAATTTCGATTATTATGAAGATGAAGATGATGAAGTGGATGAAACACTTATGGGTTACAATAATAGTGATGAGGATTGTGAGTTTTTTAATTATATTCATGTAAATTAGATGTTGCTCCAATGATATTTGTGTCATCACCATGCTACCAAATCTTAGCTAACAAACATAATTAAGTTAAATACAATGTTACTTTATCCTTTTTAAGTCTTAATTTTATTTTATCATATTTTTATCTACAAGAATTACATGAACTATTCATTTCATCTTTGCGTCATGTTTTTATTTACATAACTACTTAGTTAACGATCTTAATATTTAATTATAGGATTGTAATGGCTGGAAGACAAAAGGTTAGGTAAAGAAGGGGAGGAAGCACTATATGAAACGCTCAACCCATTGTCAATATACCATCAAATTCTCAAGATGTTGAGGAAGAGCAACATCCATCACCTTCAGTGGAGCAACATCCATCTCCTAGAGATACTCAACATATATTAAATTCCTTAGCTCGTGATTCAGTTGTAGAAAATGCTCCCTCGATGCATAATCATGTCTTCACCAATAATTGTGTAAATACAAATCCATCAGATAGCTCTCCACCTACTTTTATTCCTGGCTTAGGTAATTACACATAGCTTAATTGTTCATATAACTTGTTACATAAAAGTAAGTAAATGTTATTAAATAGTTTTTCCTTGTGTTATAGTTAATGCTGGCACATCATCATATTGCAATAGGAGAGGTATATATAGAGGACAAACACTAGAGAGGAGAACAATAGATGGAAGGGTAGGATGGTAACAGATTTTGATGCTTTCATAAGCTGTCCAATTACGAGAGACCAGTTAGCTAAATTAGCAAGTGAGATTGGGAAAGCTTGCAGGGACTTATTACCACTATATCGTAAGGGTGATTAGAGAACACTTTCAATATCAAAGAAGAGGTGGGCTTAGGCAAGAGTACAAGTTGGGATGTCCTTATATCAATCAATTATGATATGGAAATTATTCTCTATTTTCAATTGTCATAACTTAAACTTTATTTTATAGAATCGACTTAACATTAATGATATTATGAGCGATCCAGATAAATTCCATGAGGCTGATAGATGGATGGGACATCTTCATCGGAAATTCCGATGTGATGTTCACAAAAAATGGAAAAAGGACGATGATAATGCATAACCAAGGACCTGTAGTGTTGAGGATTGGAAAATGGTCACAGATATGTGGAATCATGAGTCCTTGAAAGAGATGAATATTCTAGAATCAGACAATCCATTTGAAAAGGTAAGTTCTCATTAAACAATACTTCTTTGTAATATGAGAAAATGATTTCAATAATTTATTTCTTATTTTGACTAATAGAAAACAAAGTCAATGAATAGAAAGTATGCATGCAACTGTGTAAAATATTCACATAAGGCTAGGAGTAAGTGCTTTAAAAGTAGGAAGCTTGAGTAAGTAAGTATTTTAGATAATGTTATATATTTTATAGTGAACTTGGTTAGATATTTAATATTTTGTTATTTATTCAATTATATTGAGCAACACAAAGAAGCACCTAATGCTATTGAATTCTTCAAGTAAACTCGATTTCATGATATTAGATCGAATGGTACTGGTGGTTGGGTCTCTCAACGAGCTACAGATGATTATGTTAGTATAAATAATGCATTTTTTACATTACAAAATTAGTATATACTATGGGGTGGAATGTTTTTAACATTTGTCATTGTTATTAATAATATAGGCTAAAATGATTCAATTGTTTAAAGAGTCACAAAGTTCAGACACACCAAAGTCCGATTTAGTGATTGTTGATCACTATATGAATGCATATTCTAGGATAAATTACCATCTTAGTCGTGATTATGGACGATTAGCTATTGGCAAATCAATGTAGAATCGGGGGTCCAAAAATGACAAAAATAAAAGATTGTGAGAAGAACTTGAAGTGAAGAAATAATTGAGCAAAAAGCGAGATGTTAAATTTGAAGAATTAAAGAATTTACAATGGGCTCAAGACGATAAGGTACATCTTGTAATTTGACCCAATTTGAAGTTCAATTTTTTCTATTTTTCTTAGAGGCTTATTTTATTTTTCGAATGGTGTCTTAGTTGTTATGTTGTTTAAGTGAGTTTTTTCTTGGTAATGATTGAGTTGACTTACAATCCTATTGTTCTACATAATGTTGACATTTCTATTATTTAAGAAGTAATAATATTTGCAGCGGATGAAGTCTTCTATTTTCCATGTATAGTACTATATCTCTCTTTTTCCATAAGATTTGTTTTTGACTAGATTATAATCTTTTTGTAGCTGAATAGTCTATTTCAAGTTTTGCAAAGGTTTTGTTCGAACTTCTCATCTAATTCAAGTGATTTATTAAACATTACAATTGTGTTTATTGCTTCGTTATATTAATTAAGTTATGTTACACCTTTTATACTTTTATGTGACATGATCTCCAAGTAATGGGGAGTTTATGCCTTCTACAATTCCCCCTAATCATGATGATGATAGTGAAAGTGGCGAAGAAGATAGCTTGTGAAAGGGAGTTTATTTTTCTTGTAACCTTTTTGAAGAGGGTGATGAAAGTGGGGAAGAAAGTAATTTGTGAAGGATGGTTTATTTTGTTGACTTTTTGGTAGATGATAATCAAATTGAGAAATAGAATTGCTAGTTTATGAATTACAGTTTATTATATGGTCACTTTTTGAAAGTTGATTATCAATTTGGGCAAGAGTAGGCTATGAATAGAGTTTATTTTACTACTAAGTTTTGTAAAGCTTAGATAATATTATTTGGGATATGTTAATATCTACTTTTGTAAAGTGTGTAGTTGACGATGGAAGTGGAAAATTAAACTTACATGCAAATGTCTACTTTTTTTACCTTTATTATTATTATTTAATTGTATACCATTTTATGATTGGTTTAAATTGTTACATTTATAAATAGATTTATCATATTATTTTAACAATCATTTTTTGTTACATTTAAACATTACCCAACATTCTCTTTTAGTTATGCTTAAATGTTACTGAATATTACTTATTTGTGATGTTTAAACGTTACAAAAAAACTACTTATTAGTGATATTTAAATATTTTTTAAAAACATTTAAACATTAAGAAAAATATAAATTTTCGCAAACAATTTTAGCGTTAAATTGTTAACATTTAGTAACATTACTTATTGGTGACGTTTAAATATTACTATTACTGAATTATATATGATGTTTATAGTATTTGTGACGTTTACTTTTTAAATGTCACAAAATACTTTTCGTAACAAACTTTTAGTCATATTTATTAGTAACGTTTAATAAGCATTATTAAATATCTTATGAAATGTTTACTTTATTTTGGGTGACATTTAATAGACATCCAGGTGTCAAAATTCTTGTAGTGAATGCAGGCTAATCGTGATGCACTACTTAAGCACTAAGGTTGATGCTGTATTTACAACTTCCATCTAATCAATGAAAGCATCCCGGTACTAATTATGGTTATATTAAAATTTGACAATATAATAATTTTTAATGTTTTAATTCTATCGAGTTCATGATATTATTTTTTTCCTAATCCTAGGCTTGAATAGGGTTGGAATAATACTAAGATATTTGTCATAAATGAAAAAAAATTAATAAGTAACTTAGCCTTTAGAACTTTAGGAAAATATATATATATATTTAGACCACCTAAATATTGAATGGAATAAATATGGACCTAACACAAATAAGTCACTCTCTTATTGCATTACCAGCCTAAGGTTAAGGAAAATGAAAGTAAAATGGACTTAGTAAAGGAGCGATATGGTCATTTCAAACTTTCTAGAGTAACACAATAAGTTACTCTCTTATTGCATTACTAGCCTAAGGTCAGGGCAAATGAAAATAAAAGGGACTTAGTAAATGAGTGATATGGTCATTTCATAAGGAAGGTATAAATAAACCCCCATGAGTCTTTCTAACCCTTTTTTCCATAATGTGCAATACATAAGCCTAGAAGAGGAAGGCAACTATACTACTAGGTGATTCATTGAATTTACACACGAAAGACTAATGTGAGAAACTTCAATCGTTTGAATGATTCAAACCGTGCCAAAATGATCCGCCATCTACAATAACAAGGATTTGGAAGCTTGTTTGTGGAACAACAATTTAAGTATGTACTCTAATTTTTGTGTGATTGGAATGGAATTAAGAGTAATGTGGTTGTAAATGAAGCATGGGAATAAAATAATTATGAATGTAGAAAGGTTAGAGGATAATCATGATCAGGAAATGTGAGGGCTTAGGTAAATTTTCATTTCCACAAAGATTTGGAAATTCTAGAAATACACGACCACAACATGGTTATGCTGCACTTGTGTACTTAAGTATAAAGCCACTTAGGAGACTTAAATGGTCCTATGCAAAAATCACAAAGTGAATAGTAAGGTACACAAGTAAGAGACACGGCCTTGTGCAAAAATCATAAAGTGAATAGTAAGATACATGGGTAAGACACACGATCATGTGTCTGCCCATGTCCCACCACTGCAACAACATACGTAGTATACAGACGAGAACACACCTAAACACTTAGACATGTCAAACCTATGTTTTTCGAAGTTGAGGTTTTTGCCAATTTTTGATTCCTTACTTCTCATAACCTACTAGATACCTAAAAGTAGGTTAAAGTAGATGTTGTAGGTTCTCTAAGCATATGTTTTTGTTTATTTTAATAGGTTTGAGGATTAAGGGAGTGTAGAGTTGTGAAAAGATTGCTCATTGCTTCTCAAGTACGTGTATATTGTATTTGTTTATTATGCGTGTTAGGTTAGAGATGTGAACCAAGTTAAATTATAAATGAAACTGATTAATTGTGTGATTGTGTTTGGCTAGGCCTAAGAAACTGAAAATGTTAATTATCATGAAGTAACACTTTAATGATCGGTATGCAATGTTATCTCTAATGGAGTTGTATACTAAGATGATCTGAATAGATTTAGGATGTTGAGATTCATTAACTCATAGATAGTTAGGAGCACCCACTATCGTATATGTATGTATGTATGTATGTATGATAAAGACTCATGGAATCTTTGATTCATGAACTCATAGACTTTTGAACATTAGGGAAGACTCATTATCGTATATATATATATATATATATATATATGTATTGTGAGTATAGTTGTGTGTATGGAGCTTATACTGTTGAGAGTTGCATGTTGGAGTAACTGATATGAAAAATAACAATTTAGTGCTTTAATATCTTATTTGCATCATGTTTGTGTTTGTATTTTGACATTGCATGCATGTATGGTTGTTGTTATACATGTACTGGGTTTTAGCTCACCCTTCATGAGACCATTTTTCGGCTGCAAGTACTTCTAGTGAAATTCTGGGTTATGATAAGATACTAGTGAACACAAGTCATGACTTTGATGATGATGTGGAATATGTATATTATGAAGAGTGATAGGTAGATTAGAAGAAGGATTAGGATTAGGATATTGTGTTGAGAATAATGTGCTTGTGAAATTCAGTTATACTTGACTTTTATTAACCTTTCGCTGTTATTAGTTATAGAAGATAGACTATGGTTGATTGTTGAGGATAGTTGTTATTTGTAGTTTCTTTTTACTTAGAGAGACCGAGTGGGATGTGTTAAACCACTTATTTATGTATGTGGAGAATTCTTTAATTGATTGCGGGGAAAGGGTGTGGTAAATTGGTAATTAAAAAAAAAGTTACTTTAAAACAAAATCCACATCCCCAATTAGTTTCAATTGGTAATTAAAATGACTTCATATTCCTTAAAGGTATAAATGTATCTCAATTGTTATCCTTTTTTAATAATTTCTACTCCTCAAGTGCAATTTTGAATTTTGAAAAATATAAATCTTCATCAAGCATGCTCTACCTTATTAGGGTAGGACCAAATATAATTTTAATTTTCAAACTTATTATAATTTTAAATCATCAGGATATATTAACCAACTATTTGAAGCATTTTGAATGTATTACTCAAATACATTCAACTTTAGAGCTAAGTCTTCAAGTTGATTAAATCTTTAGATATAAACTCTTCTTGCAGCATGCTATTTGTTTTTGCAGTTATATCAATGTAGCATGTCTACTCTCTGTTTCAATGTTTGAGTTACCTTTTGATTGAAAACTTAAGAGTTATATAGCAAATATACTTTTTGAGTCAGTCTCTAAGTTACCTTTTAATTAAAAACTTAAGAGTAAAACTTTTCTGCTGTAAGATTGAATTACATGTGTATTATTTATCCGCATACTTAATAACATAGTTAGTAATCTCTTGACTTTTTATTATCATCAAAACAATTATCAAGAGAACATAACAAATATAGATTGTAGAGTTTAGCAAATTCTAAGCCTTGGTGTATCTTCTCCTAGTGATGACACATGGTGGGCTATATTCACTCCAAGTCCTAAGGTGTTACAACAACAATGTAAAGTTTGTAAATTCAGTCATTGTAATGACTCTTATATGCCTAAAAGGATTTTCTTTTATTTCCTTGTAAAATTACTCTATTTATTGTAAATTTTCATATGTTCGTAAATGCATATTGATTTTTTTTCTTCTAATTTTCTTCTAAGTAATGTAAAAACGGTCGAAATTCGTAAATCTATTTAGTTTGTAATTGTAAAAGTAACTTAGCTTAACATTGATTTTGTAACAAACAATACAGAGATGAATTCACTTTGTAACATCACTCGAAACTTTATAAATAATATATTTAAGTTCGTAAATTCGTCAAACTTCGTAAATTTGCGTGGACGTTTGTAAACTATTTGTAAATTGTAAATTAACTATATATTTCTAAATCCCTTTGACTCATCGTAAAGGCATCAACCAAATGAAAAATAAAAGCTCCATAATAGTTTTTATTACTATGGAAAGGGGGTATTTGCAATTAAGCGAATGATTTCACACAATTTTCTTCTTTTTTTTTTCACTTGTCAACTATATATTAAACAATTAATGGCAAAGAGAAAATTTGAACATATTATATTTTTAAGAAGTAATAGTATTCATGCTAATTAGGAAACAAGATCTGAACGTATAATTTTACACATTCGATTATTCTTATCCTTTGTCATGTCTTTTGTCTTTGGATTGTGGCACGGACCACCAGTTTAGACTTTATATTATGGTTTTTTCTTAATAACTATCCCCTTCATTCCAAAAAAAAAAAAGAAAGAAAAGGGTTAGAAATATATGGTATTATTTTAATATATATCCTGTTCATCATCATTAGTGCATCTTTTATATGTCACGAGTAAGCATTTTTAAATTGCATCTTCTATTAATTTCAATAATTAATTTGTAAATCAAAGAAAATTATTAAAAAAAAAAATCCAATTCCAATAAAACCACTTGAAGAAAGATTTGATTGAACACGATGTCATTGTTCCTGTCAAGTAAGTATTATATTTATCTTAATATTCATTGATCCTAATAGAAATTTTATAGAAAAATCTACCATGTGGTATGATTTGGGCTGTTCCTATGTAGAGTGAACTCAACAATTGAGCAAGCAGATTATGGTTGCCCGATAAGGTAAAGTGATGTACAACTGGAAATAATACTCAAATGCTTGAGAGCTGACAAATATATCATTATCCATTTATAATATTCTCTATGTGGTACAAATATCTTGATTGGTTCGCAAATGTACTAATTTAGGATGGGACCATTGCCCATAACTCGATAAGCATAAATGATGAGCAAATACAAACAATAGCATCCAATGTGTGAGTGAAAACCACGAACAATACAAAAAATAAACCAGCTAACATAAAGGAAGTGACATAACGAATAATACAAATCTCATGAAACATTCAGTTTCCTAAACACAAATAAATTCCGTTGAACTTTCCAAACAAGCATTCAAAACTAGAAGTAGGTACATGGATTGTTCCCTTATATACCAATATTATAAGTTGGAAAATGCAAAGTACTTAAAATCCTAGATCATAATATCACTAGTTTTTATGGCTTGAGCATAGACACCAACAAAAGGATAAAGTTGGTATCTAATGTTACCCCTTGCACCTACCCTGTCCTTCCTTCTCTTTTACCATAACAACAATTTAGTAATTCTCTTTATTGCATCCTGTACACACTGCTTACAATCAACACTAGACAAGTCTCTCATCACTGGACTAAACCCAACAACGTGTTCTTCTCATCAATTTTTAAATCTGCACAATGATAAAGTCATGGACTAGCAGGAGCTTTCTCAGTTAAGCGGCACATTAATTTCTTAATCTTTTTCCTTTTTTTTAAAAAAAATAAAACAAAACCATGAAATCCATGTCTACATTCAGATAGATCACTTTTTTTTCTTTAGGTCATGATCCACTAATGTAAGTGGGTTGTGTGAACCACCCACTACCATATGAGGTTTGTGCAGCCTTCTAAACTTTTTTTCTTTTCTTTTTAGAAAAAAAAAAATTGAAAGCCCATTAGGTAGAAATTGAGTTGTGCAATCCAGTAAGTCAAGTCATGCAACTAAATAGGCTATCAAACCTTTGTTTTCTCTTTCAATTTTTGAGGTACAAGACAATCACCACCACCTTAGGAGGTAGGTTAACCCATACAAGCTTGTAGGTGGCCGTTCACCACCATGGGTAGATTGCACAATCCATATAATAGTGAGCTACAATTCACCGTGAAAGAAAGTGGCCATGGTTGGCCACCCAAGGGCATGGGATGGTTAGTGACCACATCAAGTGAGCCATGCAACGGCCCTTATACTAGTAACCCTATATATATATATATATATTTCTAATTTTTAGATTTTTTTCTCACTTTGTAGTTTTTTTTAGTTTTTCTTGCATTAATTAATTTAATTAATTGAGTATATTTAAAGAATATGGAGTTGATTGTCATGTATTCATCCACATTTGCTACAATTTAAACATGGTGGCTAATTCAACAAAAAATAAATAAATAAATAAATAAAGGTTGGGTCTATACTCATTTCAAGGGTATAAATGCTAAGCTTTGAAATTATTAAGGATCCTTGTATTTTAAAATTTTTTAGAAGTGATCCATATTAGTTATACATAAGGTTATCAAAATCGCGATTTTACGTAGAATCGCTAAGGGGTCCGTAGAAACGTAAGTTTCTACAATCTATATAAAATAACTTATAAATATTATAAATTTAATTACAATAGTCATTAAAAAAATATAATGAATAATAGAAATAAGGAAATTGAGTATTTATTTTAGCCATAAATTGCAAAATTGCAATAAAATTCATAATATAGATAATCGAGCATAAGTTGTATAATATAGAAATTTTATTTCTAAAATGATAAATCATGTATAAAACAAGTTTCACTTAGTTATATATACAAAAGCTAAAAGATAATAGATAAAATTTAAAGATCAATAGTAACTTTAAGAAATTAGTAATAAATAAAAATTAATAACGAAAATACACCATTAGAAAGGGGTAATATTAAAAAATGACAAATAACTACTAACTAAAAGTATATAATAAAGAAGATATTATAACAAGAAAAACCTTTAAAATTATATATTACTAGGTAAATTTTTGCACTATTCGTGATTATTAATTCAAAATATATTACTTAACAATATCTCACATTTACTTAACTATGAGAATGATATATTGAAAAGATAGAAATATAAATATATTTTTACCTTTCCTATAAAATTAAAAATCTAAAAAATTCTTATAAAGTTAAAGTTATCTACCCTTTTATTTTATTTACTATTACAAAATATTAGTTAAAATAAGAAAAGTTGCAGCAATCAAACACGAGTGCTTTAATACGATCATGATCCCAAATAGGAACAAGAAGACTAACAATCGACGAACACAAAGACTTCAATGCAACGTAACACACTGACAAGAGAGGAATGATGATCGACGAACATGTTGAGGTATGACTCATACTCCCCTACAACAAGAACGCACGTGGATCCCGCTCATAAAATCGTTGACTAGGAATGTGCTCACCAACTCGTAAAATCGTAGAAACGTGCGAGTTAACTCGCGATTTTGACAATTATGTTTACCCATATAATAAATTCTAATGGAAATACATAATAATAATAATAAAATATAACAAACATAAAACACAATATCAACTTAAATAGAAAAATTGGGATGCATTTGACAACTGGAACAAGTATTAGCTAGTAGGCTATAAGTTAAGTCAACTTGGTTATATTTTCATTATATTTATATTTGTATTAGTAATATTATGTAGGTTATGTTCACGATACTTGACATATCTTGTGAAATCAAGGGATATCCTAAAAACTTAGGACCTATGATATATAAAATATATATTTCAAATAGGATTCGAGTACGAGGTTGTACTCTATACTCTATTATATGATTATAGGTTTCAAAAATACAGAATTGAAACCTTTATGACATTGATCCGCAACCTAGAACCTACCTAACCATAAAAGGTTGCATAAGCATCGACGCTTACCTCTAATGCCCATATACAACCTAGCTACACATATATACAACATAGACATACATGTGCACACATATACACATGCTGGCCAATTGCTGATTTTTCTCCACAAGATATTGGTTTATTATACAAAATTTGACATGTCTAAAATCTAACTCATAACTGTTTCTAAAATCTTAAACATATCTCTAAACAAAACCATGATGAATTTGAGTTGCCCATAGTAAGTAAATAGTTTGAAATACATTAGAGCATAAACTAAGGATTGGCATATTATTTATGCATACGTGTGACGTAATCTCCTAGATGAATCATACATAAAGGAAGTAATAATTGAGTGAGCTTGTATATTGTGTCATCTTATGATGCTAAAAGATGTTAATTTGTGTTTAGCCTTCATTTTTCTTTTAAATTCCCACTCTCTCCTCCAAGTTGAAAAGAGAGAGAGTGAGCAAATGAAGAGGATATTTACTCAATTTGATAGCTAAAGTTGAAATAATACTATATTGACCCACAAGGAGTAAAGGTTGACATTTAATAAACATTCACATGGTTTTATTGATACGACTCTTTGGAGCATATGCAAAAACGAGTACCTATGTTATCAATCGATAAACTAAAGTGATATATAACTATATCCGTGTTGACAATCAATAAACCAAAACTATATAGTGTTTGTAACACCTTCAAATAAGGATTTATGCATCTTTTAGTAAAATTGTTCATACTATATCACGAACATAAATGAGTTGACTTCGGCGATGGAAATTTAATGCATCACTTCTCAAGAGATTTCACTTTAGTCTTCATTTAAACACGTGATGCATGGACCTCACAGGTGATGACACAAATGAGTTGTAAATAAATATCACAACTGTGAAGACCATCTTTAGTAGACAAAATTACGATACACATATATATATATATATATTATTCTGTACACACTATACCGTTATTTGAAATAATAGATATATTGAGCTTTTGTATTTCATTTGTTTTAATTTTAAATTCATCAACTTTTTAAAGTAAACAGATAAAATTTTTTGGTCAATGCCACTACAATTTTTTTTTTTTTTGTTAATTGAACAATGACATGTGTTAATTTTCACATTTTCTACGAGCTGGTTATTAAGGTTTAATAATACATATACTAGAATTAGGAAATGCAAATAGGAAACAAATGGGACAAAAGGACCAGAAACTACATGTGCGAGCAGGACCTTAATCGAAATACGAATGAATTATGCAACCAAAAAAAAAAAAAAGGAAGAAAGAAAGAAAAAAATTAATCACAGCATCTTGCTTTTGACAAGTTTTGTTCTATATAATGCAATCCAAGGTCTTTGTCCAACACGAGTCATGCAAATGTCAAATACTTGTTTTTAAAGAAAGATGCTAAGTTGAGTTGATCAAATGGATTCTTTTAATTTCAGAATTTTGACCTAATATCAAGGACATATAAGTTACGGACATTTAGAATTGAGAGAGAGGGAGAAACAATTTTGGCAAGAACATGAAACATTGGCATTAGGGTTCTCCTATGAACAATTATTTTCAAAAAATTTTCAAGTATTGATAAAACGAAACTGTAAGGAGATGTATACCCGAGTGTGAGATTCATTGCCATTCTCTAAAGAAGGGGGGATCACACTTTTCTAACAAAGTTTTGAAAGATTTTAGCTAAGTGTGGTGTGAAGTATAAAGCTACTAAAGCTCGATCATTAACAAATAAGTAGACAAGTTGTGATGTCTAATTTAGAGATCAAACCTATTATTGAGGAAAATGCAAATAGCTTTAGGAAAGACTAAGTTATATAGTTAAGTGACACTTTATGGACATATAGGACCATCTACAAGACTTATGTAGACATGTCTTCTTAGCAATTTGTCTATGGGAATCCATATCATTTACTTTTAAGGTAGAACACAATACATATTGAGCAATTAAAAGGTTACAATGGGACTTCAAGAGGGTTGGTGGGAAACGCTTACTACTATTGAGTGATGTGGATTATCTTAGACTTGAATCTTTTGAAAATGCTAGGATGTATAAGAAACAGACTAAGAAACAGCAAGATATGCATATTTTTAAGGAGTTCAAACAAACCAAAAAGGTTTTGCTTGTCAAATTAACACCTCAAATTCATTATTAGGTAAGCTTAAATCCAAATTGTTGGGAACCTTAATAGCGACTAAGGTCTATTTGAATGGTGTTATTGAAACTCTAAGTGAGGAGATAGTAACCACTAAGATTAATTGATGATGAAGTGAAATTGATTTGTATTGACATTTCTAAGTGACTTGAGATTTGGTTTGGAATTAAATTTTTTAATACTTAGACTATGAAAGCCTTAAGGAACAAATTGCTTAAGTTCAATAAGTCTACCAATGCCATTACGTAGAGCAATTTGATGATGCATTTATATTAAATCCTATACTTATTTAATGTGAATCCTCAACTTAAATTAGGAAAAACCTAGTTTTTCTCATTTATTTTGGAAATTGGAGTCACCACCGAATTGAAGTTGAGAAAAATTGTTAAGTTAAGAGTAATTAAGTGGATTAATCCTAACTTAGCCACTAGTTAATGAATTGTTCTTTTTTATTGGAAAAAAATAGAAGATAACTGTAAATAGCCCATTTTTGCCCCTAATAATTAATAATGATCAATTTTCAATTTTTTTTTTATAATTTTTCTTATAATTTAGAAAAAATAGGAAAAATATTCAAAAAATAAAATAAATAAGAAAAATATATCAATTTTGGAAAATAATGTTAGAAATAATAAGAAAAAGAGTCAAATAATTTTTAAAATTTTTAGAATTTCAAAATAACATAAAAATAATAAAAAATTGCATTGTATATATGCAAATTGCGTTTAATCAAAAAACGAATAAGTGGGCTAGTCTAGTTGGTCCAAGCCATAGACTCAAGTGCATGTGGGGGTGCAGAGTCAGGTGATTGAAACACGGGGGGAGCAGGTTTGCGTTTTGCCTGTTTTTCTTTTTTTGCTTAGGACACGCATTAGCTGATGATTGGATGATGCGAACGCACGCGCCGGGCGCGTGATCATTTCCTTCCTTCATTCGAGTCCTTAGGGCCATGCTCCCTAATATAAGTTATGGTCATTTCTTTATAGATAGTAGTCCAACTCACTTAAAACAGTGATTATTTGGCCATTTGATATGAACTTGACCTTTTGGTAGAGGCTTGAAGGTATGGCTCCTGCTATATGTATCTAAGGCCTTCCTAGAAGTAGGTTAAAGGACCTTGAGATATAGAAATGAGATTAAAAACTTGTGGGCTGATTTCCACTAGTAGACCAATATCCCTTATGGTTTCCCTTTTAATGCTATTAAAGGTTCTTACTATTATTGAACTTGGTTTAGCATTACTCACATCAACTCCCAATAGGTTAAGGATAGTTAATGGGCATACATTAAGGGATGATCCATTATAGATAAGAACTAGAGAAACTATCGTATTGTTGCATTTTACCACTATAAAAAGTAGTTTAGTATGCTGACTACAATCTTCTCCCAACTCTTTAGGTGATAAGGATATTTGATCAATTTTGATAATGGAGTTAGTGATATGGCTCAATTTCTCTATTGAAATTCCCTTTGGTACTTTCACTTGCCTGAGTACCCTGAAAAGTGCTTCTTAGTGTGGCACAAATGAAATGAGAAGACCCATAGGTGATAACTAGGTAGGGACTTTGGCGAGTTGCTCCATGATTTTGTACTCACTTGATTTAATCATCTTTGTGAACACGAAAAGTCCCTCCTCCTCCTCCTCTTTTTCAAGCTTAACAATCTTACTTGTAGGTTCTTTAGCAAAAGCCTTCCTTTTAGGGCCATAGACCCTACCTGAGCAAGTGATTCCTCCTATTATTGAATTTAAAACATTTTTCTAGTCGACAGCCCAGTTAAATGGTGCTATTTTATAATTTTCTAGGGTGATCAAGACATAGAACACATACTTTTTCTTTAGAACCTTTACCTTTTCTTTTGGTTCCTCATAGCACATTATAACTACTAGCTTTGCATTAGATCCATTCATATTGATGGACCAATCATTCTAGTCTCGAAGGTTGTCTTCCTCTTCAAATCGAGTCTCTAACCACTTGGGGTAGGTTTAGGATAAACTGGTAGTTGGATAGAGTTATTGATAAAGAAATCAAACTTCCCTGAGGGTTACCCTAATGGATCCACTGTTAAGTCTCCTACTTGCCACCTTTGCTTTAACTCTATTTGTTTTGACCCCTAGTAAGGTTTTAAGGTCAACATTTCCCAAATGTCCTTTGTTTATATTACAGATTTTGTCTAGGTTTGCTTCTTCAAATAAGGTAAGAACTCTACTTATTGTAAGTTTTCAGCTACTCGTTCAATTGAAATGTGTAGGGTAGTTTACTTAGGTTAACCTCAGGTTCTAAATCTTTGATGGTAATCATGTTGATTACAAGATTGTGATTAGGTAGCAGGTTATTGCTAACATTCGAACCAAGTGTATTGATGAAATCCAATTGCACTATTCCAACATCAATCAAGTCCTAGATTTTATTTCGAAGTCTCTAGCACCTATCAATTGAGTGTCCTTGCCCTATATAATAATCACATTTGAGTTTAGGATCAAAAGCTCTTGGCTTGTACCGATCATTAGGAATTTCAAAATTGATCAAATTTAAAAAAAACATCCTAATTTTTTTGGAAAAAAAAGACCATTAAAAATCTTTTATTTTCCAAAAAGGTTTTTCTAAGAGATTAAAAAAAACAATTAAATTTTTTTGAAAGTATAGACATAAACATGCAAATTTTCTGTATTCTTAGATTTTCGGATAATGACATACAATAAAAAATATCTAATTATTTAATTATTTCTAAAAAAAACATTTAATGTATTATTGTATATTGATACAAAAAAATAACAAAATAAAGATTAGAAGACTTACCTTGCAAGTGGTTTAGAAGGCAATGGTTTGGGTTAGTTTTGGTCGGTTCTAGTAGTAGTTATTAGTTGAAGCACTTCCTTGTTGTGTGGACAACAAAAGCCCTCGATCAATTAAATAAGAACCAAGGCCTAATTTATCAAATTTGATCAAGTTGTTGTGAAGATAAACTCAAGCTTGAACTTCATTGCTGAATTAAATTACAGTGAATTGCATTTGATTGAGCATAATCAAATATTGGGTTTCACTCTAATGATGATGGGGAAGTGTTTGGATATTTTGGTTTGCTTCAATTTTCTCTAATGCGAGATAAATTGAAGAGAGAGAAAGGTGCAATGTATGGGTCATGAGTTAGAGAGATAGAGTAAGAAATTCGGCCGAATTGAGTGTTTTTCGATGGAAAAGCCTCTCTTCATTAGTTCTAAGGATCCCTATTTATAGTATTATGGTGTTAATTTTGCTCTAAGAAACTATAGATTCGTTAAAGATTGGATTTCCTTCATAAATAGATATTTAAGGTTTATGAATCTTTGAGTCTAGAATTAATCACGAATTTGAATCAATTGAGCTAATGAAATGTTATAGACGTATTTCACATGATTTACTTGCCTTAGGCATGTCTTTTGTTCGTGTTTATCAAGCAAGAATTATCCTATATTTGTTCCTAAAGACCAAGGTTTATTTACTTCATTGATATTTTTTCTTAACTTTAAGTCCGATTTAAAAGTAGTTTCCTAATGAATTTGAAACAAATTTAGGCTTATTTAGCTTATATCTTATGCCTATAATTGATTTCTACTTTTTATTTGACTCAATTTAGTGAAAGAACGAGTTAAAAATGGGCAAAAAAATTGATATAGTGGCATTAATATTTCTTTCCTTATCTGGCTGACTTGTGAATTTAGAAGGAGGAGACGATGAACAGTGCTCATCACTCTTCATTTAACATACCTACATAGCATATGTCACACACACCAGACTAAAAGAAAAAAAAAATGGGATGCAAATTTGCATCCCTCAAGGTTTAAACTTACAATCTTCATCTCCATTTATGTGCGTGTGGTTGTAGACTCAGTTAACTGGGCCAAGAATTTTTCTCATTGTATTATGCACACAAACTATTAATGAGCTTTAACCTTTTAGTTTTTCTTTTTTATTATTTTATTTTAATAGAGTCTAATTCTATAAAATTGTATATGAAAATTTATTCCCACCCCAACTAAGCCAAATGTATACATCACATGACTATATTTATTTATTTAATAGATACATGGGGCAAAAATAGAGTATTCACAAGAGTCAAGTCATAAGTTTAAGTACTTATATGACTAACCTGAATTAAAATTAACAAACATAGGTAGAAAGGATTCACATGGGAATCCTTAACAATATTAATCCACTTTAATAAATAAAATTATAAATTCAAACTACATACTAATTGGTTTACTAAAGAACATGTTTAGATTAACTGAGATAAGCTTTAAGTTGTTATATGGTGGTAGAAGTTGAATATCTAAATCTTCTAGTTAAATTTCTTTATTGGTAGCTGGCTACAAGGGGGCTCTAGTTGAATCTTTACACAACTAGTGGACCAAGTCTAGCTTGAGTTATTCTACCTAAGTTAATTATTTGGTCAAAATTTTTAACTAAATACAATTTATTAGTTTCAATTCTCACTATTTATCAATGGATTCAGATCCCTTAAATTTATTTTCTCTATGTTTTCTTAAAGTTAACCCCATAAGATACTACTGTGAGTAATCGATAACTGAGATTATAAAAAAGAATATGACACCATAATGATTCATAAGGTATTTTAAATATCTAAACAATTTTAACTATTGATTTTTAAATTTAGGAAAATTTAGAGAATACATTTTCATTCATCAATATATTTTACAAGTTTAGATTATTTCTAGTCATATGAAAATGAGGAAATTAAAGGAGGAATATTTTTAAGAGAAATTTTCAACTTAGCTGGTTTTGAGTTTAGGCTATTCCCACTCACATAATCTATTGCTATTGATTAGACTTAGCATATGTAATCTAATTTCTATTAAATTATTGAATTGTAAAATTTAGATTTGAGTGCTTACTCAATAAGCATGTAGCTCTATACAAGATCCTTCCACTTTTGGCTAGAAGAGATTTATTGCTAAAGTGATAGGGTAACTTGCAATTTCCTATTTTGTTCTTTTAATTAAACAACTTTTGTATTTTGTGTATTATTTGAGGAATTCTATGATATAGTCACTCAAAAGTGACTATATGACATAGTTATAGTATATTACCCTGAACTATAGTATATAAGACTTATTAAAAGTACAAATAAAACTATGAACAATTTTCTTAATATTGTTGATAGCTTCCATAAAAATGTTTAATAAGCTTTATATACTATAGTTTGTGGTAATATGCTATAATTATACCATATATTCGCTTTTGAGTAATTATAATCTAAAACCCCAGTTTTTATTTTTAGCTTTTAGAGTTTTACATACTTTCATTTGAGTTTCCATCTTCATGTTATATAGAATTCCTAAAGTATTTTATTCTTCCCTCCACAAGATTTTCCAATCTCAAAATCTTTTTTTTTTTTTTCAATTACATATTACACGACTAATAAGAAATTGGGGATTCAAAACCTATTTTATTTTAAAGGAAGAACAATATTCATATCAATTGATTTATAAGAACTTAGTAAAGCCTTAGTACCTCACTTTTGCTATTAAGTTGTCTTCTCGTAAAAGGATAATATTTATATCAGCATTTCAATAGGACTAGCTAGGGCACGGCTTTCATGGTACAAATGGGGGACTTATTAAAGCATAGCATGGCTAATACATTCTGACAGCAAAGTTTCAAACGAGCAATCAAAATAAACTACAAGTAGGTACATGGACTTTTGCCTTATTTACCACTATTATAAGATGGCAAAAGAGCAAGTACTTCAAACCTTAGAACATAATGCCATCCATAGTTCTTATGGCTTAAACTTTAGACACCAACAAAAGGATAAAGCTCGTATCTAACATTGCAGCTCGCACCTACAGTCCTTCCCCCTCTTTTACCATAACAACAACTTGGTAAATCACTTATTGCATCCTCTAGACACTGCTTACAATCAGCTCTAGACAAATCTCTTGTACACTGAACTAAACCAAACAACGTCTTCTTCTTATCAATCTTTAAATCCCCATAATGATAAAGTCGTGGACCAGCAACAGCTTTCTCAGTCAAGCTACTCAGTAGTTTCTTAATCTTTCTATAAAACACCATGAAATCCATGTCGACGTCCGCAACGTTGAGCAACTGAAATTTATTCTTGGTGTCGACTTGTCCGAAGAATTTAGTGTCGGAATATTTCAGGAGACAATTGTCATACCATATGATAGCACCCTTCTTCTTAGGGCATCGATTTTTAAGCTCTTCGCCAGCATTGACGACACAAGTTTTACAGTCATCAGTCTCGACATCGCCGCGGCACAAGGAGAGGCCATAGACACTGTATTTGGGGCCTTGGCCACTTGTGGCGGTGCCAAATCCGGTAGGAGGGACTTTGGTGGCTAGGATGCTAAGGAGTCTGTTCAAGTTGGTCTTGTAATGACCATTTGAAGTGTAATTGTCCTGACTAAAGCAGATATTATAAAGTGGTTCAGCACAGCGTGTCGCATGAAAAACTATGAATAAGGAGAGCAGAAAAACAGGGATTGATTTAGAATAGGACATATCCACTGAAATTGGTGTTTGTGAATATTGTATTTGTGCAAGGATATATTTGCTTTATATAAATTGTAGGGCGTGGTCATGTCAAGATAAGCTTTATTGAATTTTACATCCAAAAGTACATATGCACTGTAAAATTTTATTAATATTTATATATATTTTTGTATATACACACGTACATATTGCGCATTCATTGTTGAATCGAAAATGCTGACTTTGACTCATGAACTATAATTATTAGTGGAAGGTAGCGGCTGGCTCGGTTTATTACTTTTAGCGTCCCCAACCCCAGCTTCCTGGTGCCCATTTTAGGGTCTTTTAGTGTTGGGGGACGTGTTTGATAATTTTGGGGGCATTCACTCTCTTCTGTTGTTTCTTTTATAAATAATATTAACAAATCTTAAGAATTCTTTTTCAAAATCTTAACAATAAAATAAAGAAATTCCTAAATAGGAAAGTTCATTAAAATGTTATTTTAACTAAATGGATCTTTAAGATTGGGATGGTATTATATAATAGGGAAAATTACAAGTGAAATGATTAATATTTTTAGTTAAATTCAAATAGAGGTTTGAAGTTTTAAGTAATTAAAAAAGATGATTAATGTTATATTAAATAGTATAATATTGACATTTTATTTTAACCATTTAAAAATTAAATTCTCTATTAAAACTTGATTTTTCTTAGTAAATCCAGTATTTGTAATTTTTTCCGTTATATATTATAAAAAATCTCACTAGAGGGCTTTTGTTTTCTGCGTTGCATTACAATACTTTTTACTGTTTTAATTCTATCGAGCTCATAATATTATTTTTTATCCTAGTCCTGGGCATCACATAAGTTTGGAATAATGTTAAGATATTTGTTGTGAATAAAAGAAACTTAATAAGCAACTTAGCCTTTAGAACTTTAGGGAAAAAAAATGTATTTATGCTTCCTAAATATTGAATGCAACAAATATGGCCCTAACTTTCTAGAGTAACACAAATAAGTCACTCTCTTATTGCATTACTAGCCTAAGCCTTTATTAAATCATATGCACAATGATACTAGAAAAGTTTAATATAGTCATGATTTTTAAAGATCCAATGATAAACCATCTAACGTGTAACAACTATATTAATACCATCATTTCTTGTGCATTCAACATTTTCAGTTTAGATTGTGATCTATTATCGTCTCTATTTTCACGTTTGACATAGTAAGCTTCGGTTTTTACAGCCTGTAGTCCGATGATTGCGTGTAATCATGCTGACATCCCAGAAGAAAAGCTAGGGAGTTGCCAATTGAGAAGGGGGTTGGGCGGTGTAGTAAAAGTAGGTAGAAGGTTGAAGGGACCGCGCATTAGCACAGGCGTTTCAGGTGAATCTCCCGGACGTCGGTCGTGAAATTTCGCAAGCCATCACCGCCGCCATAAGTCAATGGGACCATAGTTTATCAGCTCAAAGGCCAAGAACTTCCAATCCATGTGTGGATTTTTGAGATATCCTTTTTGGTCCACCTTCAAACACGCGCAAATGAATTAAAGTTATCGAAAAAGGTAACGGTCTTTATACAACCAGTGCTGTCTGGTGATAGCCCAAGAGTTTTATGTGGTATTTATTATACGGTAGTAGAATACATGGAAAGAAAAGCATAGCCCACTAGACTGCTAAAAGCAATCCATTCATTGGCTGGTCAGTCGATTGGTCAAGAGCGAACCGTCATTGGCTGGTCCATTGGTCCACGTCAATAGACTCATCATTTCGGTGGTGAATTTAGGGTTCATACATGGTAACTCTGGTTTGAACCAATCCCTACTATTAGGTAAAGAGATTAAATTTAAATAGTAGGAAGTGAATTACTATTGTTAAAGTCCTATCAAATATAGTCATTTTATGAATAATAAAACCATTTTTATCATATAACATATCTATTTTGCAAATAAAAGTTTGAAATTAAATCTTTTACAAAGAATAATGGAGGATTGACTATTGATTGTATCCCGATTTTATAAAGCCCATATCTATCCGAATATATGTGTTAAGTTGGAAAGGAAAGAATAAGGAGAATCTAGTAAATCAAAATTATAAGATTCAGCTTACTATATTTGCATATAATATACTCCGGTAAGAATTATATAATGGTTTAGGATCACAATTATCTCCTTGTTTTCTCAATTAAAGAGATAGAAAAATCAATTTCATATTTTTTTGTTTTTTAAAAAATGTTGATAGAGTTTTTTTGGATATTGACCCCTAAGGATTAAGATCCAATAACTAGTCAATCTATAATATCTAGAACAAATCTTGGATATGAATGCAGTTATCATATGAAGTCTATTCTCACTTTATATAAATAGATGATAAGACTACTTAGTAAAAGATCTCATTTTCTCAACTCTCATTCATACTTTAGGTATATTTTATTACTTCTAATAATCTTGTGCTAACTTAATTATTGAAGTGGCCAAGCCAGAGTAATTTTCGGTATTTCTTTTTTCTTTTTAGATGACTCAACCACGCAAGAATTTATAGAACAACAAAAGAGTAACTGAAAATATTTTCCGACGTAAATCTTTTTTCTTTCCAATTTGGCTGTTGTCTTATCTCTTTTAGGTTTAATTTTCTACATTGGTAGTTGGCACAATTTGTTTCTAGCCTTAAAGTTTTGCTTTTAATAGGCTTGCTTTTGAAATTTTGCATGATTCTGTACATGACAACGTTTTTTACACGCAAATATTATTAAAGAGTCAAAATTGATAAACATTTCTCTACGACAGATAGAATAACATGGCACATGTTCTCATATATGAAAATTTTATTATATTATAAGCTTGTACAATTATTGATGACCTCAATGCAATGCATAAATAGTATCAGAATTTGTCTCTTAACAAACAGTAGAAGATTCCTAGGACTTAACAAATAGTATCCACAATTATCATGCAAAATTCTTACCAATAATATTTGTGAGACCTATAATTTCCACAAGTATGATGAATCGATGGATAAGATAAATTATTTATTGTCCACACGTCGACAAACAAAGTCACTTTTTTGCGGCCGAGGGGATAAGATAAATTATTTATTGTCATTATGAAATTCCATTTTGTATTTATATAAGGGGGGCACTAGGCTAGGAAAGCTTTCATTAGTATAAAAAACTGTACCAAAAAATTAATATATATATATATATATATATATATATATTATGCTGATTTTGGTTTAGTTCATATACTAATAGGATAAATAAAAAGGGTTATGATTAATACTAATCACTCCTATGAATCACTTGAATAATAATATTCCAATTCTTTTCATTATTTTCATGTATATTTATTCAATTTATTCGGGTTAAATATATTCTTCATTAATTTTTTATTTTTATAAACCGTAGGATGATTAATTTATTATGAAACTTATGGAAAAAAATTTAAAATTTACTCCAATTATTTATTTTTTTTTTTCACATGACCATTGTTTCACATTAAGTTGTATCTTCAGCAATAATCTGGGTACATATTTCTTTTTCCATGTGATCATTTTTTAAATTTTTAGTATGAGTTACTTGTCAAAGTTAATTAATTCCAATCTAGAAGCCAATGGTTACCGAAATTGTAGACCCATGAGTCGACCAAGTGCTTAAATGCACGATTGAATAGTTGGAGTTTACGTTTGTTTTAGAAGTTCTTTCATGTTTGCCGGTGAGTCAAATTCACTACAAGAAAAGTTGAATAATATACGGATGAAACATTATATGGATTAAATATTAAAAACCACATATAAAAAATGGAATAAAACCATCTCTCATGCAAAAGACTGGTTTCGATGCAGTGCCTTTCAAAAATTAACGCTTTATCATTAAATTCCTTTAATGTTCGTATTTTATTTCATAAATACTTAAATGTTAATTCCAGTAAATTAATAAGATTTCTTCATTTTAGCTTCTTCTTTTTTTTTCTACATCACATTTCTCACTTGGGTTAAAAAAATAAATAAATTTTAGTGAATAACGATATTAAAATCATATTATTTTTCAACTCTCGTTGTGGTTTCCACTTTTATAACATCTATTATAATTTATATTTTTCTATTTAAGCTCACGCATTTTGTCTGATATTAATTTATGCACGTAAACCCTTTTTCAGCCAGATATATAAACCTTCTTATATGTACGGTAGTAGAATACATGGAAAGAAAAGCATAGCCCACTAGACTGCTAAAAGCAATCCATTCATTGGCTGGTCAGTTGATTGGTCAAGAGCGAACCGTCATTGGCTGCTCCATTGGTCCACGTCAATAGACTCATCATTTCAGTGGTGAATTTAGGGCTCATACATGGTAACTCTGGATTGAACCAATGTGCTCGAGGCATAGAATCTTATCTGGAATTGGTTGTGGCAGCATCTCTACTACTAGGTAAAGAGATCAAATTTAAATAGTAGGAAGTGAATTACTATTATTAAAGTCCTATCAAATATAGTCATTTTATGAATAATAAAATCATTTTTATCATATAACATATCTATTTTGCAAATAAAAGTTTGAAATTAAATCTTTTACAAAGAATAATGGAGGATTGACTATTGATTGTATCCCGATTTTATAAAGCCCATATCTATCCGAATACATGTGTTAAGTTGGAAAGGAAAGAATGAGGAGAATCTAGTAAATCAAAATTATAAGATTTAGCTTACTGTATTTGCATATAATATATTCCGGTAAGAATTATATAATGGCTTAGGATCACAATTATCTCCTTGTTTTCTCAATTAAAGAGATAGAAAAATTAATTTCATTTTTTTTGTTTTTTAAAAAATATTAATAGAGTTTTTTGGATATTGACTCCTAAGGATTAAGGTCCAATAACTAGTCTATTCTCACTTTATATAAATAGATGATAAGACTATTTAGTAAAAAGATCCCATTTTCTCAACTCTCATTCATACTTTAGATATATTTTATCACTTCCAAAAACCTTATGCTAACTTAATTATCGAAGTAATCATGCTAGAGTAACATTTCGAATTTTTTTTCTTCTTTTTAGATGATTCAACCATGCAAGAATTTATACATCAACAAAATAGTAACTGAAAATATTTTCCAACTTAAATCTTTTTTCTTTCCAATTTGGCCGTTGTCTTATTCCTTTTAGGTTAAATTTTCTCCATTGGTAGCTGGCACAATTTGTTTCTAGCCTGGAATTTGAAATTTTGCATGATTGTGTACAATTATTGATGAACTCAATGCAATGGATAAATAGTATCAGAATTATTGATGAACTCAATGCAAAATTCTGACCAATAATATTTGTGAAACCTATAATTTCCACGTCTACAAACAAAGTCATTTTTTGCGGCCGAGGGGATAAGATAAATTATTTATTGTCATTATGAAATTCCATTTTGTATTTATATAAGGGGGCCACTAGGCCAGGAAAGCTTTCATTATTATAAAAAAATGTACTGAAGAAATTAATATATATATATATATATATATATACATTATGCTGATTTTGGTTTAATTTATATACTAATTGAATAAATAAAAAGGGTTATGATTAATACTAATCACTCCTATGAATCACTTGAATAATAATATTCCAATTATTTTCATGTATATTTATTTGATTTATTCGGGTTAAATATATTCTTCATTAATTTTTTATCTTTATAAACCGTAGGATGATTAATTATTATGAAACTTATGAAAAAAAATTTAAAAATTATTCCAATTATTTATTTATTTTTTTCACATGACCATTGTTTTACATTAAGTTGTATCTTCGGCAATAATCTGGGTACATATTTCTAACAAGATTTGGAAAATTGATTTCTTTCTTTTCCTCTTGCTTCTTTCTTCCACATGTTGAATATATATATACAAGAGAATGATATATATTGCTTCATAAACTGACTCGTATAAATTAGCTAAGTCAATAACAAGAATATCTTCAATATCTATCTACCTAAATTACAAAGATTACAGATATCACAATCATGGAGAGCACAAGCTGGCCGGTAGGGGATACATGGCCGTGTACACGACCGTGTACTTTGGCCGTATACTTTTCTATGCACATTCTGGCAGTGATACACGGCCGTGTATACGACCGTGTACTTTTCTGTATAGATTCCAACCACATACACGACCGTATACTTCTGGTCGTGTGCTTTTTTGTGGATTTGCTTGACTCCATACACGGCCGTGCCTTAAAACACAAACATACACAATAATTTCTTTTTCCATGTGATCATTTTTTAAATTTTTAGTATGAGTTACTTGTCAAAGTTAATTATTTCCAATCTAGAAGCCAATGGAGTTTACGTTTGTTTTAGAAGCTCTTTCATGTTTGCCGGTGAGTCAAATTCACTACTAGAAAAGTTCAATAATATGTGGATGAAACATTATATGGATTAAATATTAAAAACCACATATAAAAAATGGAATAAAACCATCTCTCATGCAAAAGACTGGTTTCGATGCAGTGCTTTCAAAAATTAACGCTTTACCATTAAATTCCTTTAATGTACGTATTTTATTTCATAAATATTTAAATGTTAATTCCAGTAAATTAATAAGATTTCTTCATTTTAGCTTCTTTTTTTTTTTTCTTCTACATCACATTTCTCACTTGGGTTAAAAAAATAAATAAATTTTAGTGAATAACGATATTAAAATCATATTATTTTTCAACTCTCGTTGTGGTTTCCACTTTTATAACATCTATTATAATTTATATTTTTCTATTTAAGCTCACGCATTTTGTCTGATATTAATTTATGCACGTAAACCCTTTTTCAGCCAGATATATAAACCTTCTTAATCAAAGCCAAGGTAATATCTTCATAGGTTTCGTTTCATCGTAACATAACACATGACTACTTAGGTACATGTTGACTCGGAAGTCCACGGCAGCTAGCTTCCAATTTTTTACTTCTAGATTACATTATTATTAGGCTCCTGGCCTCAGCTTAGAGGAGTGGTGTTCCACATATGTAGACAGCGCTTCGTATATTGTTGAATATATTATCGTGGAATCTAGCTCAATTATCAAGGACTTTAGCCCAGTTGATATGAACTCTATTATTCAGATAGGATGAAGTATATTTGAATTCACATTTTTTATCGGTTATATAATATATAATTGATAAAAAAAAAATTGAACATATTAAGTCGGTTGTCTAAAATAATACTTTGAATAAGTATCAAGAAAATAAAAACCAAGTGCCGTATAATTATTTTCCCTTTTTCGACTTGCAGTAATTATTGAGAATGATGTTGATATCAATTGTGTATGTTTGTGTTTCAAGACACGGCCGTGTATGGAGTTAAGCAACACACGACTAGAAGTACACGGTCGTTTATGTGGTAGGAAAGTGCACAGGACAGTACACGGCCAAAGTATACGGTCGTGTACACGACCGTGTATCCCCTGCCAGAATGTGCATAGAAACGTACAGAAAGTACATGGCCAAAGTACACGGTTGTGTACACGGCCGTGTATCTCCTGCCAGAATGTGCACAGAAACGTACAGAAAGTACACAGCCAAAGTACACAGCCGTGTATCCCCTGCCGGCTCTCCACGATTGTGATATCTGTGATCTTTATAATTTAGGTAGATAAATATTGGAGATATTCTTGTTATTGACTTAGCTAATTTGTAGGAGTCAGTTTAGGAAAGAATAGATAACATTCTCTTGTATATATATATTCAACATGTGGAAGAAACAAAGAGGGAGAGAAAAAGATTTCCTTAAACCATATTCCTATTGTTCTGTTTTTAACATGGTATCAGAGCCTTGAACACAATATGGCAGGAGAAGAAAAGAAATCGTTGTCACCATACACATTGTATGCGAATGACAATCCTGGAAATATAATAACCCAGGTGCAATTGAAAGAAGACAATTATGATGAATGGTCTAGAGCTATTCGGACTGCTTTGAGAGCCAAGAAGAAATTTGGTTTTCTCGATGGAACTGTGACTCAGCCTGACGAAAACTCGGATGAGTTGGAAGATTGGTGGACTGTGAATTCCATGCTTGTATCATGGATAATGAATACAATCGAGCCAACGGTGCGATCCACATTGACGCACATGGAAATTGCAAAGGACTTGTGGGAAGACATCAAAGACTGTTTCTTTGTGACAGATGGTGCACGAGTACAACAGTTGAAGACGGAACTTGCAAATTGCAGACAACAAGGAATGTCACTCATGAGTTATTATGCCAAATTGAAACAATTGTAGGAAGAACTGGCAAATTATGATGTGATATCTGCGTGCAAATGTGGGGGTTGCAAGTGCAATATCAGAACTGAAATAACTAAGAAACGAGAAGAAGAAAAACTTCATCAATTTCTGATGGGGTTAGACAATGCCTACAGCACAGTGAGGACAAATATCCTGAGCGCGATACCGTTGCCCGATGTAAGTAAGGCATATTCGTTAATGTGCTAAGAGGAAAGGGTTCGAAATATCTCCAAGGAAAAGGAGATTAAGAATGAGGCTGCCAGTTTTATGGTCCAAACCAATGAAGGAATCAAGGACAAAAGCGTTGTCTACACCCATTGCAATAGAGAAGGACATGACTCCGAGGGATGCTTTCAACTTATAGGTTATCCCGCTTGGTGGGGTGATCGGCCTAAAATAGTTGGTAGAGGTCGAGGAAGACAGTTGGGAGGTAGAGGTCGAGGCAAGATGATAGGAAGAGGATGGAGTGGTGCTTGAGTTAATGTTGCTCAAGTGATTGAAGAGCCAAACACAGAAACAAAGGAAGTTGCGACTCTTGGGACGTTGACGAATGAACAATGGGCAGCAGTTATGAGCATGCTGAACACTTACAAATCAGGGAGTAATAGTGAGAAGATGACTGGTAAGGAAAATACTGTTTGGATAATTGATTCTGGAGCTACGCAACATATGACAGGGAATTCAGAATGTTTATCTAGCTTAAGAAACACATTAGGCTATCCGATTGGCTTGCCTAATGGAGAACAAGTGCTGGCGCTGTTGGAAGGGTCTGTTTGCTTAGGGAAGAACATTCAACTAGATAATGTTCTTCATGCTCCGGGATTGCATTGAAATTTGATCTCTGTGTCACAATTAGTTGATGAATCGAAATGTAATGTATTGTTCACTGATAAGCTTTGTTTGATATAAGACCGCACTTCGAGGATGGTGATTGGAGCGAGTGAACGTTGCAAGGGGCTATATTTTTTCAAGAAGGAGCCACCAATTCATGCACTTCAGTCTCGGACGCTGACTTCTGATGAACTTTGGCATAGAAGAATGGGGCATCCGTCACCAAAGATTATAGGTTTAATTACTGAAAATAAGACTCAGTTAGATTCAAATAAGACTTGTGATGCTTGTTTCAAAGCAAAGCAAACCAGAAGTATGTTTTATTCTAGTGATAGTAGAGCTGGTGAATTGTTTGAACTTATTCATTTTGATTTATGGGGATCTTATAGAATCTCTAGTTCCTCTAATACAAGTTACTTCCTCACAATTGTTGATGATTTTTCTAGATGTGTGTGGATATATTTGCTGATTGCTAAAACTGAAGTAGGATGCATCCTGCAAAATTTTGTTGCTATGGTTCGTAGGCAGTTTGATAAGAATGTTAAGATAGTGAGAAGCGATAATGGAAGTGAGTTCATTAGCTTGAAAGGTTATTTCTTAAACAATGGGATAATACATCAAACTTCGTGTGTTGGAACACCACAACAGAATGGGCGAGTAGAAAGAAAGCATCGACATATACTTAATGTAGCTCGAGCATTGCGATTTCAAGCTAATTTGCCCATTGAGTTTTGGGGGGAATGTGTGTTGACCGCTGGATATTTGATCAATCGCACTCCTTCTCAGGTGTTAGGAGGAAAATTGCCTTATGAAATTTTGTATGGTAAACGACCTAATTATCGTTACACTCGTACATTTAGGTGTTTGTGCTATGCAAGGAGTTTGAATCGTGAAAAGGATAAGTTTGCTAGTAGAAGTCATAAATGTATTTTTGTGGGATATCCATTTGGACAGAAAGGTTGGAGATTGTATGATTTGGAAACACGACGCTACTTTGTGTCTTGGGATGTAGTTTTTCATGAAAATGAGTTTCCATATGTAGATGCGTGTGTACAAATGAACAAGGATACTGCAGGGTACTCTCAAATAAATGAGTGCGTTAACGAGGGAGAAACTAATTTGATTGGGATAGAAGAAAAGGAACTCATAGAACTTGCTGATGAAACACCTGAGCAGTTGAATGATGCTCAAAATGTGAGTGCTGAAGTCAGGGAGGGTGATGTATCACCAGAGGTCAGATTGGAGAGTGTAGAAGAAGGTTCGTCGGTCCTTGGTCGTAGCCTTCGGTCTAAGAAAGTTTCTACACGGTTGAAAGATTGTGTGACTTATGCTGCTTACAGTGATAGCCCCTTTGCAGGTTCAGCCAAACCAACATCATCCTCAGGTATGTCCTATGACTTAGCTCAATATATAAATTACACAAATTTCTCACCACGTCATCAAGGTTTCTTAGCAGCCATAACAAGCAGTGTAGAGCCAAAATTCTTCCATCAGGCAGTGAAGGATGCATGCTGGAGAGAAGCTATGCAAAAAGAGATTGATGCCCTTGAATAGAATAGAATATGGACATTAGTTGACCTACCACCAGGGAAGAAAGCAATCGGTAGCAAGTGGGTATACAAGATTAAGTATAATTCTAATGGCACAATTGAGCGATACAAAGCGCATTTGGTTATTCTTGGAAATAATCAAGTTGAAGAGATAGATTACAATGAAACTTTTACCCCAGTAGAAAAAATGGTTACGATGCGTACATTTCTTTCTGTAGCAGTGGCTAAAGGTTGGGGACTGCATCAAATGGATGTCCACAATGCCTTTCTTCATGGAGATTTAGAAGAAGAAGTTTATATGAAAATGCCTCCTGGATTTCATACTCATCAACCCGGAAAAGTGTGTCATTTGAAGAAGTCTCTTTATGGCTTACGACAAGCACCGCGATGTTGGTTTGCAAAATTGGCTGAAGCACTAAAACGGTATGGTTTTTGTCAATCTCGTTCAGATTATTCTTTGTTTACTTTGATACAAGATAAAGTGCACTTGGTTGTCTTGGTGTACGTGGATGATATCATTATTGCTGGAAGTGAACCACACTTGATAGATGAGTTCAAAGCATATTTGAATCGATGTTTTCATATGAAGGATTTAGGTGCTTTGAAGGATTTTTTGGGTATTGAAGTGGCTAGAAATGATAAAGGCATATTTTTGTGCCAGCAAAAATATGCCTTAGACGTCATTAATGAAGCTAGGTTGCTAGGTGCTAAGCCCTCAAAATCTCCGATGGAGCAAAATCACCACCTAGCACTTGCCAAAGGTGAATTGGTGTGTGATCCTGAACAATATCGAAGGCTAGTAGGACGCTTGATTTACTTAACTTTTACTAGACCTGAGTTGTCGTATGGTGTTCATATTTTAGCTCAATTTATGCAACAACCAAGAAAAGAACACTAGGATGCAGCGTTGCGTATAGTTCGATATTTGAAAGGTAGTTCTGGACAAGGTATTCTTCTGAAAGCTGAGAGCAATCTTGAGTTGACAGCCTATTGTGATTCAGATTGGGGAGGTTGTCCATTGACTCGAAGATCACTTACAGGGTATTTTGTTTTTCTTGGAAACTCTCCAATTTCATGGAAGACCAAGAAACAACCTACTGCTTCTCGTTCTTCAGCGGAAGCAGAATATCAATCTTTGGAAGCCACGGTTTATGAATTAAAATGGCTTAAAGGATTGTTGTTGTGCTTAGGCGTGCATCATGGTCAATCTGCTACCGTGTTTTGTGATAGTCAAGCTGCAATACATATTGCTGCAAATCCTGTTTTTCACGAACGCACAAAACATATTGAGGTTAATTGTCACTTCGTACGTGATGAACTACAAGCTGGACTGATCAAAACCATTTATGTTCGCAGCAATGAGCAGTTGGCAAACATTCTGACAAAGGCTTTAGGACGAGAGCAATTTCAGTTTCTTCTTCGCAAGATAAGCATTCATAATCCTCACGCTCTACCTTGAGGGAGGGTATTGAGAATGATGTTGATATTAATTGTGTATGTTTGTGTTTTAAGACACGACCGTGTATGGAGTCAAGCAACACACGATCAGAAGTACACGGTCGTGTATGTGGTAGGAAAGTGCACAGAACAGTACACGGCCAAAGTACACAGTCATGTAAACGGTCGTGTATCCCTGGCCAGAATGTGCATAGAAAAGTAAAGAAAATACACGGCCAAAGTACGCGGTCGTGTACACGGCCATGTATCTCCTGCCAGAATGTGCATAAAAACGTACAGAAAGTACACGGCCAAAGTACACGGTCGTGTACACGGCTGTGTATCCCCTGCCGGCTCTCCACGGTTGTGATATCTGTAATCTTTGTAATTTATGTATATAGATATTGGAGATATTCTTGTTATTGACTTAGCTAATTTATAGAAGTCAGTTTAGGAAAGAATAGATAATATTCTCTTGTATATATATATTCAACATGTGGAAGAAACAAAGAGGAAGAGAAAAAGATTTCCTCAAACCATATTCCTATTGTTCTGTTTTTAACAGTAATTATTGGTGCTTCGTATAAGATTACTACAACAAAATGTGGATTTAACCGACGAATTAATTCGAATGAAAAATAAAATACAACATTTTTTTTATTTTAATCATTTAAGTGATTTTAGAACTTACAATTGTATGTTAGCGGTCAAAAAGTATGTTCAGCCAATGCCAGATCATCGCCCTCAATGACCAACATTTATACAAATAACAAAATTGTAATTGGATATGGGCATAGTATACTTCCCCTCAAATTAAACTTTTACTTTAGAGAATTCAACATGATAATCTATCTTTAGCTGTTAATTTAAGACAATAATGAATCGCTTTATTTGACAATAATACTATCTCCCTATAGATTTGGTAAAAAATCAAATCTCGCTTCCTATTATATTTATTAGAAAATAAAAATAATAATAATGAATGACTCGTAGAGTAAATGGCTTGATATTAAAATTATTGATAAATTTACTTGTGATTTTAACTATTATCAATTAGCTGTAATGACAAAGGTAGGTATGATCGTCTAAAATTTTATAGTATCTTATAGGTTACATAGTTCTGCATATTTTTGTACACGGCATTGTAATACCTCATGTGTTAACGAGGAGATTGTGATGCTTTATAAGAGTAAAGTCATATATACGGATTGTGAATGATATTGAATAAAGATTTGATTTATCTAATGTGTTTTTATTAATTATATTTAAATATATAGATAAAAAATCAATATATAATAACAAAAATTTATTCCAAAATCATAAACGCTTGCATGTGATTAGTTGGAGCATACTTGAGACATAGAATTACAGATAGTATTTATAAAAAGGTGCCATTCGGCCAGGAAAGCCTTTACTATAAAACTGTATCGACGAAATCAATGTATATTTCCATTACACACTCTATTTTGGTAGACACGATCATAGATGGATTGGAACTACAAACCGGTACAGCGGTTTCAATCCAGAACTATAAATCAATGAGTTGATTCTTCATTAATCATGGAATTGGTGGGGCTAGTGGCAGGTCAATCCGTCGGATTCATTAGAATCAACGGTTCCAATTTGCCAAAAAAAAAAAAGAAAGTTAAGAAAAATAAATTAAATTGAATTTAAACTATTTTATACAAAATAAAAAAATTAATTTCCATTCACAATATTTATTATTATTATTATTATTATATTATTATTATTATTTATATTATTATTATTATTATTATTATTATTATTATTAACAACAATACAAAATAAACATACCAAAAAAAGTATGTATAGTTAGATATTTATAAAATTTGATAAGAAAAAGTTTTCAATTTTTAGTAATATTGGATTAAGACTAACTTTTATTTTTCGATTTTCTTTTGTAGACTTGTGCATATTATTAAGATGGTAACTCAATTTTGATGTGGTCTTATATAAATAAATACAAATATTTTTTAAGTTTTTATAAAATGAGCTAAAAACTATTAAAATTTTTAACTTATGGTTTTTTTAATTTTTATTTTTTAATTACATATTTTTTTATTTGATAAAAGAATTAATGCCAATTATAGTTAAAATTATATATATATATATATATATATATATGTGTGTGTGTGTGTGTGTGTGTAGCCAATGCTTTAACATAAAAGACTACTCCAGTTAAATTTATTTTAACATAACCAATGTATTACATTTAGTTGTATCTTGAGTAATAATATAGGTACTTGTAAAATGTTTAAAATATATTATATTAGTGGCTTAAACAAAATTTTGTTATTATCTTATAAATATACTAAGTGGTTTAAATAAATAATTTTTTTACTAATCATAATAACACCATAATAAAATTTTTTATTTAAATTACTTAATATAATATTAATATTTTATTTGAATCCTCTATTTGTAATTTTTCCCATTTGGCTACATGTTGACTATTTTCGAAGTCTGGGATCTAGCTTCTATTTTTGACTTCTAGAAGACATTAATTAGGCCCCTGGACTCGGACATTGCAGTATGGTGTTCCACATATATGTCAACAATGATTGCGTGATTACTTGAATATATTAATTTGATTGTGTAAAATAATACTTTGAATAAATATCTATTCACGTGAACTTAACTCCGAATGTTATTCTTTCATTTATAATTTTTCTCTACTTAGCTACACTATTTTCGAAGTCTGTGGGATCTAGCTTCTATCTTTGACTTCTAGAACACATTAATTAGGCCTCTAGAAAATAAAGACCAATTGCCGTATAATTATTTCCTCTTTTTCAACTTCTCCTAATTATTGGTAGGATTGATAATTTATATTATCATATTACATTTTATCTTTGTGTTTAAATAGATTAGTATTTAAAATATCAACTCATAACACAATCTATTTAGTAATTGTATATAAAAACTTAAATCTATAATCCAATCCATATATCTTATAAAAATTGCAATAATAAAATTAATTTTTTCAAATATTAATGACTTCAAGTCTTAAAGATTAACATAAAATTATAATTAAAACAATAATTTTAGTAAATTAAGTCTTATCAAATATTATAAATACATAAAATTATACATTGTATATAAAACTTTACATATATAACAAATAGATGATAAATATAATATATGCATAGGAAAAAGTATATATTTAGTCCTTAACGCTTTATGATTTTTCTATTTTAATTCTAAACATTTTATTTTTTGTATTCAAGTTCTAAACATTTGTAAACGTTAACAAATGAATCCTTTCATTAACGGTGTTAATTTTTTTATCCACTTGTGACATATGGCATAATTTCATTGATCCACATAATAATATAAATTATATAATATAATTATGTGAACCAATGAAATTGCATCGCGTTTCATTTTTAAGGGAAAAATTAACACTACTAATAAAAGGACTCATTTGTAAATATTAAGGACTTGAATTTTAAAAAATAAATGTTTAGGAATGAAATTGAAAAACAATAAAACATTGAGGACTAAATTTGTAGTGTTCCTAAATATATAATACAATCTTTTTTATGTATATAACATTATATATATACATATATATATATACTCTTTTATTTATTATATGTATAACATGTATACATACATTCATATACATATACATATATATATATATATGTAATCTTATATAATATAATATATAGATTATATATATAACATTATATATATATATATATGTATATATAACTAATAGACAATATACATATAACTTATTGATTATGCATATATGTTATACATAACATAAATATGTAAAATATATACATGAAATATATATATATATATATATAAACATATGAGTACATAATCTATTTTTGTTATATGCATAACATTTGTATAACATAATGGATTATATAATATTATATATATATATATATATATATATGAATAATGTCACATTTGTTACCAAAATTTTATTTATTTTTATAATTAACTATCCAAAGTTTAAAAATGTTAATTTAATACTTACAAATATTTTATGGTCATTTATAGTTTCTAAACAAGGTAGTTAATTGAAAAAATTGATAAAATTTAAGTACTTAATTGTAAAAATGGACAAAGTTCACATAATATAATATATTATATTGCATTATGTATATAACAAATATGTATTTTTTTTATTTGTTATGTATATAACACCACATATATACAACATTATATATAACATATGAATATATATAATTATATGTTATAAAAATAGATATATATATATATATATATAAACCTAATATTACACATATGATAAATAGATTACATATGAGAGATATGCAAATATATATCTATTTTATGCATGTTGATAAATACTTAATTAGATATGTTTGTTAAGATAGATTTAAAGTATTTCCCTAAAATTTTAGTATGTTTTTGAAGACTTTGATACTTAATTGAGTAATATTTTGATTTTAGGGCTTTAAGGAATTATTAAATTAAAAATGAAGAAAATAAATCAAAATTTACTCAATTTAGAGTTGAATGGAAAAAGTTATGTACTTTTGAAGACAAATATGGGCACTAGACATGTTCATGTCAAGATCAGGTTGAATTTAAAATTTGAAAAAGTTATTTACAAGAGTTACACGAGGGAGAGACATAACCATATCCTATGGTTGTGTATCTCTTGGCAATGGTTTATTTTCTAAACATGGTCATGTTGATTTAGGCAACTAGACATGACCATATCGAACATAAATCCTAATTTCTAGACTTTGTTTGAAGATTTTGACATGACCCAAAGCACGACCATGTTATACACCATGTTGATATTAAAATAAGGTTTTGAACTCCTGCTATATAAAGGAAAGAAGGGATCCAAGTTCATATCTTTAGAATGTGACTTTTGGAAACTTTAAAGTTCTTAAGGGAGAGAAAATCAAGTTTTCTTTTTTACTTTAAGATTAGGGTTTTGTTCTTAAATTCTTTGACAATGTATGATTTTACATTATTGATGAGTTTTGTTTCCATCATGTTTAGAGTTTAAACTTCCTAATATCTAGACTTGTGAATCCCACGAAACCTTGTGACTAATTCTTTTTCTATTTCAATGAAGTTTTCAGTTTAATGCGATCTTGAAAAAATGTTATTATGAAGAGATTCAAATAGGTATTTTTTATATTAAGTATAGTTGTCAAAATCACGAGTTAACTCACACATTTCTACGATTTTACGAGTTAGTGAGCACATTCCTAGTTAACTCACATGTAAAAATGTTTTTGAGGTAAAATTGTAGTAAAATCGCGATTTTGAACGGTAAAATCATCAAAATCGCGACTTACTACGTTTCCACCGATTCCACAATATTGCAAAACTAAGTAAAATTTCAACCATCCAAATTTGAATAAACAAATATGTAATAATAGCTATTCATAGCTCAAACCCAAACTTTTAATAAACAACTATGAGTGAGATCCACGTGCTTTCTTGTCGTAGGGGAGTATGAGTCATACCCCAACATGTTCGTCGGTCATCACTCCTCTCTTGTCAGTGTGTTACGTTGCATTGAAGTCTTTGTGTTTGTGTTCGTCGATTATTAGTCTTCTTGTTCCTATTTGTGATCATGTTCATATTAAAGCACTCGTGTTTGATTGCTGTAACTTTTCTTATTTTAACTAATGTTTTTGTAATAGTAAATAAAATAAAGGATAGATAACTTTAATTTTATAAGAATTTTTTATATTTTTAATTTTATAGGAAATATATAAATGTATTTATATTTCTATCTTTTCAATATATCATTCTCATAGTTAAGTAAATGTGAGATATTGTTAAGTAAATATATTTTGAATTAATAATCACAAATAGTGCAAAAAATTACCTAGTAATATATAATTTTGAAGGTTTTTCTTATTATAGTATCTTCTTTATTATGTATTTTTTGTTAGTAGTTATTTTCATTTTTTAATATTACTTCTTTCTAATGGTATATATTCGTTATCAATTTTTATTTATTAGTAATTTCTTAAAGTCACAATTGATTTTTAAATTTTATCTATTATCTTTTAGATTTTGTATATATAACTAAGTGAAACTTGTTTTATATATGATTTATCATTTTAGAAATAAAATATCTATATTATACAACTTATGCTCGATTATCTATATTATGATTTTTATTGCAAATTTGCAATTTTTGGCTAAAATAAATACTCAATTTCCTTATTTCTATTATTCATTATATTTTTTAATAACTATTGTAAGTAAATTTATAATATTTGGAAGTTATTTTACATAAGTTGTAGAAACTTACATTTCTATGTTCCGTTTTTACGTTCCGATTCTACGGACCCCTTAGCGATTTTACATAAAATCGCGATTTTAACAACGTTGATATTAAGGTTAATAGACTTGAGAATGTTATTCAGTTAAAATAGAAATTCTCCTAGTCAATGAAATTGGAGATGGAATTGGATAATTTGTGTTGATGTTACATGATAAATTCTAGAGAAAGCAAAGTCTAGATACTTATCTTGCCATCTTGAAATTAATTATAGTTCGTTTTTGCTCCTCACTTTCAATTGAATTTCTTAATTTAGTAATTGATATTTAGTTGTAGGTTTTTAGAATATCGATTTCTAAAATTTATTGGTTTGATAATAAGGTATAAGTTAGTATTAGTATTCATAGTCTCTATAGGACAACATTCATATTCAATTTATTATACTACCAATTTGATGGGTATACTTGTCATACATCAAATATAGATTATATATATAATCTGTATCAAGTGCCTATATATTTATAATTCGATTATATATAAAATGTAACACATTCTACACTAAGGGATTGACAAAAGAGAGGAAAAAAAGAAGTAAGGAATTACACATTTTATATATTAGAATAAAAATGTTAAATAACTTTTGTTGTTTTCCAAAATGACACAAGTATTAGTCATTAGAGAAAACAATATAAGTTTAATATTTAAAATATTATTAACAATAAATGAGTTAGTAGGTTAAATCCCTAATCTATTTATGAGACCTATCTAATAAACGGGTTTGTAAATGAGTCTACATGCCAAACTTGAATCCAAATATGTATTTTAACATGTCGTTTAGGGTCTAAACTCTTTATTATTCATATCAATATTCACCAACCTAAACCTATTTATAATTGTGTCATGTTGTGTCTGAGTTCATGGGTTAGGTCTTAAATTATCAACCTTAATTACTAGTTCTTAGGGAAATTTTATAGTATAATTACTTTTTATTGTAAACAACTATTGTTTTACTATGATTGGGAATGATTTATTGTTAAACCAAAAAAAAAAAAAAAACTCTCAACAATTCTCATGAAGCTCTCAACAATTTTCAAAGGATTGTCAATAGTCAACATAAGTATATGATTACAACAACAAAATTTTGAATTTAACCAACAAATCAATTTTAATGAAAAATTGTAGGTTAGCAATCAAAAATTATATTTAGCTAATGAAAGATTATCATCCTAATTAATTGGGTACTTGTCTACCATCCTAGGGATCATGCAATCCCCCTACATTACTGTGTAGCCAAACCCTTAAAAAAATGAAAAAAAAAAAAGAAAGAAAGAAATTCAAGTGAAGACCCAATTGGAATGGTTGGAGTAGTTTCTTTTAAGAACTATAGGTTTTTTCTTTTTCTTATTCTTATTTTATGTATTTTTTATTTAACCTTTTTTTATTTTTAATTAATTTATTTTTTTCATAATTAATTAATTTATTTATTTATCTAAATTAATAATTTAGACCAATTAGATTGTACCATGTGTCAAAAACTAATAGTGATTAAAAAAAGTCAAATTTTATAAATTCTTGCAAATACTAAGGACTAAAATAAGGAAAAAAAAAAGATATTCAAATAAAAAATAGGTAAAATATTGAAAGATTAAAAATGTATTTATCCTATAAAATATAGCTCAATTAAATGATCCAGTTATATACCTAGGACGTGTAAATAATTATTCATCATCTTCAAGCCAAATTCATGGAGATCAAGCAAACCTATGGGTATGGACTTCTTGTCTTACTTCTGTATGCTTAAGTAACATAGTTGTATGCTAATATAATAGGATAACCAGAAAATAAGATAAAAATAAATCAAGAAAAAGAAAACGTCATCATTGTAATAGAAATAATTTTCTTGGCTACTCTTGTGTTTCACATCTCAATTCTTTTAACACCATTGAGAAAAAGCAGTATTTGTTAAAATGAGTTGATATTGAGTATTCATTGGTGGCAAATCCATTGTTTCTTTCATGCGATGAGATGGTATAAGATGGTGCAAGATAAGGTCTTATGCGATTGTTGATTTCAATTAACTATCATATAATAAATTAATGAAAAATTGAGAAAAATAAATTATATATTTAAAAAAAATGAAATCATTTTCCCATTTTCCATCAATATCTTTTTGTCGTTACATATCTTTTTAGATGAACTCTTATGCTAATTTTTTGTAATTTACAGAGCTCTGTTTATAATGTAAATGGAAAAAAAATCTAAAAAAAAAAAAAGGGTTTGCTGTAAAAGAAATACATATTAAAAAGTCTGAAAATATGTATCAATCAATTTTTTATTTTACTTAGGTCTCCAAGACTATAGATGGATGACATACACTTTAAGTAGTATAAATAATACATTTTCTGGAAGACAAACGCACTCTAAAGGGAATTGACATACAAATCAATTCTCTTTTTTTTATTATTTTTATTTTTATTTAGGTCCCCACAACTATCGATGGGAGATCCACGTACACTTTCAATAGTAATATAAATTTTTCTTTAATATAGAAAAGTAATTTTCATCTAAAGACCAACAAATGGATAAATCTCGTATCTAAAATTGCAACTACCACCAACAACCCTTCCTCCTTCCTTGCCATCACAACAACTTGGAAGTTCGCTAATGGCTTCATCAAGACACTTCTTGCAATCAAAACTCGAGAGGTCCCTTGTACATTGTACCAAACCATAGAGCTTTTTTGAGCCCTTTAGTTCAGCCTCCCCAGTGGCATACAATTTTGGTGTTTTATAGGCTTCTTCACTTAACTTGCTCAACAACTCCTTAGTTCTTTTATTGAAAATAGATGTATTATTCACATCATTTACGTTCCACATGTAAAACTTGTTAGTATTATCAATTTGTCCAAAGAAGTCTTTGTTCAAGTATTTGAAGAGACAATAATCATACCATATGATTGCACCTTTGTTATAAGGGCATTGTGTTCGAATTTCACTTCCTGCATTAGCCACGCAAGATTTGCAATCCTTGGAAGATACATCACCACGACATAGGGCTAGACCGTAAACTTGATCTTGGTATGATTGACCAACTGTACCGAGACCAAATCCAGAAGAGGGGGTTTTGGTATATAGAAGTCCAGTAAGCTTGTTTAAGTTTGATTCATATGGACTATTGGAGGTAAAGTTTTCAGGGTTGGAACAAAAATGATAAAGAGGGCTAGCTGCAAGAGCAAATTGGATTAAAAGAGTGGAAGATATAATACGAAAAAAGAAAGTAGTGAATATTGGTTGAGACATTGTTAAGTATTGCTGCTTCCAGGTGATATGAAAAATGTTGGTATAAAATGTGTTGTGTGGATGGACGTTGGGTTTAGTATTTATATATAAACGCAAGAGCCCTCAATATTAGGTTTGGCTAAATGAAAAGTTGAAAATGTTGACTTCTAGTTTTTTGCTTCAGAAAGGAAAGGCTATTCTGATTAGAAGTTTTCAATCATTGCGGCGTCTGCATATTGGTTTAAGTCGGTAAAGCCCCTAGTTCTGGAAGAGAGTTAAAAGACGCTGACTCAAATATGGTTGCATATATACGCCCAGCTATTAGATGCACGTGCACCTATATGCCATTATGTCATCCTCACGCTAGGGCATCTTAACGAGGATATTGCAAAAAAAAATGCTAATATGCCAAGATAAATAATAAGTAAATATTAATAATATTTAAATTACAATAGATGGATCTATGTTAGGCTCTTCATACTATATCACAAGCTGAATTTAGAAATCTTTAGTAGCCAGTATCATCATTTTATGTATTATAATATGGGTAGTAGAAGTTACAAGGATAATCTGCATACGTAAAGTGTGTATAAATAGATTTTAGAGCATTAGTTATCATATAGATGCCCTCTAAAATATTTTTAGTAAAAATAATTATTTAACCACCTAAACTTATAACAAGCCACCTATTTAACTAATTATTTAACCTATTTAGCCCTCAATTTCAGGTTTGACTAAATGAAAAGTTGAAAATGTTGACTTCTAGCTTTTTTGCTGGAGAAGGTGAAGACCATTTGGATTAGAAGTATTCAATCATTCCGGCGTCAGGATAATTATTTGATTTGGTAAAGCTGAATTTTAATTGATGATCATTGCAATTAAAGGAATAAGTTGACGTTGAAACCGCCTTATAAAGTGTAATACGGCTCAATAAACATTAAGATAAGAAAACATGAGATTCGATCAAAATACATTAAGATAAGAAAACATGACCCAATGGATAACTATTACTGTCTTTATTTTATAGCTACTCAATTGAATGAATGAAGTCAAATTTAAATAATTTTTTTTATAATAACTCAAATAAAATATAAAATTTTTTAATGATTCAAATATATACCAAATGTGTTATGTATGAACGGTAATTTTATTACTTATGTAGTAGTAAAAGAACCCCAGATATTTGGTTTGACTAAAAGAAAAGTACAAAATGTTGACTTTTGGTTTTGTCTCTTGGAGAAGGTGAAGAATATTCTCATCCTAGAATTTTTCAATTATCTTGAGGTCTAAAAAAATGGTGTGTTTGGTGGATAGAATTGTGATTCTATTCTATCCATATTCTTCATAGAATTATTATTTTTATGATTAATTATATTTTGTGTAATACTAATAAAAAATTTTAATTTTGTAAAATAAAGAATAACAATACCTTTTAAAAGATTAAGTAATAGTAATTCTAATTCTCATTGCTATTTTTTTCTTGAACATAACCTTATCATAATTATATTGCTAGTACATTTAATATGTACACAAATGCCTTATATATATAATATTTATATATTATACTTATTTATGCAAATATTCATATATAGATATGCTCATATATATACTATACGTTATACATATATTAATATATATATTATATCATTTGTTTGTGTTATGTGTACAAACATATATGTATATATATAAGTATAAAATTCTATAATATAATTTAATATATATAATATATATCACATTTCATATATATATTATAATATATATATTTATTATATACATTTGTACATGTGATATATTAACATAACATATATAAATAAATACCCTATATGTAATATGTGCATATGCTATAAATATATAATATTTATTTATTGTACTTACATGCATTGTACATACAAATACATATATACATATGCACTCATATATATGTTACATTTTCTATGATTAACATATATGTTATACTACATATGTAACACCTTGGAATCTGAGATGAGTACAGTCCACCATATGCCCTCACTAAGTGAAGACATGCAAAAGCTCAAACACAACAAATCTGTAACATTTACATTATAGTATTCATAATGATTAATAAATCCATTCTCCACATATAAGAGCCTACGAAGAATATCTATTCTTGGAAATGCATCATAATCAGTCTCCTTACAATAGAAGCGGCTGACAACTTAAACACTACAAGAATATCAAATCCATTAAATAGAAACATTTAATCTCCATCTCTATCTTCATCTGTCTATTAATCATCATAATATACATATTTTACATTCTTCTTAGTATTTTGATCCGTCTCTAAAATGGTCTCATCGTACCCTATAACTTCTTCTGTGATATCTGCAACTAAAAATTGTCTTATGAGGGGTGAATTCATGCCAGGCACAATGTATACCTACACACACATACCAATCATTAGGATGTCACCTCGAGAACGCAGACCCTCACTTGGTTTCTCAAACCTAGCCAAACACAATCATATGCACAATCAGTCATATTCATTTACAATATCATTTAATCTACACACATAACTCTAACTTAACAATCACAAGCAACAAAGATGGTATACATATACCATAACATCCAACAGTCGATCTCCTCACACCTCTATAATCTCACAAATCCTTCAACCTATACACATTCCCGATTACGTATCCTTAAGATTGCATTTGAATGAAGTAAAATAAAATGGGAAATGCTTCGAATCAACATGACCATATAGGAAGCCGTGTAAAGGGACACGAGGTAGAACATGGTCATGCTAAAGGTCGCGTACCTTTCTGTGTGTTTTTGTATTTTGACATGCCTAAGTACACAGTCATGTTGATGATCGTGTACCTTTCTATACACATTCGTATTTCAACATGGGTAGGTACATGGGCATGTACCTAGCCATGTAGGTCACTGTTCATCACAAATTCCCCTTTTTCAATTTGCAGAATCCCAATCTTTCCGATCCTAAACTAAATCCATTGCATCTAATCTAATTGTGCATGTTTCTCATGTAAGAATGCTAACTAGGTTTGATCTAATGACTTACCTGCTCGGATCATTCTAATGCTCAAATTCTTGTCCTGAACCTTTCATTACATAGATTGTTTTGCAAAGAATTCTAATAAATTAATCCCTAATTCACAATATATACATAAACAATAATCAATAGTTATTGATCGATTTATTTACCTTGAATAAGTTGGCAAATTGCAAAACTTGGTTGTCCTCTTCTCTCTTAGGTTTCTAAAAAGGGTGTTTGGAGTTCTAAACAATGCAAATGAGGGAAAAGGATTAAATTGTGGTATATTACACTATTTATACCTCATGGTCAAATTACAAAATTACCCCTATTTTGTTTAGGTTATTTACTACATTAGCCTTGGCCAAATTTTACTAATGTTAATTACATATATGTATTTATATATAAATACTCATGCATTTTTAGTACATTTAAGTTATATGTACATATGTACATAATACACATATATGTATAAACGTATACAATATAATATATACATAAAATTATATTTCAATGTATATTAATTATAAATATATATTATGATATATATATATTAATTGCATATAAGGAGTACTGGACAATATAAAATAAAAAGGACTAGACAAAAAAAAATTGTACCACGTTTGGTTTGTTCAATACTGGACAAAGTTTTTGTGCTGTCCAATGTTTGAAATTGCAAAGTACTAGATTGAACATAGTAAATTTGACAATTATACCATTTTAATTATATCATGGTTATTTATACTTATTTAATATTATTATAAGAAAATACAATTTGAAGAGATTATAAATTATATAAAATAATTTGTGTAAATCCATTGATTGAAAAAATTTAATAATTCATATTAAAAATTACAATAATTTATGTTATATTTATTAAAATAACACATTACTTACTTTTCTTTTATCTTAAAAATGATGTTCCGATATAGTATATATGCATGATAAATAATATACAACATAAAAGTGTCTTGACTTGAAATTAGCAATAAACATGGTTTAAAAAAAAAAACTAATGTTCATATTATTTTTCTCATGTTGTGTAATTCTCTTTGTTCTTATTGTACTGGAAATCAAAACGTGAGTTTGGAATCAAGTTGGGACACGTGATGATCTATTTATACATGAAAGATTGATTCACCACCATCGTCCCATTTCAATAGACGTCTAAATGCACGGCGACAACCAGACAGAGAGCATGCGACAAGATAGAAAAACAAGTGAGGGAAATCTAAATGGACGGCGACAACCACAAGTAAAGCATGCAAGGAACATAGAAAAGCAAGCAAGAATGTGAGAAAGAACGGAAGGATACGAACCTGACGGTGACTTCTAGCGTGACAACAGTGACGTTCGAATAGCGGTTGATTGCACGATGAATCCCGTTGTAGGAGTGGCGTCGATGGGTTTTCTGACTACACTTGAAGGGCAAGCCAGTATGGCGCAGATGGGTTCGAATGAAAAGGGTTTTTGGAGTTAGGGTTTGTTTGTAAAGAAAAAAATATGAAGAGCAAGTTGAGGATTTTGAAAAAAATGAATTTTTGTCCAATACCAGATTTTTTGTACGTAATTACATGTGGTACAAAAATTTACCATTTTGTCCAGTACTACAATGAATTTTTGTCCAGTACTTTTTTCTTGAATTGCAACCAAACGTAGGACAAAAAAATTTGTCCTATTGGCAACCAAACGCTACCTTTGGTACTTTTATTAACTATTCAATCTTTTTTTCTACAAGATCATTCTACTATCCAAACAAAGGAATAATGATTCCATTCTATAAAAAATAGCTATTCAAGCCTAGTTTCAACTCAATTTTCTTACCAAAAAATTGCAATTTTATTTCACCCTTATTCCTCACCAGTAACCAAACATACTATAATTTAATTTAGCATTATTATCAATTGATGATCAACAATCCTCTCAATTTATGTGGAAAGGTATCAACTTACAATAGTTACGTAGAATAAAACTAATATCCATCAGTTGGTCCCATTTCGGTCATGCTAAATCATATATAGTTAGATCAATATCAATATTAAGTTGAATATTTTAACCAAGTAAAATTGAGACAATAAGAGGGCCTTTTATTAGTTGGTTGTTTTGGATATCATTGTGGTATCATTTTAAAAACGGGAATTATTTTTGTAACAAAAACGTAATAAAAATTAAGAGGAAAATACATATAATGGAATTGAACAGATATAAATTAGAAACAGTTAAAACTCAAAAAACAAAATTAGACAAAACAAATAAACACAAAAATATTAAGTTTAAACAAGACTCAATTAACTTGTAATTGGCACAAGAAGAGGAGAATTCATCTGACTGGACTGCTTGTAATTGTAAGGCTCTTTTGTATATACTCTTTTATTTATCGAGGATCATAGCTCCTTCTTTATTCATATGTTATTTTACTATTAATTATTTACTGTGTCTCTCTCTCTTAAGTTCGTTGTTTCTAGTTATTATATTAAACGTACTCACCGTCATTCGATTCAGTATTTAATAAATAGACGAATTAAATTTAAGTAAATACAGTTTTGAATTAAAATAATAAAAGATAGAGCTAGATTAGTGATGACCGGCATAATCCATGTTTTGTTGATCCGTATTTTCGGCTCTAGTTCTAGAAGACATTTCAAGGAGACGGACTCAATACAGTTGCGTTTATTGCAAGCTATTGGATGCACCTATACGTGCATTACATTTATGTCATCCTCACGTCCTCAGGTTTCTTAAAGAAGATATCAAGAAATAAAAAGTGACAAAAGTAAAAGTATGGGGAAGGAGGAGACGATGCTGTTGAGGCAGGAGGAAGGGGAAAAAAAGGAAGAAGAAGAAGAAGAATCATCCTTAAGCAACGACTTCAGAAAGGTAATTGTAAGATATTATAATTACCATTTATCAGTCTAAAACATATTACAAGCTTTATACCATATAGACATATATATAATATAGATAGGTTATGGATTCTAAAGTATCATATATTTTATTTTACATATAAATAAAATATTGTAAATTCTCTTTATTCTTAATAAATATGATAATTATTTAACTATTTAAACCTACACTAAATCAACTAGTTAATGACAAAAAAAAAAAGTCAATTTACTAGACAGTAAAATTAGACTTTGTTTGAACTACTTTTAGGCAATGTTGGAATTTTAATTTGAAGATTAACCACATATAATATTCAAGATCCTTTTTTTCGAATGATAATAGTTTATTTAGTAATATTTAAATTTATAAAAATAATAAGAAATTTCTTGGGTTTTAACTACAGATACCATGTAATATATAGGTTCCCAATATTCAAGCTCTTTGAGATGACTTGAAAAGATTATAAGTAGATTTCATCAATTTCAAATTATAAAAAATCTATACTAATAGAGTAGGGTGTGTTATATAGCGTATTACCTTATCCATCATTAACCTTATCATTAACCTTATCTGCTCTGCATACATATGCTACCAACTAATTTTTAAGAAATTATATTTACTTCTTTTATTTATTTATTTATGACATGTGAGTTTTAATATTTTATGAGAGTCACTAATTCCATATTATAGCATTCAACTAATCAAGTTTTCAATACAATCCAACTAATGTTGGACTATATGGTTTCATCTATGTATTAACAAGATTAGTTTAATTTTCAATCTTACCATTAATTTATGTATTAATAATAGAAATTTAATAATGATCAATAGTAAAAATTTAATATACATAAATTAATAGTGTGAAGACCTAAACTTAAGCAATAATGTTAAAATTAAAATAATATATATATATAATGTGTGTGTGTGTGTGTGTGTGCGTGTGTGTGTGTAAGGTAAAATCAATGTCTATATATATGTATATATATGTTATATACTAAAAATAAAATAAAATAAATATATATATAAATAATAATAATAATAATAATATGAATTATATGGGCATATATATATATATATATATATGTAAAAGAAATGTGCATATTATATTATATTATATTATATTATATTATATTATATTATATTGTATTGTATTATATTATATTATAGCTAAAAAGAAAATAAATAAAAGAGGAAGGAAAAAAATAATAAAAAATACAGAACAACACCCTCTTTCAATGTCAGTAAAATTAAGTAATATTATATATAATATATATATATATATATAGACATTAGAATGGAGAGAGAAAAAAATCATCAAAAATTAGATAAAAAAGAAACCAAAACTCTCTCCATTTCATCCGAATTTTTTAGGCAAATTGAAATTGAAATTTCCAACATGCAATCATCAAGATAGTAAGAAGAACAAGATTGAAGTAGGATGCAACAAGAATCTGAAGAAATTGAAGAAAAAAAAATCAAATTAAGTAGGGAGGATTTTGTCTGTTCGTTCGAAGGGGGTAGGTTAAATCTACTGCTAAGCCAAGCTAGGGTTAAGGTTTTGGGTGGGAGAGGATTCCGGCCGACATAGCGGTTGCCGGCTTTGGTGGTCGGAGACCAGTGAACGGAGCAGCCCCCGGTAATGCCTGAAACTTTCTATTTTTGTTAAAAATATCAAATGTTGATGAAAAATTATGATTTTTGGTATTCTAGAATAATTTGTATGAATATTAATGTGATAATTTTATTTTTCTGAAATTTGATTCACAAATATGTGGTCCTTAAGAAATGCTCTGTTTTGGTCGTAAATTAAATTGGAAACTAAATAAGTCAAATGATGTATTTTTGATGTAATTTTTAGTATATTAGATCCTTATATGATTTATTAGATCACCAAATCAATAATTGTTCAGATTGGAGTCGTTTTCTATTTTTAGTGAATTTTTCAAGCTAATTACCCTGTTTTGGACTAATTAAATCCTTAGAAAAATTAGAGAATTTGATTTGATTAGTTGAATTTGATGTTTAGTTGAGGTTCATTGAAGCATAATATGATTTTAAGAAGCTTGGGTTAGTTACGAAACAAAAACGGGAGTGTTCGGTGCAAGATCGTGATAATTTAAAACCATACGATTCAATATAGAATTAGTTTGAAATTTAATTACATTAATATATAATAGAGCGTAGTATACCCGTATGTATATGAATTAGAAATTGTAGGAAAATGGTGGATTATACGAGGTTAGGATGGAATTTAGGGGTTTGGAATACTGAATTAGCAATTTAAGGTTCAATAAAGCGAATGAGGTAACATTGATTGGTATATTGATGATTCAGGTATTTTTGTTGAGTAAGGAGGACAAAGGAATTTGACCGGTGCGACTATTTGGATTGGCATACATTGTTTCAGGTAAGTACCCCCTTAACTCCTCTCTTGGGTACAAGTGGTTGATAATGTAGACTACTTGTTGTTGGTTGAAATTACCCTGTACGATCACTTACTGTAATCAATACAGGAGGATTGTTGAATTACATTGGTTTGCTGATGACTGGTTGTGTGTCATGATATGATTGGATTATGAGAAAAATAAAAAGGAACATTCTAGAAAATCCTAGAATGAGAGTTGGGTGCGGGATTTGATTATACTATTCCCGATTGTATGTGATGTAATAAACTTAAATTATTGAATATCTCATGATTGTGATGTAATGCTGGGTTATTTTTAGCTTATTAGATGAGGTTTATACGACTAGTTAAGTTCATACTATTGTTGTCTTGGTAACGATGAAATATTTAAATGGATACTAAAACGGGGTTTAGGCTATAAGTACCTACTAACCCAAAACACTTAATGTAAAAAAAGTCATGTTCCCTGCCTAGTAAGTTTGTGGTACGACCTTTAAGTCGACCCGGATGGGCTTGAGGCACGGTCGACGGATTGGCCCGGTTCAGTGACCCATGGGGATCTGGTCACCCCTTTTGTTCGAGGTAGGTAAAAGGCGAGCTGAATGTTTCTAACTAAAAAGAGTATATAATGATGTCTTAATTAGTTGAGAAAACATTAAGTTTTGAAAAGTACATGAGGGTAGTTTATCTACCAGTTGATAGGCTTTACCTGGATTAACTGAAAAATATTTGTGACCTGTGAGTAAACAAGAGTGATTGAAATGGTCTCCAATGAAAAGGTTATGAGTTTAGCAAAATGGAATTACAAGGAAAATATCACTAAGTAAGATCATGGTGATGTTAAAATGTAATAAATTGAATTGGGTTTCTTACGAGTATAACTTGAGTTGAAAACTTACTTGCTTGAGTAATCACTTCGAGGTATTTGATAATATTGTTGATTACTATTATGTGATTTTGTTGTTTATTTTTACTAGGTTGCTTGATTTTATACTTACTTTGCTTCTTAAGAAGTTGAGGGGTTAGTGTTTTTGCCAACCTCAGGTACAGGTACTAAAGAATAAGTTATTGGAGACTCTGGTTTTTGAAGAGCATCAATAGAGGCAAAGAAGCCCTTAGATTCATTTTGGAACCTCTGTTATTTGTAATAAGATCTATAGGTGTAAATCTTCAGATTGTAATGTAAATATTTGTGTGTATAAGGTTGGATTTGTAATCTTTTGAGCCACTTAATGCTACAAGATTAATTATGGGCTATGCCTACTTACCGAGAATGCAGATCCCGATGGTATATATATAAGATGTATGATGTGATAGGAGATTTTAAGTACATGTATTTAGATATGTTATGGATATGAAATGATAGCGTTATTTGCGCCATTTTACAGAACGTTTATAAAATTTAATACAGGTTGGAGTTACAAGTTCAATATTAGTAGAATTTGCTTTATCTCTAATTCATAGATGGCATAACAACCCACCTACAGGTACCAAGGATAGTTACAGGAAGTTAAGAACAGGTTCAAGAATTAGACCTAGTAGGTAGGTCGCTACAAATAGTAAAATGAAAAACTAAACCGCAGCTAGTGATAATTTATAGTTTATGTACTATGCTATCCAATCAAACACTATTGCAATTTAAAAATGATTTTTTTTTTTGTTTTTAAGAAAGATAAAAAGATTTTGGAGATCATCAATAATATGCATCGAAGTAAGAAAATTGTTACAATCAAAGAGTATTCTTGCAATTTGCTGTTTAGAGTGACAGTTTTGAATTCACAATCAAAGGAATAGTCTTTTTTTATTTTGACTTTATAATTTCCAAGAAAGTATCAAACATGCTTAATATATCATGTGATGATAGTGGCAAATCCACTAACATAATCACTAATCCAATAAATCGACAAATCCACTAAAATAATATAATTTTTGAAAAATAATTACAAAATAGAATATTTAGAAAAGTTATTCCTAAAATAAATACTGAAATCGCAGGTTCAAAACACACATTTAGTTGAGTTAGAATTTGCCTAACTAAAGACACGGACGTGATTTGCGCCTTCAAGCAATAGTGCTCCTGTGCAATTAATCCTACCATCAAATATTTTCTTTAAAGATTCCCCATTCAATAATTCTCCACATGTGCACTACAAATCTACAACGTGCAAACCTAAAAAATAAAAACAATCATGTAAACCTATAACAGCATCCTACAAACTTATTTTTACAGAGTTACAAATGCTATAGTGCTTCAATTTAATAATACAAATGCAGAAACAGAACACATTCATTTTTTTTTCTCCTTTTGCCAATTATATTGCTTCCTTTATTTTTCTCTTTTTCACAAGAAGAAGTTGTTCTTGTAAAGCTACAAAAACAAGAGGATTTGAACGAGTTCATTGAGATTTTCCATTTCCTCAACAAAAAAACTCAATTAATCTATATTCTAATATGTATTTTCACCCAAAATTGAAGTTTTTTGTTATTGTGTTAGTTTTTATTATTTGACAAAACTTTTGCTATGATTCTTCAAAATATTTTTTTTTAAAAAAATACTTTTGCTTGTTGTTAGTTTGTAGTATATAAGACAAGATTTATGCACATCTTGTAATAAGTAGCATGTAGTAGTTAATTTTCCTGTTAATATGGGAAAAAATCAACATTATGCTAACGACAAATTTCATATTAATTTTAAATGAAAAATTTTGTTTCACTATTTATATTTTTATAAAAAAAAATATTTGTAATTGAATAATCCTTAAAAAAAAAAACTCAAAAAATTTCTTATAAACTAATCTTTCTTATGTTCTTATATAAAATTACTAATTTTTCTTACGAAATTTTGAAAAAAAATATTAAAAACTAATATTTCTTTTTTTAGTTACATGGCAAGAAAATGATCGTTGTTGTGCTTCCCAATATTTATGCTCTTTGAGATGACTTGAAAAGATTATAAGTAGATTTCATCAATTTCAAATTATAAAAAATCTATACTAATAGAGTAGGGTGCAGTATGTAGCATATTACCTTATCCATCATAAACCTTATCAGCTCTGCATACATATGCTACCAACTAGTCTTTAAGAAATTACATTTACTTCTTTTATTTATTTATGACATGTGAATTTTAACATTTTATGAGAGTCGCTAATTCCATATTATAGCATTCAACTAATCAAGTTTTCAATACAATCCAACTAATGCCGAACTATATGGTTGCATCTATGTTTTTAAAAGAATTAGTTTAATTTTCAATTTTACTATTAATTTATGTATTAATAAAAGAAATTTAATAATGATCAATAGTAAAATTTAACATACATAAATTAACAGTAAAATGAAAAACTAAACCGATTGCAACTAGTGATAATTTCTAGTTTGTGTACCATGCTATCCAATCAAACACCATTGCAATTTAAAAATGATTTTTTTATTTTAAGAAAGATAGCAAGATTTTGGAGATCATCAATAATATGCATCGAATTAAGAAAATTGGGACAATCAAAGAGTATTCTTGCAATTTGCTGTTTCGGGTGACAATTTTGAATTCACTATTTGAGGAATAGACATTTTTTATTTTGACTTTATAATTTCCAAGAAAGTATCGAGCATGCCTAATATATTATTTGATGATAATGGCGAATCCACTAACACAATCACTAATCCAATGAATTGAGAAATCCATTAAAATAATATAATTTTTGAAAAATAATCACAAAATAGGATACTCGGAAAAGTTATTCCTAAAATAAATAACAAAATTGTGGACTCAAAACGCACCTTTAGTTGAGCTAGAATTTGCCTAACTGAAGGCATGAATGTGATTTGCGCCTTCAAGTAATAGTGTTCCCATGCAATTAATCCCACCATCGAATATTTTGATTAAAGATCCACTGTTCAATAATTGTCCACATATACACTACAAACCTAAAAAGCATGCAAACCTATAAAACCATCCTACAAACTTATTTTTACAGAGTCATAAAGGCCACAATGCTTCAGTTTAATAATACAAATGCAAAAATAGAACACATTCATTTTTTTTTTCCTTTTCCAAACTTAGTTGTTTCCTTTATTTTTCTCTTTTTCTCAAGAAGAAGAAGCTCTTGTAAAGTTACAAAAACAAGAGGATTTGAACAAGTTCACTAAGATCTTCCATTTCCTCAACAAAAAAACTCGATTAATCTATATTCTAATATGTATTTTTACCAAAAATTGATGTTTTTTGTTATTGTATTAGTTTTCATTATTTGACAAAACTTTTGCTGTGATTCTTCAAAATATTTTGTTTTTTAAAAAATACTTTTACTTGTTATTAGTTTATAGTGTATTAGACATAATTTATGTACATCTTGTCATAGGTAGCATGCAATGATTTATTTTCCCGGTAGTATGGGAAAAAATCAACATTATGCTAACGAAAAATTTCATGATAATTTTAAATGATAAATTTTGGTTTATCATTTATATTGTTATAAAAAAATATTTTTAATTGAATAATCCTTAATAAAAAACCTCAAAAATTTTCTTATAAACTAATCTTTCTTATGTTCTTATATAAAATTACTAATTTTTCTTATGAAATTTTGAAAAAGAAAAATTAAATACAAATATTTTTTTTTAGCTACATGACAAGAAAATGATCATTGTTGTGCTTCCTAATATTCAAGCTCTTTGAGATGACTTGAAAAGATTATAAGTAGATTTCAACAATTTCAAATTATATAAAATCTATACTAATAGAGTAGGGTGGAGAATGTAGCGTATTACCTTATCCATCATAAACCTTATCAGCTCTACATACATATGCTACCAACTAATTTTTAAGAAATTACATTTACTTCTTTTATTTATTTATTTATTTATGGCATGTGAATTTTAACATTTTATGAGAGTCACTAATTCCATATTATAGCATTCAACTAATCAAGTTTTCAATACAATCTAACTAATGCTAGACTATATGGTTTCATCTATGTTTTTAACAGGATTAGTTTAATTTTCTATCTTATCGTTAATTTACATATTAATAATAGAAATTTAATAATGATCAATAGTAAAACTTTTAATATACATTAATAAACAGTAAAATGAAAAACTAAATCGATTGCAACTAGTTATATTATGCACATTTTAATTTGGCCTTTTTATTGTTTTTAATTAATTAATTAATTTAATTTATAATTAATATTTAAATTAATGATTTAGACCAACTAGATTATACCATGTGTCAAAAACCAACGATGATTAAAAAAAGAAAGAAAAAGTCAAATTTTATGAACACTTGCAAATGTTAAAGACAAAAAAAAAACAAAATTAAGATACTCAAATGGAAAACAGGTAAAATTGGAGGACCAAAACTTAAGCAATAATGTTAAAATTAAAATAATATATATATATATGTATATATATGTTATATGCTAAAAATAAAATAAAATAAAATATATATATATAAAAATAATAATAATATTATAAATTATATGGGAATATATATATATGTAAAAAAAATGTACATATTATATTATATTATATTATAATATAACTAAAAAGAAAATAAATAAAAGAGGAAGGAAAAAAAAAAAACAAATACAGAACAGCACCCTCAATGTCAAAAAAAGTAAGTAATATTATATATATATATATATAGAAATTAGAATAGGAAGTGAGAAAAATCAAATCATCAAAAAATTTAAAAAAAAAAAAGAAACCAAAACCCTCTCCATTTCATCCGATTTTTCTGGGAAAATTGAAGTTGGAATTTCCAACATGCAATCATCAGGATAGGAAGAAGAACAAGATTAAAGTAGGATGCAACAAGAATTTGAAGAAATTGAAGAACAAAAAATCAAATTAAGTAGGGAGAATTTTGTTTGTTCGTTCGAAGGGGGTTGGGTAAATCTGCTGTTAGGCCAAGCTAGGGTTAAGGTTTTGGGTGGGAGAGGATTCCGGCCGACATATTGGTTGCCGGCGTTTGTGGCCGGAGGCCGGTGAACGGAGCAGCCCCTAGTAACACCCGAAACTTCCTATTTTTGTTTAAAATATCAAATGTTGATGAAAAATTATGATTTTTGGTATTCTGGAATAATTTGTATGAATATTAATGTGATATTTTATTTTTCTGAAATTTGATTCCCAAATATGTGATCCTTAAGAAATGCTCTGTTATGGTCGTAAATTAAATTGGAAACTAAATAGGTCAAATGATGTAGTTTTGATTTAAGTTTTAGTATACAAGATCCTTATATGATTTATTAGATCACCAAATCAATAATTGTTCAGATTGGAGTCGTTTTCTATTTTTAGTGAATTTTTCAAGATAATTACCCTGTTATGGCCGAATTAAATCCTTAGAAAAATTAGATAATTTGATTTGATTAGTTGAATTTGATGTTCAGTTGAGGTTCATTGAAGCATAATATGATTTTGAGAAGCTTGGGTTAGTTACAAAACAAAAACGGGAGTGCTCGGTGCAAGATTATGATAATTTAGAACCATACGATTCAATATAGAATCATGTCGAAATTTAATTACATTAATATATAATAGAGCGTAATATACCCGTATGTATATGAATTAGAAATTGTAGGAAAATGGTGGATTATACGAGGTTAGGATGGAATTTAAGGATTTGGAATACTGAATTAGCAATTTAGGGTTCAATAGAGCGAATGAGGTAATATTGATTGGTATACTGATGATTCAGGTATTTCTATTGAGTAAGGAGGACAAAGGAACTTGGCTGGTGCGACTGTTTGGATTGGCATATATTGTTTCAGGTGAGTACCCCCTTAACTTTTCTCTTGGGTACAAGTGGTTGATAATGTAGACTACTTGTTGTTGGCTGAAATTACCCTGTGCGATCACTTACTGTGATCAATGCAGGAGGATTGTTGAATTATATTGGTTTATATGACTGGTTAAGTTCATACTATTGTTATCTTGGTAACGATGAAATATCTAAATGGATAATAAAATGGGATTTAGGCTATAAGTACCTACTTACCTAAAACACTTAATGTAAGAAAAGTCCTGTTCCTTGCCTAGTAAGTTTGTGGTACGACCTTTGAGTCGACCCGGATGGGTTTGAGGCATGGTCGACGGACCGGCCCGGTTTAGTAACCTATGGGGATCTGGTCACCCAGATGAATATTTCTAACTAAAAAGAGTATATAAGGATGTCTTAATTGGTTGAGAAAACATTAAGTTTTGAAAAGTACATGAGGGTAGTTTATCTACCAGTTGACAGGCTTTGCCTAGATTAATTGAAAACTATTTGTGACCTGTGAGTAAACAGAAGTGATTGAAATGGTCTCCAATAAAAAGGTTATGAGTTTTAGCAAAAATGGAATTACAGGGAAAATATCACTAAGTAAGATCATGGTGATGTTAAAATGTAATAAATTGAATTAGGTTTCTTGCGAGTATAACTTGAGTTGAAAACTTGCTTCCTTGAGTAATCACTTCGAGGTATTTGATAATATTGTTGATTACTATTATGTGATTTTGTTGTTTGTTTTTATTGGGTTGCTTGATTTTATACTCACTTTGCTCCTTAAGAAGCTGAGGAGTTAGTGTTTTTGCTAACCTCAGGTACAAGTACTGAAGAATAAGTTATTGGAGACTCGGGTTTTTGGAGAGCGTCAATAGAGGCAAAGAAGCCCTTAGTTTCATTTTGGAACCTCTGTTATTTGTAATAAGATCTATAGGTGTTAATCTTCAGATTGTAATGTAAATATTTGTGTGTATAAGGTTGGATTTGTAATCTTTTGAGCCACTTAAGGCTACAGGATCAATCTAGGCTATGCCTACTTACCGGGAATGCAGATCCCGATGATATATATATGATGTATGATGTGACAAGAGATTTTAAGTACATGTGTTTAGATATGATGTGGATATAAAATGATAGCGCTGTTAGCGCCATTTTACAGGACGTTTATAAAATTTCATACAGGTTGGAGTTACAGGTTCAATATTAGCAGAATTTGCCTTATCTCTAATTCAGAGATGGCATAGCAACCTATCTATAGGTACCAAGGATAGTTACAGGAATTTTGGAACAGGTTCAAGAATCAGACCTAGTAGGTGGGTCGCTACATAAAATGTTAAAAAATTAAAAATGTATTTATCCTATAAATATAGCTCAATTAAATGATACGGCCATATACCTAGCATGTGTAAATAATTATTCATCATCTCCAAGCCAAATTCATGGAGATCAAGCGCACATGTGGGTATGGACTTCTTATTTTTGGCTACTCCTATGTTTCACATCTAAATTCTTTTAACACCACTAAGAAATGGACATTGAGCATTCATTGGTGATAAAGTCATTGCTTCTTCCGTGGAAAACATTTTCCGAGTATTTTCAATATTTATATAAGCAAGCCTTTAGTTTGATTAACCATTATATCATAGTAACCACAAAAGCGAAGGTTTCTAGTGGCTTTTAGATGTATAAGATGGTTCAAGATAAGGTGTCATTAGGTTGCTAATTTCACTTAACTATCATATAATATATTAATGAAAAATTGAGAAAAATGGATTATATATATTTAAAAAAGAGGAAATCATTTTTTCCCATTTCCCATCTGTCACGCCTCATGGGCCCTTAAGATGTATAGTTTTCGCCATACGCTGCACGAAACCGAGAGATAACCGTTTCTTATCCAAGAGTTTACCCTACAACATACAAGGCGTGCTCACATCTAAAATTCTTAAATCAAGGTTTAACATTTTTCAAGAAATACAAAGATATAGATATAATAATTCAGAGTAGCAGCATTTATACAATATGCACGTATATAATTATAAGTTCAAGAATTTAAAATCCTTCTACATATCAATCCAGGCTAAGTAAATGAAATTTAAAATAAGAACTTAGACTAAATATATTTATAAAAGTGATTTCTCTACTCCACTCCTTCATGGCTCCCTAGCATCTCGTACTAACCTTTGGCATTTGGCGACTAAGCTCTATCCAAATGGGTGCCTAAGGAAGTCTATAGGGATGTAAGCTATAAGGTTTAGTGAGCTAAATCCTCTAACTAAACCAACAAGCAAATAACAAGCAAGTCATTTAATTCACACATATGTCATTCATGAGCAATCACATGAATGCAACAATATACATGGTTTATCGGACACTGCATATAACACGGATTTACACCCTCTATTGCTAGGGTTTGGGAAATCACAAACTAAATGCCGACTCTAAGCTCCAGCAAGCCCAAGTTATCTCTCGAGATAATTCATAAAGCCAATATATTTTTTTGAAATATACTTCCATAGTTTTGAAAATACTTATATACATACTCAGCCTTAGTTAGTGCTAGTTTATGTTTTTCATTTAGGATTTTTAATTTCATAATTTTCTAAGGATATTTTGCCATGTTTAGATTCTGGAAATAGAGAAGTTTACATATTTAATTAGGTCTTAGTCATGGTTTGAGTAAGACTCAATTAAACTTGTTCAATTATACAACTTTTTTGAGAAATATATTTTGTCTCTAGAAGCTTATATCCTAACTAATTAGTTCGAACAAGTCATATTGAGTGTGCCCTGAATTTACACGATGCTAATCTGAGAAGCCTTTGAACATTCGTCAAAACTTGACACAAGAAGAGGAGAATTCATTTTGAAAAGTTTTGTGGGGGATGGAGACATCGATACGGTAACTGAATTTACTAAACCAACCATGCAAAAATAGTGATCGATTCTGTTAAAAATACAGAAAGAATGATAGAAAATTTCTAAAAAAACTGCGAGTAGTGTAAGTATGAGAAAGGAGGAGACGATGTTATTCCCTAAGCAAGGATAGCACCGCGTTATTTGGAAAGGTGACTGCAAAATATTGCCTTTAAATCAATACTGAACGTTACCTTTTGTCAGTCCAAAGCATGGTTTAGGAGCTTTCTATGATATATATACATACATATATGTATACATACATGCATACATACATACATATACGTATAACATAAATTGGTTATGAATTCTAAAGTATCATATATTTTATCTTACATATAGACAAAATATTATAAACACCCTTTATTCGTAACAAATATGATAATTGTTTAACTATATAAACCTACACTAAATCAACTAGTTAATGGTCAAAAACATCAATTTACTTGCTTAAATAGAAAAATAAAAATTAAAAAAAATCTCATAACAATAATATATATAGATAGCTAGTGAAAGTAGAGTTTGTTCGAGCTATTTTTAGGCAATGCTGGAATCAAAATTTGAAGATTAACCACTTATGATAAGGTCCCTTTCTTTTCTTTTCTTTTCTTTTCTTTTTTTCTTTTTTGCAATAGTAGTTTATTAAGTTATATTGTTATATATAAATTTAAAAAAAAAAAATTAAAGGGTTTTAGGAATACCGAAGTTCCACAATATTCAAGCTTTCCAAGGTAGTTGAAAAACATTATAAGAGGTTTCATCAATTTTAAATTATAAAAAAAAATCTATATTAATACTAGGATAGGGTGTGGTATGTAGCATATTACCTTATTTATCATAAAACTTATCAGCTCTACTTATATGTGCTTTTAATTAATTTTTAAGAAATTACGTTTACTTTTTTTTTTTTAACTATTGCATGTGAATTTTAACCTTTTAAATGGTCATTGATTCACAATCCAACTAATGCTGAAGTACATGGATTCATATTCGTTTTGCTCTCTTAACGTTAGTTTAAAATTTTTTATCATGCTCTCACATATACTCCAAATAATAATTATAGTTTGAGTTCCATGCTATCTAGCCAAACATCATTGCAATTTAATATGATTTAATAATGTACAACAATACAATAAATTTGACATAATTATTTGACAAATTATAATTATATAATAATAAATGAATAAAATTACTTAAATTTTAATATTACATAATAAATAAAGTATTAGTATCCAAAGTAATTTACTCAAAAGGTGAAAATACGGCCATATAAAGTGAAGTTTATCCTACAAGAAAATAAAAAGAAAAAAGAAAAGAAAAGAAAAGAAAACATATAAAAACCAATAAATTCTTTAATTTATTTAGGTCTCCATAACTATGGATGGATGACATATGCTTTTATTGTAACAACTATATATATATCCTTCTTATTAATACATGAAAGTAAACTTCATCTAGAGATCAACAAATGGATAAATCTCATATCTAAAATTGCAACTTCCACTAACAACCCTCCCACCTTTCTTGCCATCACAACAACTTGGAAGTTCGCTAATGGCTTTGTCAAGACACTTCTTACAATTAGAACTCGAAAGGTCCCTTGTGCATTGTACCAAACCATACAACTTCTTTGATTCCTCCAGTGCAGCCTCTCCAGCGGCATACAATTTTGGTGTTTTATAGGCTTCATCACTTAACTTGCTCAACAACTCCTTAGTTTTTTTATTGAAAATAGACGTATTATTCACATCATTTACGTTCCACATATAGAACTTGTTAGTATTATCGATTTGTCCAAAGAAGTCTTTGTTCAAGTATTTGAAGAGACAATAATCATACCATATGATTGCACCTTTGTTATAAGGGCATCCTTTTCGAATTTCACTTCCTGCATTAGCCACACAGGATTTGCAATCCTTCGAAGACACATCACCACGACATAGGGCTAGGCCGTAAACTTGATCTTGATATGATTGACCAATCGTAGCAAGACCAAAACCGGAAGAAGGGGTTTTGGTATACAGAAGCCCAGTAAGTTTGTTTAAGTTTGATTCGTATAGGCTGTTGGAGGTAAAATTTTCAGGGTTGGAACAAAAATGGTAAAGAGGGCTAGCTCCAAGAGCAAATTCGATTAAAAGAGTGGAAGATATAACATAGAAAAAGAAAGCAGTGAATTTTAATGGAAACATCGTTGAGTATTGTTGGTTCAAGGTATTATGAAAAATGTTTCTATAAAATGTTTTGTGCATACGGACGTTGGGTTTAGTAGTTATATATAAGTGCAAGAGCCCTCAATTTCAAGTTTGACTAAATGAAAAGTTGAAAATGTTGACTTCTAGCTTTTTTGCTGGAGAAGGTGAAGACCATTTGGAATAGAAGTATTCAATCATTACGGCGTCTGGATAATTATTTAATTTGCATATTCAATTTATCACGTCATGATAATAGTGATAATAAACTATTATATTAGCTTAATCTATTATTCCACTTTCTATATCACCCTTTTCTTTAAATTAGTAAATGGATATATCTCTTCTCCCTCCGTTATCGACATTGACTCCATGACTCTTTCTGTATTTCTAGAATCTCTTTATTCTATTTGGTTGTACTTTTATGTTGTTCCATTTGGTGCTGTACGTGTCTGGAAAAATACATTAAGATAAGAAAACATGACCCATGAATAACTATTATTATCTTTATTTTATACCTACTCGATCGAATGATTGAAATTAAATTTAAATAAAAAAATCGATAATAATTCAAATAAAATATAAAATTTTTTAATGATTCAAATAAATTATGAACACTATATATAAAATGTGTTGTGTATGAACGATAATTTTATTACTTATGTAGTAGTAAAAGAACCCCAAATATTAGGTTTGACTAAAAGAAAAGTACAAAATGTTGACTTTTGGTTTTGTATCTTGAAGAAGGCAAAGAGTATTATGATCATAGAATTTTTCAATTATCGTCGGGTCTAAAAAAACAATATATTTGGTGGATAGAATTGTGATTCTATTCCATCCATATTCTTTGTAGAATAGTTATTCTCATGATTAATTATATTCTATGTAATACCAATAAAAAAAATTAATTTTGTAAAATAAAGAATAACAATACTTTCTAAAACATTAAGTAATAGTAATTCCAATTCTCATTGCTACATTTTTTTTCCAAGATAACCTTATCATAATTATATAGTACATTTAATATGTACACAAATGCCTTACATATATAATATTTATATATTATACTCATATATGAGATACTTATATACATATATGCTCATATATACACTATACGTTATATATATATTAATATATATATTATATCGTATGTTTGAGTTATGTGTACATACATACATGTACATATATATGTATAAAATTTTATAATATAATATAATATAATATAATATATATCACAATTCATATATATATATCAATTATTAATATATATTATAACATATATATTTATTGTATACATTTGTACATGTGATATATTAACAAAACATATATAAATAAATACCCTATATGTAATATGTGCATATGCTATACATATATAATATTTACCTATTGTACTTACACGCATTGTACATACAAATACATATATATATATATATATGCACTCATATATATGTTATATTTTCTATGATTGACATATATGTTATACTACATATGTAACGCCTTAGAATCTGAAATGAGTGCAGCCCACCATGTGCTCTCACTAAGTGAAGACATGCAAAATCTCAAATACAACAAATCTCTAACATTTACATTTTAGTATTCATAACGATTCATAAATCCATTCTCCACATTCAAGAGCTTAGGAAGAATATCTATCCTTGGAAATGCATCATAATCAATCTCCTTACAGTAGAAGTGGTTAACAACTTAAATACTACAAGAATATCAAATCCATTAAACAGAAACATTTAATCTCCATCTCTATCTTCATCTGTCTATTAATCATTATAATATACATATTTTGCATTCTCCTTAGTATTTTGATCCATCTCTAAAATGGTCTCATCATACCCTACAACTTCTTCTATGATACCTACAACTAAAAATGGTCTTATGAGGGGTGAGTTCATGCCTAACACAATGTATACCTAGACACACATACCGATCATCAGGATGTTACCTTGAGAACGCCAACCCTCACTTGGTTTCTCAAACCTAGCCAAACACAATCATATGCACAATCAATCATGTTCATTTACAATATCATTTAATCTACACACACAACTTTAACTTAACAATCACAAGCAACAAACATGGTATACATGTACCATAACATCTAACTGTTGATCTCCTCACACCTTTACAATCTCACAAATCCTCTAAACCTATACACATTCCCAATTAAGTATCCTTAGGATTGCATTTGAATGAAGTAAAATGAAATGGGAAATGCTTTGAATCAACACAACCATATAGGAGGCCGTGTAAAGGGACATAAGGTAGAACATGGTCATGCTAAAGGCCGCGTACCTTTCTGTGTGTTTTTGTATTTTGATATGCCCAAGTACATAGACATGTTGATGACTGTGTACCTTTCTATACACATTCGTATTTCAACATTGGTAGATACATGGGCATGTACCTAGCCATGTAGGTCACTGTTCATTACAAATTCCCCTTTTTCAATTTGAAGAATCCCAATCTTTCTAATCCTAAACTAAATCCATTGCATCTAATCCGATTGTGTATGTTTCTTATGTAAGAATGCTAACTAGGTTTAATCTAGTGACTTACCTGCTCAGATCATTCTAATGCTCGAATTCTTATCCTGAACCTTTCACACATAGATTGTTTTGCAAAGAATTCTAATAAATTAATCCCCAATTCACAATATATACATAAAGAATAATCAATAGTTATTAATCGATTTACTCACCTTGAATAAGTTGGTAAATTGCAAAACTTGGTTGTCCTTTTCTCTCTTAGGTTTCTGAAAAAGGTGTTTAGAGTTCTAAACGATGCAAATGAGGGAAAAGGATTAAATTGTGGAATATTACACTATTTATACCTCATGGTCAAATTACTAAATTACCCCTATTTTCTTTGGGTTATTTACTACATTAGCCTTGGCCAAATTTTACTAATGTTAATTACATATATGTATTTATATATAAATACTCATGCATTTGCAGTACATTTAAGTTATATGTACATATGTACATAATAACATATACGTATAAATGTATACAATATAACATATACATAATATTATATTTCAATGTATATTAATTATAAATATATATTATGATATATATATTAATTGTGTACATCAGCATATATAACATATTGATATAAAATTTATAAGTAAATACTTGTATATGTAATACGTAAATAAATATTATATGCATATATATATATATATATAACATTTATATATTATACTTATATACAATGTATGTACATATACTTATATACATTAAACATTTATTTACATATATATTATAACGTGCATTTATGTTATAACTTATATGTATATACACATATGTATATTGTCTAGTTACATGTACATGCATATATAAAAATGTACTTGTTTGCCTACACATACACATATATACATGTACATATACGTTTATATACATGATTAAATACTTATATAAATATACGTACTTATAATAAGATTACATACATTATATGTTCATATATGTATATATAATATAACCTATCATAACTTTTATATTCTTTTATAGAATATGTTGAGAATATATTTCTGTTCTAATATTTTAATTAGATGTATATATTTGCACATACTATGGATTTTTTTCAAAAGAATATGAAAGTTATGATAAGTTGTATAAAAGGACATTAGATAGCATTTGGTTACTGGTATTGGACAGGACAAGGAGTACTGGACAATATAAAATAAAAAGGACTAGACAAAAAAAAAATTGTACCACGTTTGTTTGTTTAGCACTAGACAAAGATTTTTGTGCTGTCTAGTGTTTAGAATTGCAAAGTACTAGACTGAACATAGTAAATTTGACAATTATACCCTTTTAATTATATCATGGTTATTTATACTTATTTAATATTATTATAAGAAAATACAATTTGAAGAGATTATAAATTATATAAAATAATTTGTGTAAATACATTTATTGAAAAAATTTAATAATTCATATTAAAAATTACAATAATTTATGTTATATTTATTAAAATAACACATTACTTACTTTTCTTTTATCTTGAAAATGATGTTCCGATATAGTATATATAAATGATAAATAGTATACAACATAAAAGAATCTTTACTTGAAATTAGCAATAAACATGGTTTAAAAAAAAAAAAAACTAGTGTTATATTATTTTTCTCATGTTGTGTAATTCTCTTTGTTCTTATCGTACAGGAAATCAAAACGTGTGTTTGAAATCAAGTTAGGACACGTGATGATCTATTTATACATGAAAGATTGATTCATCACTACCGTCCCATTTCAACAGACATCTAAATGCATGGTAACAACCAGACGAAGAGCATGCGACGAAGATAGAAAAGCCAGTGAGGGAAATCTAAATGGATGGCACAACCACAAGTAAGGCATGCGGGGAACAAAGAAAAGCAAGCAAGAATGTGAGAAAGAACGGAAGGATACGAACCTGACAGTGACTTCTAACATGACGACAACGATGTTCGAATAGCGGTAGATTGCACGATGAATCCCGTTGTTGGAGTGGCATCGATGGGATTTCCGACTACACTTGAAGGGCAAGCTAGTGTGGCACAGATGGGTTCGAATGAAAAGGGTTATGGGAGTTAGGGTTTGTTTGTAAAGAGAAAAATATGAAGGGCAAGTTGAGGATTTTGAAAAAAAATGAATTTTTGTTCAATACCAGATTTTTTGTACCTAATTACATGTGGTACAAAAATTTACCATTTTGTCCAGTACTACAATGAATTTTTGTCCAATACTTTTTTCTTGAATGGCAACCAAACGTGGGACAAAAATATTTGTCCTATCCAGTACCACATTTATGTGGCAACCAAACGCAACCTTTGGTACTTTTATTAACTATTCAATCTTTTTTTCTTCAAGATCATTCTACTATCCAAACAAAGGAATAATGATTCCATTCTATAAAAAATAGCTATTCAAGCCTAGTTTCAACTCAATTTTCTTACCAAAAAATTGCAATTTTATTTCACCCTTATTCCTCACCGGTAACCAAACATACTATAATTTAATTTAGCATTATTCTCAATTGACGATCAACAATCCTCCCAATTTATGTGGAAAAGTATCAACTTACAATAGTTACGTAGAATAAAACTAATATCCATCAGTTGGTCCTATTTCGGTCATGCTAAATTATATATAGTTAGATCAATATCAATATCAAGTTGAATATTTTAACCAAGTAAAATTGAGACAATAAGAGGGCCTTTTATTAGTTGGTTGTTTTGGATATCATTGTGGTATCATTTTAAAAACGGGAATTATTTTTGTAACAAAAACGTAATAAAAATTAAGAGGAAAATACATATAATGGAATTGAACAGATATAAATTAGAAATAGTTAAAACTCAAAAAAAAATTAGACAAAAAAAATAAACACAAAAATATTAAGTTTAAACAAGACTCAATTAAAGTGTGGCCTGAATTTGGTTGATGCTAACCTGAGATCCATCTGAATGTTCCTAAAAACTTGGCACAAGAAGAGGAGAATTCATCTGACTGGACTGCTTGTAATTGCAAGGCTCTTTTGTACATACTCTTATTTATCGAGGATCATAGCTCCTTCTTTATTCATATGTTATTTTACTATTAATTATTTACTGTGTTTCTCTATCTTAAGTTCGTTGTTTCTAGTTATTATATTAAACGTACTCACCGTCACATCCTAATACAACTTCATTAAGTTCAAATCAAACTTCAGGTAAAGTCAAATTCAAATAGTGTTGGCAGCGTATTCAAGTAAAAATTCAAAGATTTAAGCAATGACAAACCAAAAGGAAAAAACAAAAGGATTAGTGAATGGATTTAAAAGTTCAAAATTCATTCGATTCAGTATTTAATAAATAGTCGAATTAAATTTAAGTAAATACAGTTTTGAATTAAAATAATAAAAGATAGCGCTAGATTAGTGATGACCGGCATAATCCATGTTTTGTTGATCCGTATTTTCGGCTCTAGTTCTAGAAGACATTTCAAGGAGATGGACTCAATACAGTTGCGTTTATTGCAAGCTATTGGATGCACCTATACGTGCATTACATTTATGTCATCCTCACGTCCTCAGGTTTCTTAAAGAAGATATCAAGAAATAAAAAATGACAAAAGTAAAAGTATGGGGAAGGAGGAGACGATGCTGTTGAGGCAGGAGGAAGGGGAAAAAAAGGAAGAAGAAGAAGAATCATCCTTAAGCAACGACTTCAGAAAGGTAATTGTAAGATATTATAATTACCATTTATCAGTCTAAAACATATTACAAGCTTTATACCATATAGACACATATATAATATAGATAGGTTATGGATTCTAAAGTATCATATATTTTATTTTACATATAAATAAAATATTGTAAATTCTCTTTATTCTTAATAAATATGATAATTATTTAACTATTTAAACCTACAATAAATCAACTATTTAATTGCAAAAAAAAAAAAAAGTCAATTTACTAGACAGTAAAATTAGACTTTGTTTGAACTACTTTTAGGCAATGTTGGAATTTTAATTTGAAGATTAACCACATATAATATTCAAGATCCTTTTTTTCGAATGATAATAGTTTATTTAGTAATATTTAAATTTATAAAAATAATAAAAAATTTCATAGGTTTTAACTAGAGATACCATGTAATCTATAGGTTCCCAATATTCAAGCTCTTTGAGATGACTTGAAAAGATTATAAGTAGATTTCATCAATTTCAAATTATAAAAAATCTATACTAACAGAGTAGGGTGTGGTATATAGCGTATTACCTTATCCATCATAAACCTTATCTGCTATGCATACATATGCTACCAACTAATTTTTAAGAAATTATATTTACTTCTTTTATTTATTTATTTACGACATGTGAGTTTTAATATTTTATGAGAGTCACTAATTCCATATTATAGCATTCAACTAATCAATTTTTCAATACAATCCAACTAATGTTAGACTACATGGTTTCATCTATGTTTTCAACAGGATTAGTTTAATTTTCAATCTTACCATTAATTTATGTATTAATAATAGAAATTTAATAATGATCAATAGTAAAAATTTAATATACATAAATTAATAGTAAAATGAAAAACTAAACCACAGCTAGTGATAATTTATAGTTTATGTACTATGCTATCCAATCAAACACTATTGCAATTTAAAAATGATTTTTTTGTTTTTAAGAAAGATAAAAAGATTTTGGAGATCATCAATAATATGAATCGAAGTAAGAAAATTGTTACAATCAAAGAGTATTCTTGCAATTTGCTATTTAGAGTGACAGTTTTGAATTCACTATCAAAGGAATAGTCATTTCTGATTTTGACTTTATAATTTCCAAGAAAGTATCGAGCATGCTTAATATATCACGTGATGATAGTGGCGAATCCACTAACACAATCACTAATCCAATAAATCGAGAAATCCACTAAAATAATATAATTTTTGAAAAATAATTACAAAATAGAATACTCGGAAAAGTTATTCCTAAAATAAATATCGAAATCGCGGATTCAAAACACACATTTAGTTGAGTTAGAATTTGCCTAACTAAAGGCACGGACGTTATTTGCACCTTCAAGCAATAGTGCTCTCGTGCAATTAATCCTACCGTCAAATATTTTCATTAAAGATCCACCATTCAATAATTCTCCACATGTGCACTACAAATCTACAACGTGCAAACCTAAAAAATAAAAACATTCATGCAAACCTATAAAAGCATCCTACAAACTTATTTTTAAAGAGTTACAAATGCTACAGTGCTTCAATTTAATAATACAAATGCAGAAACAGAACACATTCATTTTTTTTTTCTCCTTTTGCCAATTCTGTTGCTTCCTTTATTTTTCTCTTTTTCACAAGAAGAAGTTGTTCTTGTAAGCTACAAAAACAAGAGGATTTGAACGAGTTCATTGTGATCTTCCATTTCCTCAACAAAAAAACTTGATTAATCTATATTCGGATATGTATTTTTACCAAAAATTGAAGTTTTTTTGTTATTGTGTTAGTTTTCATTATTTGATAAAACTTTTGCCGTGATTCTTCAAAATATTTTGTTTTTTAAAAAAATACTTTTGCTTGTTGTTAGTTTGTAGTGTATCAGACATGATTTATGCACATCATGTAATACGTAGCATATAGTAGTTAATTTTCCTGTTAGTATGGGAAAAAATCAACATTATGCTTACGACAAATTTCATCTTAATTTTAAATGACAAATTTTGTGTCACTATTTATATTGTTGTAAAAAAAATATTTGTAATTGAATAATCCTTAAAAAAATCAAAAAAATTCTTATAAACTAATCTTTCTAATGCTCTTATATAAAATTACTAATTTTTCTTAGAAAATTTTGAAAAAAAAAATAAAATTAAATACTAATATTTTTTTTTTTTTAGTTACATGGCAAGAAAATGATCATTGTTGTGCTTCCCAATATTTAAGCTCCTTGAGATGACTTGAAAAGATTATAAGTAGATTTCATCATTTTCAAATTATAAAAAATCTATACTAATAGAGTAGGCTGCAATATGTAGCGTATTACCTTATCCATCATAAACCTTATCAGCTCTGCATACATATGCTACCAACTAGTCTTTAAGAAATTACATTTACTTCTTTTATTTATTTATGACATCTGAATTTTAACATTTTATGAGAGTCGCTAATTCCATATTATAGCATTCAACTAATCAAGTTTTCAATACAATCCAACTAATGCTGGACTATATGGTTTCATCTATGTTTTCAAAAGAATTAGTTTAATTTTTAATCTTACTGTTAATTTACGTATTAATAATAGAAATTTAATAATGATCAATTGTAAAAATTTAATATACATAAATTAACAGTAAAATAAAAAACTAAACCAATTGCAACTAGTGATAATTTCTAGTTTGTGTACCAAGCTATCCAATCAAACACCATTGCAATTTAAAAATGATTTTTTTGTTTTTAAGAAAGATAGGAAGATTTTGGAGATCATCAATTTCAAATTATAAAAAATCTATACTAATAGAGTAGGGTGTGGTATATAGCATATTACCTTATCCATCATAAACCTTATCTGCTATGCATACATATGCTACCAACTAATTTTTAAGAAATTACATTTACTTCTTTTATTTATTTATTTATGGCATGTGAATTTTAACATTTTATGAGAGTCACTAATTCCATATTATAGCATTCAACTAATCAAGTTTTCAATACAATCCAACTAATGCTGGACTATATGGTTTCATTTATGTTTTTAATAGTATTAGTTTAATTTTCAATCTTACCGTTAATTTATGTATTAATAATAAAAATTTAATAACGATCAATAGTAAAAATTTAATATACAAAAATTAACAGTAAAATGAAAAACTAAACCGATTGCAGCTAGTGATAATTTATAGTTTGTGTACCATGCTACCCAGTCAAACATTATTGCAATTTAAAAATGATTTTTTTGTTTTTAAGAAAGATAAAAAGATTTTGGAGATCATCAATAATATGCATCGAAGTAAGAAAATTGTTACAATCAAAGAGTATTCTTATAATTTGTTGTTTAGGGTGACAGTTTTGAATTCACTATTTGAGTAATAGTCATTTCTAATTTTGACTTTATAATTTCCAGGAAATTATCAAGCATGCTTAATATATCATGTGATGATAGTGGCAAATCCACTAACACAATCACTCCAGGGCACGCCACACAAGCAATATATTAGCCAAGGTAAGCTAAACCACCTTATATGGCAATTAGAAATCCCATTCCCTTCTATAATGTTGGCGATGATGATGGTTACATCTATTTTGAGTAGAAGCAAAATGCAATATGCGGTAGTTTGAGCAGCAATGACGAGTTTAATAAGGGCATGAGATTCAGAACAAAGAATCATTGTAAATTCACTGTTGTAGAATCTAATACATTGCTTTAGTCGATTTATTGTTCGAAAAGAGGAAATAGTTGTAAGTGGAGCCTTCGAGCCTATAAGAAAACTTAGAGGGGTTGTTTATAGTTACCAAATTTGAGGATTCACACACAAGCATCAACCCAATGATAAGTTAGGATCACCTATAGTTGGATTGCAATCTTGTTGCAAGCCAATTTGTTAATCTTGTTAGGAACAATCTTAATATGAAGGTTACCTAGCTCGCTTCTATTGTGGAATAAGAATTTGGTTACAAGATAGCTAGAAGATGAGTTTAGAAGGGCAAGAAGTGGGCTATGAAGCTAGTTTTTGATAAAATTGAATGAACATGTGGTTGGCTACCATGAAGGTCACGAAATCATTTGCTTCATATCAAACAGACACCCTGGCATCAAGTCAGCAGTCAAAGCTTAAGTCAATGGATGGTACCCTCCATTCGTAGTGTGGTGGTTTTGTATACGACACATTATAAGCAACTTCACGCAAGCATATGTAAGAAGTTGGTCACCTACGCAAGGATGCAGGAACAAGTTTGGAAACTAAACCATTTCATGGACCAAGTGAGGACTATTAAACCTAATGCCTCAATGTAGTTTAGTGACGTGCTAGTGGAGATGTGAACACTAACCTATGACAATTGCTATTGGTTTGGATATATGACATCTAATATTGTGGAAAGCTACAATTCCATATTGAAAGGAGTTCAGGGGTTATCGATGATCACTTTAGTGAAGAAGACTTTTTACAATTGTGTGGCTTACTTCATCAACAAGTATTTGAAGGTGCTTAAGAATTTGGCGAAGAATAGAATCTTTATCAAATATGCCACCGAAAAGATATACCAATGGAATTCACGAGCTAACAACCATAAGGTCATCAACTATAGTAGGTAGGAAAGAATTTTGAAGTACTCACTAGTAGTCATCATGTAGCGAGTAGGTTGAGGGGAAGGGTTTAAATGGACACTATTGACTTTGCCCACTACACATGCACTTGCCAAAAATGGCAAATATACAGAGTCCCATGCTCACACGTATATGTAGTAGCTATTTCTATTAAGCTTGATATGTCGGCAGCTATATCAAATTAATACAAGTGGATCCACCAAAAACTCACTTCTTACCCATAGGCAAAAAGCTCAATTGGGAGTCGGTACACTTTCCGTTACTCCATCCAAGAGGAAAGCTTACACAGAAAAAGGGGAAACCGAAGTGAAGAGGATACCACATGGACATGAACATTTGGGATCATACAAATAGAATCACACGTGGACTTTGCAGAAGAGAAAGTCATAATAGAAGAACGTGCCCATGTCAACACGATAATGGTAAACATTAGATCATTAGATGCATGATTAATTAAATCTTGGCTTAGCCTTGCACATTTATGATATTGAATCATTATTTGTGTAATACTAATATTTTTTGTTTTCAATGTGCAAATTAGATGGAGCTTAGACCATTTTATCTATCTATTTTAACGCATTAGGTTGGACATCATTCATCAACATTTGTGATTCATATATATTATTATTTGAAATTTTGTAATTTATTAACATTTTCTAATAAATTATTTTTTTTTCTATTTTTAAACTACACTTTTATGTTTTCTTTAACAATTGTTTCTAAAAAAATTTTATAATCATCAATTTTTTTTCAATGATAAATTTCCTCAAATTAATTTTTTTTATTTTAAAAATATTAAAATTTTACATAAGAATAACAAAAAAATTAATTTTTATAAATTTAAAAATTATAATAATTGATATAAAAATTATTATAAAAAATTGGATAATACTGAAGGTACAGATAGGGTACGCGCCTTTAATACATGTATTGAAAATGTATTCTAGATCCACAACTTCACCACCTATTTCACGAATTATTTTACGGAGCACCCTATATTGCTATTATTTTTTAAAAAATAACATTATTTTAGTTAATTTCTCCTAATAAATTAGTAGAAAGTATTTGACTTTGAAATCACCTTATAAAATATAGGTGAATAACCGGATCCAGTCTTATACCTAAACGATGTGTAATTTCATCTTCTTAAAGCTAGAGTCCATTTTTTGGCGGGGAAAAAAGTAATAATAAAATAAAAGCCAAAGTTTAGATAAGAAAACATTATTATAACCCATAAATAGCTCTTACTGTACTCACTTACATTTAATCATTTAATTATAGATCTCTATTATTAAGCAAATATTACATAGCCATTTATAGGAACTTTCCATTATTACTGTTTTATGGGCAGATCACACCACCAGTAAATTATTGTCACCGTCATACCTAGCAGTAATACCAAACCCACTACCTGCATCGACCGCACGAGGCATTCCACTTCAGGGCAATATAAATGACATTATTATAAATATTAACGAATATAAATAAAAGTGAAACAGAATTAAGACATTATGTAATAAATTTATGAAATAATATTATATAAATAAATATCAATAATATAATGAATAAAATTAATATTATCTTGTAATTGAAATACTAGTATAAATCTTAACAAATATAAATAATACTATATTGTATTATTTTATATGATAAAGATATAAATGATACACAATACAAATTTAGATTTCAATGTGATTATTAATTTGTAGTTATATGTCTACTTATAATGTGAATAATATTAAAATATTATATTATATTATATCATACAATTATTTTATGTGATTTAATAATGTACAATAATAAAAAAAATTAATATAATTATTTGACCAATTATAACTCCATAATAATAAATTAAATTAAATTTTACTTAAACATTAATATTACATAATAAATAAAATAGTAGTACAAATAAATAATATAAAATGTAATATCATAAAGTGATTTACTCAAAAGACAGAAATAAAATTAAAATTTATATAATATATATATATATATATATATGTATAAGCCAATGAATTCTCCAATTTATTTAGGTCCCCATAACTTTCGATGGATGACATATACTTCTATTGTAACAACTATATATATATCCTTCTTATTAATACATGAAAGTAACCTTCATTTAGAGATCAACAAATAGATAAATCTCATATCTAAAATTGCAACTTCCACCAACAACCCTTCCTCCTTCCTTGCCATCACAACAACTTGTAAGTTCACTAATGGCTTTGTCGAGACACTTCTTGCAATCAGAACTCAAAAGGTCCCTTGTGCATTATACCAAACCATAGAGCTTCTTTGAGCCCCCAGTGCAGCCTCTCCAGCGACATACAATTTTGGTGTTTTATAGGCTTCTTCACTTAACTTAGTCAACAACTCCTTAGTTTTTTATTTACTGAAAATAGACGTATTATTCACATCATTTACGTTCTACATATAGAACTTGTTAGTAACATCGATTTGTCCAAAGAAGTCTTTACTCAAGTATTTAATGAGACAATAATCATACCACGTGATCGCACCTTTGTTATAAGGGCACTGTGTTCGGATTTCACTTCCTGCATCAGCCACACAGGATTTGCAATCCTTGGAAGACACATCACCACGAGATAGGGTTAGACCATAAACTTGATCTTGTTATATTTGACCAACCGTACCAAGACCAAAACTAGAAGAAGGGGTTTTGGTATACAGTAGCCCAATAAGTTTGTTTAAGAGAGCTAGCGCCAAGGGGAAGTTCGATCAAAACAGTGGAAGACATAATATAGAAAAAGAAAGTAGTGAATTTTGATGAAGGCATTGTTAAGTATTGTTGCTTCAAGGTAATATGAAAAATATTGCTATAACATGTGTTGTACATATGGACGCTTGGATTTACTATTTATAAGTAAGTGAAAGAGCCCCCAATTTTAGGTTTGACTAAATGAAAAGTTGAAAATGTTGACTTCTAGCTTCATGCCAAACATTGGACGTTAATGTAATTGGATAAACATGAGATACGAGAAAAATACTTTAGGATAAGAAAACATGGCGACATCCCATGAATGACTATTACTATCTTCATTGCATTTTGACCACTTGAAAATGTTAAATAGAGATTTATGGCCATTTTCATGACTACCCTTTGAGCAACAAACCACCCCACTAGTACTCTGTTGCCACGCTGGACCTACCATCACCTCCAAACCCAATACTACCGCTGTGCCTTGGGTTAATTACATCAAGTCCACCACTTCTGTGGCAGTATAATTAATAATTTATAAATATTAGCGAATAAAAGTAATTTTGAAATAAAATTATAATATTATGTAATAAATATATGATGCAATTTTTTAACACTATAAATAAATATCAATGGTACAATAAATATAATATTATAATAATAAATAAAGATAATAAATATAAATAATATATAATACAATATAACAAGTAATTACATGATATTTAGTAATACATAAAATAAGACATAAATTATTAATCTATGAATTAATGATTATTATATATTTAATACTTAGTAAATATTAATCAAATAGATAATATACATTTTACATTATAATTATAATTATTCTACGCTAATTATAAATACTATATTATTAAAATTATATTACTATACAATTAATATAAGTAATATATAAAATAATAACTTAATAACATAATCATATAATATTTAGTAATACAAAATGTATTTCATATTGTAAAAAAGTAACACTAATGGCCCATTCAATTCACTAAATGAAATAGAGAGAAAATTGAATTACATTGCAGTCAAATGTAATAGCCATTTAATAACTATTACATGTCTATTATATTGTTTAGTTTACATAGAATTCAATCAAATTTAATAGCCATGTAATAACTATTACATAAGTAATAATCGAAAATTAATTAAATAATATATATATATTAAACAATAATGTGTAAATAATAGAGAGAAAATGAATCAAAATATAAATATAATAAGGTCGGGACAAATGGCAGTAAAAAGGATTTAATGGCAGGGATGATATGGACATTTGACGGGAAGGTATAAATAGTCTCCAACATGTCCTTCTAACCCTTTTTCCCATCCATCAGAATGATCCAAATAGTGTCAAGACAAACTGACATCCACGATAAGAAGACTTGGATGATTGTTCATGGAGCAATAATTTAAGTAAGTTCCCTAAACTCTGTATAATTGACATGGAATTACGAGTAAAGATGTTGTAAATTAAGCATAGGATTACAAAACCTTTGAAGGTGGACTAGATTTTAAGAGTGATGGTGATTAGGGACTGGAATTTTGAAGAAAAGTTTGATTTTTGCAAAAATTGGAGATTTCCAAAGCACACTGTCCACAACACGACTATGTTGCACCTACGTACTTCCATTACATGGCCACACAGGTGAATTACTCAGCCCCATGCCAAAATTATGAGATGAACAATAGGGTACGTGAGCAAGAGACAAGCCCATATCAAAAATCGAAAAGTACACAATAAGACACAGGCAACAAACATGCCCATGCTAAAAATTGAAAAGTGAACAGTAAGATACACAGGCAATTAACATGACCATGTATCCGACTATGTCTAACCCCTACAATAACATACATAGTACACAAACAAGAACACGCCCTTGTACTTGGATGTGTTAGACCCTTGTTTTCCATTATCGAGCTTTTCCAATTTCTTACCTCCCATAACTTAACCAAATACCTAAATATATGTTAAGATAGTTATTATAGGTTCTCCAAACTTATGTAGGTGTTGATTGGAATAGGTTTGAGAATTAAGAGAGGGTAGAATTATGAAGAGAACATGCATTACTTATCAAGTACGTGCATACTATGTTTGTTGCTTGTGCGTGTTATCTTAGAAGTGTAAATTAATTTTAAACATGAATGAAATTGACTATTTGTGTGATTGTACTTGGTTGGACTCGAGGAATTGAGAATGTTGGAGACCTTAGAGTGACACCCCAATAATCGATATGTAACATTGTCTATAATGAAGTTGTGTACTAAAATGATCCAAGTAGATTTAAGATGATGACTCATGGATAGTGAAGAGCACCTACTATTATATATGTATATATGTATGGTATGGTAAGACTTATGGACAATGGAGAGCATCCACTATCGTATATGTATATGTGTGTGGTATGGTATGAACTCATGGTCAGTGGAAAGTATACACTATCACATATGTATATATGCATAGTATGGTATGGACTCATAAACAGTGGGGAGTACCCATTGTCGTATTTGTGTATATGTATGATATAGTATGGACTCATAGATAGTGGGAAGCACCTACTGTAGTATATATATATATATATATATGTGTGTGTGTGGTGTGTGTGTGTATGGTATGGACTCATAGACTCATGGACAATGGGAAGAGCCCATAGTCATATATATGTATGTGTGTGTGTGTGTGTGATGTGTATATAGATATGGTGATGATGAGATTTCTGTGTTAGAATAAAGGATATGAACAATAATAAATTGTCACTTGAATATCTTGTTGCATCATGTTTGTATTGGTATTTTGGCATACCATGCGTATGTGATTGTTAATATGCATTGTATTGGATGTTAGCTCACCCCTCGTGGGATCCTTTTTCAGTTGTAGGTTCCTCTTGTGAGATAGTGGGTTATGATGAGACTCTAGTAACCACAAGTCAAGATTTGGATGGTGATGATGTAGAATACATGTATTATGAAGAATGACATATAGACTAGAGAGGGGACTAGTATATAATATAATGGTTAGACTCTTTTGTTAATTGTGTTATACCAAGGCCCCAATTGTATTTAAGTGTTAATATGCTTCCACAGTGATCAATTATAGGAGATAGGCTAGTTATTATTGTAGAAAATTTATTATTTGCAGTTTTTTATATAGAGAGGAACCAAATGAGGTGTGTTAAACCACTTATGGATATATGTGAAGATCTCTTTTATCGACTACTTTGATGATTGGTCATTAATTGTAGAGTCTAGCTAATTCTGAACCTTTGTGTGTCTTCACCTAGTGAGAACACATGGTGGGTTGTACTTGCCACAAGTTTCAAGACGTTACAGTTTAAGTGATATCAAAGCCTAAGTTTATTAATCCATAAACTACTTAGGAATAAAATCTTTAGGATGGTGAGATATGAAAAGAGTGGGTAATAAAGAGGACTGATGGTTGTGGAAATACATTTTTCCTTTCAGTTATACTCACTATATTATTATTAGAAGTTTAATATCCTTAGACAACTACTACTTGCAATTTTGTAGAATGCCTAGGAGAATTTTTGAACCAGGTTCAACATCAAGTGGTGATAGGGATGCTCTTAATAATCGGATGCCCCTCAGACTGCCTCAACATGGTTCAAGATTGAATGAAGTCAATACTGCACAATTGCTAAAGGCAATTAATACCTTAATAGGAGTGGTGGCACAACAGCAACAACAACAGCAAATACATGAACTGCAAATGTTGAGTAGCAGATAAAGGTAGATGATGGGAGAGGTTGGAGATAGGCCAGCTAGGCCAATTAGTTTAGACCCATTCATAAGGTTGTTTAGGGAGTTTAGGACTAAGGTGGATGATCCACTAGATGTTGAGCAATGGATTAAGGAGTTAGAGAAGACCTTTGCAGCATACGAAGTCCCCAAAGAGAAAAAGGTAGACTATGCTATATATTTGTTGAGGGGCTCAGCTGTAGAATGGTGGTTAAGTGCATCAAGATTGACAATAGGACTCATCACCTAAAAGAGGTTCAAACATATGCTATATGAATAGTACTTCTCGAGTAGCATACGAGATAAAATGGAGGCAGCATACTACAATTGCCACTAAGGAAAGCAATATGTGGAAGAGTATGAGGTAGAATTAAACTGCCTAGTGAAGTTCATGCAAACAACCTTCAGAACAAACGAGAAGCCTAAGGCTCACCATTTTGTGTTAAGTCTAGAACCCACTCTATAGCATGAAGTGGGGTTGTTTCAATTGGACACATATTCTAAGGTGGTGAGCAAGGCCAAGTTCCTAGAACAAAGCTATAAAAAGACTGATGAAATGAAGACACTAGGAACAAGAGTGGTACTGGATAAGAGACCTACTTAAGGAATCGTCATATAAGAGTAGGGTAAAAGGCTTCAAACTTTTCAAACTAGACCTATGGTCATTTCAACACCCTCATCTTAGGTCAAGACCTCCCTAGTAGATTAGGGATGTAGATGCACCACATGTTATAGACCACATGAGTTAAATGAGTGTAAGTGGCTAAATGATGCATGTTTCTCATGTGGAAAGATAGGACACAATAGTAAGACCTATACAGAAAGATCATTTCCCTTACCTTCTATTTCTCCTATAAACAAAGGGGCCATAAGATGATTGATTTCACAAATACGAGAGGGTAAACTGTGCCACCAGCACAAATAGTGAGAAATCAGGTAGAAGACCTAGTTGGCAAACCTCAGCCAGCAGGACTAAGACAAAGAGCACCAGCTCGAGTATTTACATTGCAACAACAAGACACTCCAGACATAGACACTTTAGTAGGTACGCTATTGTTATACTCTGCTAATGCTTATATCCTATTTGATACTAGTGCAATGCATTCATATGTGTCTAATGCATTTAAAAGTATTTATGATATTCATACTCAGGTATTAGATAATGTATTGAATTTGAGTACATCAATGGGTGTGGGTAAAGGATTAAATAGAATATATAGAATGGTCAGTGTTAAAGTGTAAGGTAGGGTTCTATTTGCAGACCTTTTAGTTTTGGAAATGACAGATTTTGGTGTGATACTAGAAATGGATTAGTTATTCAAACACCATGCAACCATTGATTGTCATAGTATGACAATCGATTTTAATACACCAAAAGAAGAACCTTTTCATTTCAAGCTAGAAGCACATAGACCAACAAGATTGCCCATTTATGAATTATGGGGCAAAAGCATGATAGCTTCAGTGACAGTTGAATCCAAAGAAGTGGTGAGAATTAATCAAGTATATGTGGTGAGGGAATTTACAAATGTCTTTCCAAAAGATCCATCAGGCCTACCTCTAGCAATGGAGATCAAGTTTGGTATAGACATGGTACCTACTACAATTCCCATATTCAAAACCTCATACTATATGGCGCCTACTGAGTTGACAGAACTAAAGAAGCAGTTACAAGAACTGCTAAATAAGAAGTTTATCAAACCTAATATCTCGCCTTAGGGTGCACCTATATTATTTGTGAAGAAGAAGAATAGCAGTATGTGATTGTACATTAATTATAGGGAGCTAAATAGGGTCACCATTAAGAATAAATACTCCCTCCCAAGGATAGATGATTTATTTGACCAACTATAAGGAGCTCAAGTCTTCTCAAAAATTGATTCAAGATCTGAGTATTATCAATTGAGGATTAAGGAGCAAGATATTCAAAAGGCCACATTCAGGACTCGATACGAGCATTATGAGTTCCAAGTAATGCCATTTTGACTCATGAATGCACCAGTAGCCTTCATAAATTTGATGAACCAAGTATTTTGGGAGTATTTGGATAAACTTGTTATTGTATTTATAGTTAAAATTTTAATATACTCTAGGAGTAAAAAGGACCATGAGTAACATTTGAAGATAGTGTTGAATAGATTACAAAAAGAGAAGTTGAACACGAAGTTTAAGAAACGTGAGTTCTAACTTAATCAGGTAACCTTCTTAGGCCATGTAATCAACAAAAAAGGAATATCTATAGACCTTGAACAAATAAAGGTTGTAAATAAATGGCCTAAACCAAAGACAGTGATGGAGGTTAGAAGCTTCTTAAGGTTAGTAGGGTATCATAGGAGATTTGTAGAAGGATTGTCCAAGCTGGCAACCCCTCGAACAAGATTAAGTCAAAAGGGGATGAAGTTTGTATGGGATGATAGATGTGAAATAAGCTTCATAACATTAAAGGAGAAATTGATTTTAACACCAGTTTTAGCACTACCTATTAGTGGTGAAGAGTTTGTCATATTTAGTAATGTGTTCATACAGGGGCTAAGATGCATATTGATGTACAATGAGAGGGTTATAACATATGCATCTTGACAGTTAGAGCTCTAAGAGAAGAACTACCCTACACATGATCTAAAATTAGCAATTGTTGTCCTTACACTTAGATTAAGGAGACATTATTTGTATAAGGAGAAGTGCAAGATATTCATAGATCATGAGAGTCTCAAGTGCATTTTTATTCAGAAGGAATTAAACATGAGGTAGAGATGATGGTTAGAGCTAATAAAGGATGATGACATAGAGATTCAATATCATCCTAAAAAAGCAAATGTAGTTGCCAATGTACTCCGTAGAAAGAGACATGGTAATTTGGCAACTCTAATCAAAACTCAATGGAAGATATTTGAATATATGCAAAGACTAGAGTTGGAAATTGTAACTTAGGAAATTGGAGTGAAACTAGCCAATTTGCGCATACAGCCTACATTGGTAGATAGGATAAAAGTTGCACAAGCTAATGATGTGGAAATATAAGAGATTAAGAAATGGATGGAGGAAGGAAAGGCAATGGAATTTAATATGGATGAAGAAGGAATGCTAAAGTATGGCCAAAGGTTATGTGTGTCAAGTATAGTTGAAGTGAAGAATGGGATACTAAAAAAGTCACATTATTCTAGATACTCTATCCACCCTAGAAGTACCAAGATAAATAAAGACCTAAAATACCACTATTGGCAGAAGAACATGAAGCAAGAAATTGCAGAGTATGTATTTAGGTGCCTGACCTATCAACAAATTAAGATAGAGTATTAAATACCCAGTGGCAAGTTGTAACCTCTACCTATACCAAAGTGAAAATGGGAGCATGTGACTACAAATTTCATCACAACATTATATAAAACTATAACTAAACTAGACACCATATGGGAATTGTTGATAGACTCACAAAATATGCCCATTTTATACCGGTAAGCACTGGGTATAAACTTGAGAAGTTGGCTCAATTGTACATCAAAAAAATTGTGAGGTTACATGGGGTACTATTCACAATAGTTTCTAATAAAGATACAAGATTTGTTGAGAGATTCTAGAGGAGTTTACACAAGGCACTTGAAACCAAATTACAGATCAATACAGCTTTTCACCCACAAACAGATGGTCAATCAGAGCGAACCATTCAAATATTAGAAGATATGTTAAGGGCGTACGCACTAGATCTTAGTAGGAATTGGGATGAGCACCTACTTTTAGTAAAGTTCACCTACAACAATAGTTATCAAGCTACAATTCAAATGGCACCCTATGAAGCATTATATGATCAAAAGAATTGATCGCCATTGCATTAGGATGAGGAGAGTGAGAAATAAGTATTGGGAACTAACCTAGTATAAGACATTGTGGACAAGGTCAAGTTAATCAAACAAAGAATGCAATCAACTCAAACCTATCAAAAATCTTATGTAGATAGAGTTTAATGTAGGTTTAATGTAGGAGATCATTTCTTGCTAAAGGTATCACCTACAAAAAAGGTGGTGAGATTTAGGTTGAGAAGAAAATTGAACATCAAGTATGTAAAACTCTTTGAAGTCCTAGAAAGAGTTAAACCAATGGTATATAAACTGGCCTTACCACCAAATCTAGCTATTGTACATGACGTATTCCACAATTCCATGTTAAGGAAATATATATCAAACCCAAACCAAGTAACTACTTTAAAACCTTTAAAAGTGTAACTAAACCTCACAACAATAGAGAAGTCTGTCAGGATTATGAATACTAAATAGTAGATTCTAAGGAGACAAGTAATCAAGTAAATCAAGGTGCAGTGGAATAATCGATAGAGAGAGAAGCGACTTGGGAATTGGAAGAAAAGATAAAGAAAAGATTTCTAGAATTCTTTTAAAATCTAGGTAACTTTCAAGGACAAAAGGTCTATTAAGAGGGGGAGAATGTAATAATCAAAAATTAATTAAATAATATATATATTAAACAATAATGTGTAAACAATAGAGAAAAAATAAATCAAAATATAAAAATAATAAAGTCAAGGCAAAGGGTAGTAAAAAGGATTTAATGATAGGGACAATATGGACATTTGATGAGGAAGGTATAAATAGTCTCTAACATGTCCTCTTGAACTTTTTTTCCCATTTGTGCACTACAGAACCCTAAGAGTTGTCTATAGAACCCTAGGAGCAAAAGAGGACTTCAACCAGCTAATTGCACACGAAAGATTTGTGCGAAACCACTCTAATCATCACAATGGTCTAAATAGTATCATGATGAACCGACATCTATAGTAAAAAGACTTGGACAATTGTTTTTAGAGCAACAATTGAGTAAGCTCTTGAAACTCTATATAATTGATATGGAATTAGGAGTAAGAATATTGTAAATTAAGCATAGGATTACAAAACCTTTGAAGATGGAATAGATTTAGAGAGTAATGGTAATTAGGGAGTGGGATTTTGAAGGAAAGTTCAATTTTCGCAAAAATTGGAGATTTCCAAAATTACACGGTTCACAGCACTACCATGCTGCACCCATGTACTAAGTGCACTGCTGCTTAGGTGAATTACACAACCCATACCAAAATCATGAGATGAATAGTAGGGTACATAAGTAAGAGACACGCCCATGTCAAAAATCAAAAAGTGCACAATAAGATACACAAGTAATAAATACGCTCATACCAAAAATTAAAAAGTGAACAGTAAGATACACGGGCAATTAACACAACCATGTATCCAGCTACATCTAACCCCTAAGATAACACACACAATATATAGATAAGAACACACCTATGTACTTAAACATGTCGGACCCTTGTTTTCCATTATCATGCTTTTCCAATTCCTTACCTCTCTTAACTTAACCAAATACCTAAACATAGATTAAGATAGTCGTTATAGGTCCTCTAAATTTACATGGGGGTTGATTAGAATAGATTTGAGGATTAAGGGAGGGTAGAATCATGAAGAGAACGTGCATTGCTTATCTAATATATGTATACTATGTTTATTGCTTATGTGTGTTAAGTTAATAGTGTAAATTAATCTTAAACATGAATAAAATTGATTATTTGTGTGATTGTGCTTAGCTGGGCCTAAGAAATCGAGAATGTTGGTGATCTCGAGGTGGCACCTCGATGATCGGTATATGACATTGTCCCTAGTGGATTCATGTATCGAAACAATTTAGGTAGATTTAGGATTATTAACCTATAGACAATTGAGAGAACCTATTGTCGTATATATATATATATATATGGTATGGTATGAACTCTTGGATAGTGAGGAGTATCCACTATTGTATATGTATATATATGTATAGTATGGACTCATAGACTCATGGACAATGGGAAGAGCCCATTGTCGTATATATGTATGTGTGTGTGTGTGTGTGTGTGTATGATGTATATATGGAGATGATGATGATGAGATTTGTGTGTTAAAATAAATGATATGAAAAATACTAAATTATTACTTGAATATCTTGTAGCATCATGTTTGTGTTGGTATTTTGACATGGTATGCGTATGTAATTGTTGGTATACATTGTACTAAGTATCAGTTCACCCCACATGGGACCCTTTTTTAGTTGTAGGTTCCTCTTATGAGATGGTACATTATGATGAGACGTTAGTAAACACAAGTCAAAATTTGGATGGTGATGATGTAGAATACAAGTATTATGAAGAATGACACATAGACTAAAGGGAAGACTAGCATTGAATATGATGTTGTATTTGAGTTTTGATATGCTTCGACTTTGATCAATTGTAGGAGATAAAGTATGGTTATTGCTGTAGACAGTTTATTATTTGTAGTTTTTTTATATATTAAGAGATTAAGTGGGATATGTTAAACCACTTATGCATGTATGTAGAGATCTCTTTTATCAACTACTTTGATGATTGGACATTAATTGTGGAGTCTAGCTAATTCTAAGCCTTTGCATGTCTTCACCTAGTGAGGATACGTGATAGGCTGTACTCACCACAAATTTCGGGGTGTTACAACATACTTATTACATTATTTAATTCACATAGATCCAATATAAAGAATTATGTGGGATAAAAGTAAAATATCAATTATACCCTTTTCAAAAAGCCTCATCATCAATTTATTTTATTAGAGGTAATTAGTATATTATGAGAATATCCATTCTCTTGATGGAGGGAATAGTTGCATATACCCTTCCCTATAGCAATAGGTTAATAGCTAATATATCTTGTGGGAATATATTTTTCACTTTTTAGCCTAATATACATCAAATAAAATCCATAAATTTTAGTTTAACACTTTTATAAGTCTTGATAATATTTCATTTGATAAAAGAATAAAAATATATTAAAATTATATATATATATATAAATCAAGGGAGAAATGGTCATATTTGAGTGCAAATATACTTCTTAAAAATATTATGGGTCTAAATGCACAACTTCAAAAATAGAGAAAATAGTGCACATAAGATAAATATAAGGGAGAATCTTTACACTTTAATAAAATTAATAATCTAAAAATCAAACAAAATTTATAAGTGATGCAATACAAAATAATCCAATCGTCTAACCTTCATAGTTAAAGAATTTAAAACATGATTTTAAAGAATAAAATAATTAGTTAGATTATAATACAATTTAGAAATAAAAATTATTAAGCATGAATTTAGAGTTGTGCAAACAAATCCAGCTTAATAGAATAGCCCGTTTAACCCACTAAAATAGTGGTTAGGTTGATTTTTTTCCAATCTCTTTAATAAATAGGTCTACGACCTCAACCATTTAACTTAAGGGTTAGAGTAGGCTAGTTGGTCACGAGCTTAGTTAGCTTGCTTAACTTACTGACCCCTTATTTTTCAATATGCTGGAAAGAGCAAGGCCACAAGATGACAAACTTAACCCATTAAATGAGTAGAGCGAGCCTGTTCACTAGTGAACCCACATAACTCATTTAATGAGTTAATGCAAGCCTACCCCTTAGTCAACCCACCTAGCCAACTAAATCAATTAACTTAATTGATCATTATTTTTCTAAATCATTTCAAAATTGATAAAAAAAAAAAAAACATTTCTACAATTGATTATTTCTTAAACATAAGCATTAATTATGCATTATTTTCAAATTTTTTAAAAAACATATTTATTTTTAGGACATTGGTAGGCTAACCCTTCTAACCAATCAACCCACAATAGGCAATGTTGTACTGAAAATTTTCAATCCATTTATTAAATGAGTCAAAGCAAATAAGCTTGTTTGACTCTAATCCATTCTAGGCTAGCCCGGTTCGTCATTTAAACCTTTGGAGCAACTCTAAGGGGAGAACACTAAATCTTGCAGTTTAAAAAAAAAATCATAAATATTATACCCACAAAAATTATTCCCTAAATAGGTTTTGAATGCGTAAACCCGATTTACGACTTCTTTTTTTCCAAAATTTGCAAAACTAAAGGTACAGACCAAGTCTACGCCTTTAATACAATTTGTACTAAAGATACAAATGTTGTCTGCACCTTTATATATATATATACTTTGGTAGATCAAAACATAGTAATTTGACCCATATAAAAATACCAAATGGCAACGCGGTTTAATTTTAGTTATAATACACTCAAATCAGTCTTTTATATATATATTATAAGCTCTATAACTCCAAACAAGTAAAAAGTTATGACATTTCAAAGTTAAAAAAAAAAAAAAAAAAAAAAAAAAAAACTGATACGATTTGCTTTTTTAACTTTTTACTCGTTTAAACTTATGAAGCTCATAATATATGAAAAAAAAAATTGATTTGAGTGTATTATAGCTAGGACCAAATTATGTTGTTATTTGATATTTTTATAAGAGTTAAATTACTATATTTCCATCTGTCAAAGTGTTACAAAAAAAAAAAAAAAGTAATACTAAAGCAATATGCTTCATTCGCACCGTCAATACAAATTGTATTAAAGGTGTAGACCCGGTCTATACCTTCAATTTTGCAAATTTTGGAAGAAAAAGAAATCGCAAACTGAGTCTATACTTTCGAAACCTATTTTGGGAATAACTTTTGTAAGTATAATATTTACAAAAAAAAAATTAAATTTTGCAATATTTACAAGTGTTACCCCAACTCTAAGCATGACAAATAAAAAAAAAAAAAATTAGAGATTTCTATCATAAAATGGAAATGAATGATAATAAAGAATCAGGTTGTGCTATGGAAGGGGAAAAAAAAATTCAAATCCAAACCGATATCCTAGGCTCAACCAATTGTTCTTATTTAGTTGATGATTTTTTGCTTGCCCACTACTCTTTCATTATGATCTTATTTGTTCAATCACTCTACACCGACGATTAACGTTAGCCTTAATGCCACGCAATCCCTAATTCTGTGTATTCATTATCATTCCCTAATTTATATAACAAATTGAAATTTAGTTTGCTTACAATTCTTGATAGAAATATCTAAAGGCCCTAATCGTCTTATAGCTTCCATGCCTAATTATTATGGCTACCATACCTAATACTCTTTTATTTCTAAATTGTATCATAATCTGACTAATCATTTTCCTTTTAGGAGAACCTCTGTTCTTGTTATTTTTATTTGGAGCGTGAAAAATCAAATAACTTAGAACCTTTTCACTGATTTTTCCCGTTAGCATTGAACCACCTAAGGAATTACCCGACCACAGCAGAGGCCTTAGCAGTCTGGCCCGTTGAAATTGAAATACGCCTCGGATTATTTGAATATCGTTCATAATTAGACTGGAATACACGAGTGGAGTGGACAGGACAACATATTATTGGTTTTTAACATTTGAAATAACGCCAGAAAGTGAGCTAATGGATGATGCATATATTTCCATTTATCCCCAGTGATCTCGCAAAAACTAAATAAATAAATAAGTAAATCGATGAAGTGGAGAATCGGTATCCCCTTGTTCTATTGGAACTTTCACGTCAAATAAATTGACGTAGTGGGGAATAGGTAGCTGTAAAATATCCATAACATTCTATTGGAACTTTCACGTCAAATAACTTGTTCTATTGGAACTTCCATGTCCAGGGAAAGGTAGCTGTAAAATGAACATGGGTCTCCATTCTCCACACATGTGCATATTCGCAGCAGTTCCACTATGCAGAGGGTGAAGCAATATTAGAACAATTATTTTCAAAAAAATTTCAAGTATTGATAAAACAAAATTGTAAGGAGATGTATACCCGAGTGTGAGATGCATTGCCATTTTCTAAAGAAGGGGATCACACTTTTCTAACAAAGTTTTGAAAGATTTTAGCTAAGTATGCTGTGAAGTATAAAGCTACTAAAGCTCAATCATTAACAAATAACTAGACAAGTTGTGATGTCTAATCTAGAGATCAAACCTATTATTGAGGAAAACGCAAGTAGCTTTAGGAAAGACTATGTTGTATAGTTAGGTGACACTTTATGGACATATAGGATCATCTACAAGACTTATGCAGACATGTCTTCTCAGCAATTTGTCTATGGGAATCCATGTCATTTACTTTCAAGGTAGAACACAATACATATTGAGCAATTAAAAGGTTGCAATGGGACTTCAAGAAGGTTGGTGAGAAACACTTACTACTATTGAGTGATATGGATTATCTCAAACTTGAATCTTTTGAAAATGCTAGGATGTATAAGAAACGGACTAAGAAATGGCAAGATATGCATATTTGTAAGGAGTTTAAACAAACCAAAAAGGTTTTGCTTTTCAAATTAACACCTCAAATTCATTATTAGGTAAGCTTAAATCCAAATTGTTGGGAACCTTAGTAGTGACTAAGGTCTATTTGCATGGTGTTATTGAAACTCTAAGTGAGGAGATAGCAACTACTAAGATTAACCGATGATGATGTGAAATTGATTTGTATCGACATTTCTAAGTGACTTGAGATTTGGTTTAGAATTAAATTTTTGAATACTTAGAGCATGAAAGTCTTAAGGAACAAATTGCTCAAGTTCAATAAGTCTACCAACGCCATTAAGTAGAGCAATTTGATGATTTGCCACATATCGTCAAACTAAATAGACCAATAAGGGTCAAAATACTAAAAAATGGAAATCACATCATCATAGACATCAAATTTATAACAAGCCTTGTATGAAATATCTATAATCCACCTATTCCATGCTATATAAACCTTGGTGATAAGCAAAATAGAAACCAAAAATTGATAAAGGAGTTGTCGAGCCAAAATTTTATTTTATTTTTCCTAATTTGAGTCATATTAAATCCTATACTCATTTAATGTGAATCTTCGATTTAAATTAGAAAAAACTTGGCTTTTTCTTATTTTATTTTTCCTAATTTGATTTATATTAAATCCTATACTCATTTAATATGAATCATCGACTTAAATTAGGAAAAACTTGGTTTTTCTCATTTATTTTGGAAATTGGAGTCATCACCAAACTGAAGTTAAGAGAATTGTTAAGTTAAGATTAATTAAGTGGATTAATCCTAACTTAGCCATTGGTTAATGAATTATTCTTTTTTTTTGAAAAAAAAAATAGAAGATAACTAAATATTTCAGATTTGGAGACTAACATATTAAAACCTTACAATTACCACCTTAACCTTTTGAATTTTGATTATATTTTATTACATCCTTTCTAGTATAAAAAAATTATTTATTTACAAAGAAAAGAGGTAAGAAAAATAATAATAATAATAATAATAATAATAATAATAAAAATAATAATTTTTTAAAGTTATCCCATAAGGGTGCTTGTATAATCATTAATCAAGATCAAATAAATTATAGTTTGTTTTTTTATAAAAATTTAGTTTATTAATTCATTATATGTATATATATATATATAAAAGAATTTCGCTTTACATTATTAACCATTATTAGAGGGGAATAGGTAGCTGTAAAATATCCATAACGTTCTATTGGAACATTCACGTCAAATAACTTGTTCTATTGGAACTTCCATGTCCATGGAAAGGTAGCTGTAAAATGCACATGGGTCTCCATTCTCCACACATGTGCATATTCGCAGCAGTTCCACTATGCAGAGGGTGAAGCAATATTAGGAGAATCGACGCAGAAATTAAATTTAAAAATTAAAAATAATATATATATTCCTATTAACATTATAAGTTAGGGTTTGATGTCTAGTCAAGAGGTGTGGTTCGAATTTAAGATTTGTAGAAGTAGAGATTTTGAGAACACGTTAAGATGAAATCCTACCATGTCTTACACTACCGTCATAGTTAATTTTTTGCTTGTCTTCTTATTAATGATACTATCGTATCTATTCAATTTTTCAAACCTTAATAATATCTCCTAAAATGTAGTATCATAAATAAATGACAAGATAATATTTATCTCCTATTCTTAGTGACGCAGCGCGGAAGCAAAATCGAAACGAATCCAAAATTGGATTGATTTCACACAACAAAGACACACGCTTTGATGCAAATTAGGTTGCGCACAACCCGGAAATTGGAGAAAACTCTCTCTCAAAGTGTATTCAAATGTGTATTAAAACGTATAATAAAACGTAACCCTATTCTATCTGAAAAAGAGTATTTATATGACCCTGTAAAATATCTAAAAAGGGAAAAATCTAAGCGTACACGTGGAAGAAATAATAAAATACGCGTCACAAACGATCTCATACATGGCCGTGTATGTAAACCGTGTATGACTCTGTGAATATTCGTGGCTAGGTACACGGTCATGTTCCCAGCCGTGTAAGGGGACCGTGTTCGCCTCTGTTGAAATCCTGATTGAATACATGGTCACGATACACGGCCGTGTATTCGGACCGTGTATACTTCTGTGGAAATCTGACTGAAGACACAGTCGCGAAGCACAGTCGTTTCCTAGCCGTGTAAGGAAGCCGTGTATACGTCTGTGGAACTTCAGCAACGGATGCACGGTCAAGATATACGGTCGTCACCTGGCCGTGTAATGAAGCCGTGTATACGTCTGGGAACTCTGAATTGGATACACGGTCTCTATGCACGGCCGTGTATTCAGGCCGTGTGTCCCCTGTCTCTTGTGCCTCCATCATTCTCCCTCACCAATGGAGAACTCGACCCGAGTTCTCTTCTTGTGAATATGCTTTCCATGTCGTTCCCTCTCTTTGAATCACCTTGATTTATCCCATTTATCTCGTCGCTTGATCGTGAGTCGCACTACATCATCTACCACACTCAGAGTAACACTTGTCATCGAACCTTTTATTAAATTCCTTCGCGTCCAATTCGGATGGATTCGAATGTTAATGGGAGAATCATCTTCTATGTTGATAGGAAGCAATAAAACAGTTGTACTTATTACCTCTAGCGCTTCCTCTGGGTTGGAATATAAGTTTTTGGGCAAAGCAATAAGCTCTACATCCTTAATCTCCTCCGTTGGTGCAATGAATCGGCTCAGAGTATCTCCAGCCTTCGACTCTTCAGTCACCGTCATCTCTGGCTCGTCATTCAACAAAGGCGAGTCCGCAATAGCTTCCTCACCAACACAATTTTCATAGGCTTCCACTGCTTTTCCACTGCCTCCACCATCATCACCCAATGTACTATGATCTTCAAAGGTTGAGTTTTTCTCTTGTTCGACCATCCCCTCTTTAAGCATTTCAGGAATTAAATTTACAAGCTTAGGTGTTTGTGGAATTTCTTGAGGAAGATTTACAAGCTTAGGTGTTTGTGGAATTTCTTGTGGGAGGATTCGCTCGTAATCAAGGGGAAAGAAATTTTTTTCTAACAAGCATTGCATCATAAACCAAGTCCTCACCGGATCTTTACCCTCAAGGCGTCTTAACCCCTGGAGTCGTTCCCACCAATACAACGCATCACCCCATAAACGACTCTCCACTAACTTTACCTTCATTCCCTCAGGAATCCTCATATGGTAAAAGAATCTTTCTATGTCCTCTACCCAAACCCAAAACTCATCCAGACTCTCGGAACCATTAAACTCTGATACAACATATTTAAATTGAGAAAAGATTTCATCTTTATACCTGTAGTCACATCGGTTGTATCGTCTTATGTTACCATGGCCTCTTCTCCTAGGCAGATTATTAAAAATCCCGTCTTCATCATCCGTATCATAAGTAACAGAACTGTTCCTTGGATCGCTTTCCGGTCGTCTCCAATAGATCTGCCTGCTACTGTTGGTATTGGATCGATAGATCAGGGCCTCACGACATTATTCCTCTCGCCGGATTTTCTGATTCATGGTTTCCTCTACCGCCCTTCGTATTGGTTGCCCATAACATAGGACTTTCGTACCTCGAACACCGTCAAGAATACGACCGCCGTCAACACCGTCGTTAGCCGACATCTCCGCAAGAAATTACCTTGCTCTGATACCAAACTAACGCAACGCGGAAGCGAAATCGAAACGAATCCGAAATTGGATTGGTTTCACACAACAAAGACACACGCTTTGATGCAAATTAGGTTGCGCACAACCCAGAAATTGGAGAAAACTCTCTCTCAAAGTGTATTCAAATGTGTATTAAAACGTATAATAAAACGTAACCCTATTCTATCTGACAAAAGAGTATTTATATGACCCTGTAACATATCTAAAAAGGGAAAAATCTAAGCGTACACGTGGAAGAAATAATAAAATACGCGTCACAAACGGTCTCATACACGGCCGTGTATGTAAACCGTGTATGACTCTGTGAATATTCGTAGCTAGGTACACAGTCATGTTCCCAGCTGTGTAAAGGGACCGTGTTCGCCTCTATTGAAATCCTGATTGAATACACGGTCACGATATACGGCCGTGTATTTGGACCGTGTATACTTCTGTGGAAATCTGACTAAAGACACGGTCGTTTCCTAGCCATGTAAGGAAGCCGTGTATACGTCTGTGGAACTTCAGTAACGGATGCACGGTCGAGATATACGGTCGTCACCTGGCCGTGTAATGAAGTCGTGTATACGTCTGGGAACTCTGAATTGGATACACGGTCTCTATGCACGGCCGTGTATTCAGGCCGTGTGTCCCCTGTCTCTTGTGCCTCCATCACTTAGAATAGGACTTTGTCCTCAAGTTCAAACTACATCGAATTCTTTGAAGCGATCATCTGGCAAATTAGATACATAAACATATACCAACCCTAATATAAATAGTTTTTACATGGATGTCATGAAAGGAAGTTTCATCACAATTGAAATATAAATTTTTATCTTTTTGATAATTATAACGGGAAAAAAAATTAAACTTATTTTATTTAACCTAAAAATTAATATTTATACTGTAAGCAAGCATATATTCTTAAAAGAGTGCTATGCCATCTGCTCATTACTCCATCGCTTGTCATAAGTAGCCTCGGGCATTGTGACTTGTGAGATGCCATTTGTTGCTTACTATTGTCGTCATTTTGGGCAGGTTCGCTGTAGATGGCAGATGCTATCTCAAGACAGGCAATCATCAACACTTTCATCTCATGAACATTTGATGGTTGGGGTCCACTGGACTATTCATTCCGGCAACGACTCGAACTTTTTCCAATACTCTTCCACTATCATTATTTGGTTCTACTTAATTGAGTCACCCCACGATTGCCATTTGCCACGCAGACTTGTTCTAAAATAAGTCACACAAGTGCATAAATTCTCACCTAGTCATGCTCCCCAATCAAGCGAAAGAAAGCCAAACTTTCCAATGTATCTTGTTTTGAGAAAACTGCTTATAATGATTAATCCAACCAAACGAGTTGTCGGAATCGTCAAAAGTGGGAATATCTAGCTTTGTACAACGTAGAACCACATACCCATTGCGCTAATCGAGCTGAAGTTCACAGTCAAAGCTTCGATTAAACCTCCGGTCAACATGCCGATTAAACCCTTGATTCATTTGCCGATTAAGACGTAAAATATTTATTATTAGTTTGATAACCATCCGAATGTGGGTATTAAGGATGATGGAGTCTAAAGCATGCTAGGAAAGGGTCAAAGTTCACCTAAACTCCTCGTCTGTGCATTGGGGTCTAAGTTTTGTCGGTTTGATGCACTGGAAAGCCATAATGGCTGATAGACCACTACACATCTTGGGTCGCATCGAAGGGAATCAAGTCGTGCCTCCAGGGATATGTTCATATGCACCCAAGTTAGAGGTTGACCTAATTCGCTTAAGGGTTGCTTAAGAGGCTGAAGAATGCATGTAGGATTGACCGCAAAGGAACCTAGATCTCGATTTATATAGGTTCAAACCATGAATTGGTTCAGTTTGAGAGAGCTGCTTGCCTCGATCATCATGAGCAAGACTGCCTTGGGGCACATGACTTTGTGCCTTAGGTGGCCTACAGGTTAACTCTTATATCACATCGAGTGGTTGGCTTTAATATCAAATGGTTGTGGACTGTTTTCGGATCTGGGCAAGGGGCATAATTTGCCTATGTTGAATGTACCTTTTGTGGAATAGGAGTTTTGAAGGCTCATTAAAAGAAAAGCCTCTGATCTCTTACCCTACGAGCTATTCTTACACTACTTTAGATTAAATTATGAATAACTTCTTACTTTTCTTATTATTGATAATAATAGCATGTTTATACAAGCTTTTGAATATTTCTTCAAAAATCAATAGCAATAAATCTAACAATATTTTTTTAAATGAGTAAAATTGGTAAATAAGTAACAAGATATGCTTTATTTCCTAATATAAAATTTACACCTAATACAACCCTAACTAGTATATGGGTACATTGCAAATGCACCCTCTTATTATTTATTTTATATGCATTTAGCCCCTATTTTTAATTTAAACATTTAGACCCTAAATCTTTAAAAAAAATGTGCCTTTACACCGTTATAAACTATTTTTTTTCATAATGTTTAGTTTTTTTTTTAATAAATTGAAGTAATAAAATAGAATTCAAAAGCACAATTTTTCAAAGATGTTAGGACCTAAACGTTCAATTTAAAAGGTCAAGAGGTTAACAGCGCATTAGGCAATTTACCCTTGCTTATAGATGCATGTAAATCAACTCGTCCTCCTTGCATTCTCTGATTGCAATGTCCATTACTTTGTTATTTGAGGAAGGTAACATATCACAACATTGCCTCCTTGGAGCCCGCAACTGAAGATGCCAAAAAATAAAAATAAAAATAAGAGGGAGAGATATTAGAGAGAGAGAGAGAGAGATGTCGATTGCACTCAAGTCATAAGCCAATACGGCATGTCATTTTTTACTTCCGTGGATGTAGAAAACTGCGTATGAATGCACCAGAAGTCTTAAATCATACGACAATATGCAATTCAATCCTTCAAAAAGATCGTGCGGATTTGTAAAAATGTTTAGGACTTCCAGAGTTCCAGTACATCCATCGCATGAGAATGTTAAAAGTCGAAAGTGAAGTACCTGCTCAATGCTAAGATCTAGCTTCTTAGAGTACACTCTGATTTCTTCGAGTACTTTAGGCGAAGCCCTGTCGTAGGAGCAATTATAGTAAGCTTTCTTGTAAACTGTTCTGATTCCATCCCTGCCAGGAGATATACTATCAAGAAAGAAAACTGTCGGTCTTCCACAAGGGTCAGGATGAAGCTCTTTAGTATTAAATACATATGTTTCTGAGAAGATGTTGCCGTTTGTCCATGGCCTGAAAGTTTTGTGAACACGAGTTGTCGCATCTACCACAGACATGAGACCTAAAATCTGAACCGCGTAGCCCCATGACACCGAAAGCGTCCAGCTGAACCACCGATCATAGCAGATGGTTTGCTGCAGAATTCTTTGAGGATCCACGTTTGCTGCTTCCAACAGATGTTTCAAAGCTTCGATGGTTGTCATTTTGGGGAAAATTGGATCCATGTAATCCAGTTTGTGCATGGAAACCAAGGGTGCCATTGGATGTGCGGCCAATAAGCCAAATGCATCACCGCGCACATCAAACTGGTTCGAGAACAGTTGGATAAACAAACAGAGCATATTAGAAAATGCAACCTCGTCCACCCCATTTGTTCCATCTTATATCCCATGAGTATGTGATCTGTATGTCTAATATGTGTATTTGTCATTTTATCTATGTAGTATCTTTTTTAGCCAAACATCCAGGCCGTGACAGTGACGAAACGATTAGGGATGTATTACCCTTTTACATTCTAATATGTAGAATGAAAATATGGATCAGATTCCTTGCATTTTTCAATTAGTTTACAGTAATATGTGATAGGTGGGAACATAGAAGAAAAGCCTATTAGATAAGGGCATACTTTATCAAACTAAAAGAATGAGTTTGATACCTGATGAAAACCTGGCTCATGAGTTGTTCCAATTCCTAGTTCAGATATACAATGATAAATTCGAGCATCTGCCCCGTAAAGATGAGGATACCGCTCGATACACGAGTCGAGAACCTTCGCCAAAACTCTTGCCAGGGGAGAACTGATTGCAAAACCAGCTCCACCAAAGGCTATTCTGAAACCAAACTCCAGATTTTGCGCCAGGTTCTCCGAGTTAGCCCCAATGTAATACCAAAGCCGGTGATTGTACTTGGAAAGAGTTTTCACTAAATTCTCTGGAAAGTACACCGTGTCATCATCCCCAAAGACGAACCAACGCACATCATCCTGGCGATTTAGCGCCACTGTTTCTAGGACAATACGAGCGAATCGGATTTCTGATCGCTGTTTACTGCGATGCGTGTAACGAAATCTTGAAGTATCCCCAGATATGCATACTGGTGGGAGAGAATTAGAATTGTTATCTAAGTTGGAATCTGAAGGCATGCTTTCAAGAAAGACACAACCTCGCATGTTCCGGGAGTTATACCATAGCTTTACATATTCTTTGCTCTTACTCCATGAGTTGACACTTGAAGCAAGTCCAAACACGACATGCTCGAGAGTGGTTGCAGCATCGTCCGCCTGCAATTGCGGGTTCCGACGAAAATAATTGGGTGTACATACAACAAATAGTGACACAAGCAAGTATGCTATGAAGACAGATGATAACATCATAAAGAGCCTAAAGAAGCGAAAAGAGTATTGGATTTTGGTAATTGTTTGACGAAACTGCATTTTTCACGAACTATTGGAAGCTCTGTTCAACCTCTTAGTTTCAAAATCTTTCCATTGCTACAGCAGGAAAGGTTGAATCAATAGCCAAACATAAAATAAAAAACCGGGGTATGATCGCGCGTGCTAGGATTCTACCTCGGTGCTTTTGTTGAGTTACCAGGAGTTGGGTTGAACAATTTCTCTGCAAGGCAGAAGAACAAAGAGCTGGTTGTCATCTTCCAAAAGTGGACAGATTTAGGTCAATGGGCTAAGAGTAGAAGCTTACTTTAGAATAATAAGAACCATTTTTACTCCAGATAAGCATAAAGCAAGCGGCAACTTTAGCAGATATAATGTAAAGAAATATTGCGTAGAGTGCACTTAAGCAGAAACCAATGGCCGTGCCATTTCCATGTGCAATATCACATCTCCCGGTAATAGCATTCCTATGGTCAAGTCCTAATCACCGAAGGCACCCGTTTAGAGCAAACCACTCCCTGAAGCTTAATCAGGGCAGTAATCTTAAGAACTGACTGACAGTACTACCCGAAATATTTCAATCTTGTCGGTTTTATTGATCTGCCTTTTCAGCAGACCAGAAAATCTTGGTATGTGTGATTCGCAATAATATTTCTCTTGAACCATCGCGAACTTAATGAAATAATGATATCTGGTCAAGTACGACCATTTATCGTCAGCTCATTGGCCTTAAACTACAACCTGCTCCTCCATGGGAAGGCTGGAATGTTTGCCTACGATGAAGATTCAATGTCCCATCTATGCTGCTCATATCAGAACTATATCATTATAATACATAATCAAAGCATTTGCTTTTCCTACAAGCAAGCATTCTTGGATCTAACAATGCTTATTTAACAAAGCATTGAACACCGGCAGGCCCATGATCTCTAATGACTTATCCATTATTAAGTTAAAAATTGTTTTATCTGCAGAAAACAGTTAATACTAAAAGTTAATCGAATTTTATCTTAACTTCCAACAAAGAGGAAAACTAATGCTTGTGCATGATGATATCTAGCATCCAAAATCCATAAATGCCCGTGATACTCATCTATTGCCCCCAGGGTACGGGCTTAATTCTTAAAACGGAAATGGTGTAGATCACCAGCTAAGACACCTTCCTGACCACTCAGATAAAAAAGAGGTAGGGGTGCAAAGATGGCCAGAGAATCACCAGAAGCCCAAACCATAACAAAAATGCTTCTGCAAAATCAAGCAAAGTCGACAAGCAATAGTTTGCACAATCCCTATAAACCCCTAAACTCCCTAGTAAATGTGAGGATAGCTTCCGGTTGCATCGCATCATTATTAGAAGGATGGTGCATTAAGTGATAACCTCGGAATCCCTCCATCACTTCAAAACAAGAAATTTACATGACATTGGCTAGACTGAAACAGCAATAGATGAAATAGAACAGTAAAATTTGCCTTACAATATATACTTACTGCCAAAATCTTATACCAACTGCAATCTACCAATGGAATTCCTTGAGCTGAGTATTTAACAGATTTAGAATCAAATCAGTGAAAAAGAAGAAGCTCCATAGTTGAGGGGACTTCGCTTCAATTTGTTGTCAGTTTAAAGCCAACAATCATCCTCAGCCATGCAGCCACTAAATAATCTTCATTTTGCCAAGTCCATCTATAGTTACAATGACACTGAAATCTATGCCAGAGCATGGAAAACTTGTCTAATGAAAATCCTTAGATAAAGGAATTCTGATGAGAAGAGTTCAGCTTCTGCCTTTCCGAATGAGATTACAACTGCAAAGAAGTGGGAAGTGAAATCCATCAACTTTGCTCTGGACAAGCAGGAAGCTCATATAATGTATAAAATGAAATGATCATAATGCCCAATTGGCTTGAAGCTAATGTGGCAAGGCTCAACAATAGTAATGAAATCGTAATAGATGGAAAAGGATCCTCACAAGTTCACTAAGCAACAGGGCACTCAATTTCCTCACATACTAGGCACATGTATAAAGATAAATTGAAGGCTCATATTAAACTTAATCAATCAAATTTTCTATAAAATAAAAACTGTATAATGTTTGCTAATTCTTTCTTTCCCATTTCTGAGTTTCCATTACAGCTCAAAACAAGTGAAAAGAAAAGGCTAATGCTAACAAACTTTATTTTACTTTTTCTAAGAAAAATGATAAACGGTAAGAATATATGTTGAGAAAGCTTGGTGAGAATTATGTATTTAACAAAGATTAGAGCATCTGTTCTTACACTATTTGAATGATAAAATCTAGAAAATATTATCAGTTCATTTCAAATTCTCAATAACTTTTCTTACTGTTAATGATTACTTTTTTTAAAACATAATTTAGTAACTCTTTTTTCTTGCACACATGAATGAATTGATCACTAACAAATGAAATACCCTTACATTTTTGCACAACATTGACATATGCAACCATGCAGTCTTGACCATTTCTAACATGTTGGATAACAACAATTGCCCATTAAAAGTGCATATGTAATAGAGAGAAAATGCTCCCACCTCTCTCTTACACTCTTCCGCACCCTCACCTAAAAGACCACTTCTTTTAGGCCAAAAATCACACACACTCTCCCCCTCCCCTCCCTGACCTGTGCGCTGCTGACACTGATGGATTTGGATGGCAGTCAGCTTCATGACCCACCTTGTATGTCGCCTACTAGTGACCGGAGTTTGCTAGGGGAGCATTTCCCTCCCCTTAACTTCAGAAAGCCAGCTGTAGCTCCCCTAGGCACGCCTCCAAATGCTGGAAATACCAGCCTTCCAGATAAGGAAAAGGTAAGGGGAAGCTTTTCACTTTAGGGGAAAAGTTAAAGTTGACCCAACCAAAAATGGAAACCTTGATCCTTGTGCCCCTGTTGGAGCACCTTTTGGTCATTGTCACCAGCTGCATGGCAGCCCCAAAGACAGACCTCGTGCCCCACCCCCTTTGCACCCTTCCCAAGTCCTTTCCTCCATTGGTAAATCTGCCTTGGAATTACCCAACCAGCTGGAAAGAAACCATGGAACCGGAAACCACCACACAACACCATCTTCTCCAACGGATACATCCTCCGATAGCCAAAGGGAAAGGAAATCCTATGCCCATGCATGTAGCACAACTAATGTGGACAACCCCAACTTCAAACTCAAGTTTCATCCACTGGATATGAAGGGTCAGGTACCACAGGTGAAGATCCCCCATGCGGTAGAAGTGGCCGGAGCTGATTATTGGTCTTCCACACTTGTTGGATTTTTCCTTGAACGTAGGCTGCCATTCCAACTTGTTCACGACATGGCCTTCCGCCTTTGGAAAGAGTATGGAATCCTTGAAGTCTTGGGAAGTAAAGAAGGGTACTTCTACTTCCAGTTTCCCCACGGATCAGATCTCACTCCCCTACTCGGAAGGACATGGTATTTTGCACAAAGATAGCTAATCCTTCAAACATAGAGACACGGCATGGCCCTTGAAAAGCCTCAGCTAACTAATGTCCCCATTTAGACTTTTCTCCAACGTGTTCCTTGCGAATACTTAAATGAAGATAGCATCAGCTACATAGCAAGTGGAATTAGAGTCCCCCTTAAGGTTGACGCACCAACAGCTGCTAGGAAGAGGGCTAATCATGCTAGAGTACTGATTGAGTTGGACACGAGAGATGAATTGGCTTCCTAAATTGAAGTTGTAAGTTCTAATGGGTCCATATCCAACATCATGGTTCAATATCAAGGGCTCCCTCTAAGATGTGTGGAATGCAAAGTATTTGGCCACTTATGCCATCCTAACAAAGTGGGGACTTTCCCTACTGAACCCAGCGATCAAGGCACCAAGAATAGTGAGGGGCAGTGGATCCCGATGGGTGGTGGTTGGAAGGAGAAGGAGAAATCCATTGCTGGGTCCAAGACGTATGCAAATGGCAACAACAAGCCTAGCCATACATTTGAAACCGTAACAAATGAGGGAGGACAGCTTGGCCATGCACCTAGCCGTGAACCTGAAGTTACTAAGGCACCCCCACCCCACTCGGCCCCCAAGGCCAAATCAGCTGACATTTGTATCAGTGAAGGTGTCAACAAGAATGCTATTGATCCTGGGGTAGGTGCTGATATGCAACAACAAAAGGTGACAATCATTGAAGGGTTTGACTTGGAAGTGGATGGAACACGCGGTCTAAATATTAGAGATATTCTTGTTCAACAACCTGAGAATTCAAGTTCCCTTCACAGCGGCGATCAAGTCTCAACCAAGGATGATCTTGGAGTGGATGATTTTGAAAACACTCCACTTTACAAGATAATCCCCCACTTACACCACGGTCAGGGCAGCAACCTAAAAATACCGAAGGGCTCTACCTCTTCTAGTAGGTGCAAGAAGAAGAAGGCACGGAAGAAAAGAAGATCCTTCACCTAGCTGTCCACCTACATCAACCCAATGCATATTGTCACTTGGAATGTCAGGAGCCTAAATGATCCCATTAAGGTAGCTGAAATTAGAAGGATTTGCAATGATCGCAAGATAAGTTGTATCAGCTTGCTTGAGACCAAGGTTAATCCGAGAAACAAAACATCAATCAAGAATGCATTGGGAGTAGCTTGGCAAGTTAGTATTGAAATAAAAGAATTATATAGATTTGTTTATATATTTAGAAAAGATATTTTTAGAAATATCATATATTATAGCCTTTCTATACATTGTAGTTTTTTCCTTTTTTAGTTCCTTATAATCTTCTATGTTAGACCAAATGTTGTAAAGAGAAATAAGAAAATAGATTTCTTCTTCATTTTTCATCACATTTTCTATCAGTTAGAATTAATACGGTGGCTTGAAAGCCTAGAGAATGGGTTGTTAGCATAGAATCGAAACATCCCCAATTTACGCATTGCAAAATCGTTAACACAAGATCTAGCTCTACCTTTTTTGCTACTTTCATCTATGCTTCCAACAATTGGAGGGAGTGAAGATCCCTTTAGTGCAACATTGTGAATACAGCACCATCCACTCACCTCCTACCGTGGATAGTTCTTGGGGATTTTAATACTACTAAATCCCCTAATGAGAAATTGGGTGGGAGAATGCACTTTACTGATGAAATGGTCGAATTGCAAAGTTATATTGCACACGGGGAACTGAAGGACTTGAATTATGTGGGAGACTTCTTCACTTGGTCTAATCGACAAGAGAACAACCTCATACTACGCAAGTTGGATAAAATCATGGTAAATCAACAATGGCTTCGGTTGCTGCCAAGGACACATGCTCAGTTTGTTTCCCCAACCCTTTCAGACCATTCACTTGCCATCACTTGTATTGATGCTACATTAGCAACTAAGAAGCCTCCTTTCAAGTTTTTCAACTTTTGGGTAGGCCACAAGAGCTTCAAAGATATTGTGAGTAACACATGGAAAATGGATATTACTGGGTCCAAGATGTTTCAAGTCATCAGGAAGCCTAGACTACTCAAGCAAGAACTCTAACAGTTAAACAAGAATGAATTTTCCTACCTCCCTGACAAGGTTGAGAGGGCGAAAGTTAGACTACAATCTCTACAAGTTGTTGTCCATGGTGATGGAAATACGTCCATTATGGAAGAGGAAAAAGAAGCATATAAAGCTTATTATCTACTGTGAGGAGCTAAGGAAAGTTTTTACAAGCAAAAATCCAGGGCACATTGGCTTAAGCTGGGGGATAGGAATACTTCATTCTTCCACAAAATCATGAAGAACTTGCATAACCGTAGCTACATACATCACCTACTCAGAGACAATAGGAGTGAGGCTTTTGGGGATGCAGAGGTCAAGGCACTTGCAGTGGAACACTTTTAGAAACTCTATGATCGTCCTCCTTCCTGTCCTGCACTGGAGGATGTCAGTAACATGGTTACATGGAGGCTGAATAACTAGCAACAAATTGAATTAACTCTTCCTTTTACAGATGATGAGATTAAGTAGGGGTTCTTCTCTCAAGCCAATGAAAAAGCTCCAGGGCCCGATGGATACACTACCAAGTTCTTCAGACACCTAGGGAATTATTGGTAAGGACCTTCTGGAAGCATCAAAGGAATTCTTGGCATCTAAACACCTACTCAAAGAGATTAACTCTTCCATCATCTCTTTGGTTCCTAAGATTGCCAACCCATTAAGACTAGGAGAATTTCGCCCTATTGCCTATTGCAACGTTATTTATAAAGCCATCTCTAAAGTCATTGTAGAGCGTATTAAAAGGATCCTCCCATCCCTAGTTGGCAGAGAGAAAGCCTCTTTCATCCCTGAACGAAGAATCACTGACATCTTTCCTTATTCAAGAATTGATGGTGGGCTATCGTGTACAATCAAATTCACCTTAGTGCACCCTTAAGATGGACCTACAAAAGGCATTCAACACGATTAGCTGGGACTTTTTTATGGCTACTCTTCAAGCTATGAACTTTCCTCCCCACATATGCTCCCTTATTCATCAGTGCATTTTCACCCCAAAGTTTTCCATCAACATAAACGGGGAACTAGCGGGTTATTTTTCTAGTAAGAGAGGGTTAAGACAGGGTGATCCAATATCTCCTTACCTCTTTGTGTTGGGAATAGAGATCCTATCTACCCAATTGAGATGACTGACTGAGCACCCCCAATTCACCCTTCACTGGAGATGCAAGAATGAGAAATTAACACACTTATGCTTTGCAGATGATCTTCTCATTTTTTCCAAAAGCAACCTCCAATTAGTATCATTGATCAAGCAAATGCTTCAGCGGTTTCACTCTATGTCAAGCTTGGAGGTCAATAATAACAAGAGCAGTATCTTCTTCTCTCATGTTCCTAGGGATGAGAAGGAGGCTATTCTATCTTTTACCCAGTTCCAAGAAGGTAAACTGCCAGTGCGTTACCTTGGGGTTCTCTCTTCTATCAAACTGTGAAAAGAAGACTATGATGCCTTGCTCGAGAAAATGTTACCTAAGGTCACGTCCTGAACGTCCAGATACCTTTCCTATGCAAGGAGATTACAATAGATCAAATCAGTCCTCATCTCCTTGCAAGTTCATTGGAGCAATGTATTTCTACTTCTTAAATATGTTATTAGTAAAAGGGGGTTAAGACAGGGTGATCCAATATCTCCTTACCTCTTTGTGTTGGGAATGGAGATCCTATCTACCCAATTGAGATGACTGACTGAGCACCCCCAATTCACCCTTCACTGAAGATGCAAGAATGAGAAATTAACACACTTATGCTTTGCAGATGATCTTCTCATTTTTTCCAAAAGCAACCTCCAATTAGTATCATTGATCAAGCAAATGCTTCAGCGGTTTCACTCTATGTCAAGCTTGGAGGTCAATAATAACAAGAGCAGTATCTTCTTCTCTCATGTTCCTAGGGATGAGAAGGAGGCTATTCTATCTTTTACCCAGTTCCAAGAAGGTAAACTGCCAGTGCGTTACCTTGGGGTTCTCTCTTCTATCAAACTGTGAAAAGAAGACTATGATGCCTTGCTCGAGAAAATGTTACCTAAGGTCACGTCCTGAACGTCCAGATACCTTTCCTATGCAAGGAGATTACAATAGATCAAATCAGTCCTCATCTCCTTGCAAGTTCATTGGAGCAATGTATTTCTACTTCTTAAATATGTTATTAGGAAGATAGATAGCCTACTCAGGAACTTTCTGTGGAGTGGAAACCCTCATACCTACACTAAGGCTAAAGGTTAGATGGAATGAAGTCGGTAAACCACTTAAGTGTGGGGGTCTAGGGATCCCAAACCTGCACCAATGGAATAAGGCCATCAAGATAAAACACATTTGGCATCTATGCAAGGATGGTCCGAAAACCCTTTGGCCGAAATGGGCCCACTCCACATTCTTGAAAGGTCGAAGCTTCTGGGCAAAGAAAGCACTTGCATCATGCTCCTGAACATGGAAGAAACTGCTAAAACTCAAATGCTTAGTCTGCCCCTACTTTCAATGGGACCCTAATAACGATCTTATTATTTCTCTTTGGTCAAACTATTGGCTTCCAATAGGCCCCTTGGACCCGATATTCAGTGCCCGGGAGATCGGTAGTATACCACCAAACTTTGTTCCCTCATGGAAGGCAACGAATGGTGCATCCCTGAGGGTGTGCTAAGGAATAATATTCAGATCCCCACCTCACTCCATCTTGATGCATCAATCAACAATCGCCTCAGATAAATCCATTGTGCCACGGGTGAATATACAACTAAGAGTGGGTCTGAATTCCTCATTCCCCCAACCCGGGTGGTACCCCAAGCTAAGGTAATTTGGAACAAATACTCAATCCCTAGACACTCGTTTATCTTATGATTAGCCTAGTTACACAAGCTAACCACACTAGACAAGTTGGAAGCATGGGGCGTGACTTCTTCTACTACGTGCTTCCTGTGCCAACAGGGTCAGGAAGACCACTCTCACCTCTTCTTCAATTGTAGCTATTCTCGCTCGATCTGGTGTGCAGTTTGTGATTACCTTCATTGCCCGACACACTTCAAAAGCTAGCAAGGGGCTACATCTCTATTGCTGGCCTCAGTTGACTCCAACTCTCCCGACTTCAATAGAAGATGTGCTACACTAGCAGCGACAGTTTATTGTAATTGGAGAGTGCGTAACAATGTACGCCTAGGGAATCATATCTCCAACTAGGGCTCTGTTGTAAACCAAATTAAAGCTTACTCTTTCATTTTGTAACGCTCTTAAGTAGTCTCTTTATCTTTTTATTGTCTACTTTGTTCTTGAGACTATAATGTAAATCTACCCATCTTACAGTTGTGCACCTTTGGATATCAATAAAATTAACTTATCCAAAAAAAACAATTGCCCATTAAATTTTCTCCCCATAAATGCATTACATTGTTTTTGTTCTGCAGCATCTGATATCTGGATACATGTTCCCGGTAAGATATCTTTAAAAAATGAACATAATGTTGATTTAACAGTTGATCTAGAAAGAAAACCTCTCCCCAATTATGTGCATCATCCTGTGTTAATTGAAGTGAACACATAGGTATATACTCCTATGTGTAATAATTTAATACAGGCATTATTATGCACTTCACCAGATGGAGCCTAATACCTAAAATCAGCAAAACTACTCATAAAAGGCTAAAACCCACATTAGGCTTTGGATATCGATTCTTTCCTACTTTCATCTTAACAATGAAATGGAGATTTCTTGGTGCTTCTGACTCATTTTGAGGTTTAATGGAAAGGAAATGATATGATTCTTGACAGCAAGAGTAGCAACCTTTGAAGCTACCCATCATGCAAAAACATGCATGGGCTTGAAGGGGTTTGCTAAATGCTAATCACATGTCAACGTTCACAAGTACTTTCTAGGCATTCTGTGCCAAAAGCAGCCAAACCAATGAGACCAGATATTGATTTCAACAATGGCAGACAATATCACCACACAACATTAAAAAATGGAAAACTTTTCTAGGAATAAAATTAAGAACTCACATTCATGACTTCAGTTATGCAGATTCATAAACTTGGTAAAGTTGCTCCAGCTTCCAGAAAATACTACCGTAATTTGCACTTCTTAGACAAAGTACTAGGACTGCATTGAGATTAATTCATTAACTCCACAATGCCTGATGTTGATGACCATTGATCCATTAACAATAGGCAATATATCGCAGCAATCACGACGTGGAGCCTTCATCTTAAATCAGGAGGAAAAGACTTGTAAGACAAGATATAAAATCCTGACAAAATAATAGGAAAAGGTTGGTGACAGGTATACTGGAAAAGCTTTACCTGTTCAACGCTGTGCTCAAATTTTCGAGTAAAAACCAAAATCTTTCTCATGTTCCTCACTGAATTTCCTCTGGCACAATTTTCAGTCCTATGCAAAACATAAGTGCTTTGTACACCATTTTCATCTGATACTACATTATCCATGTAGAAGATAAGAGGTCTTTTGCATTTATCCCTTGGAAGTTCCCTCGTATTGAAGATATAGTGACTTGTAGCAATACTCATACTCCTCCTCCATGGTGTGAAAGTTCTCCACACAGATAGGAGATCAGGTAGAAGCTCATTTCCCTCGTATACCTGAATTGCGTAACCCCATGAAACTGAAACTGTCAACAAATTTGAACGATCATAACAGACACTCTGTTGCAATATTCTAGAGGAATCGACATTCACAGCCTTAAAAAGATGCTCTATTGCTTGTGCTCTGTTCTTGCCAGGGAAGATTGGATCCGCTGTGTCCAAATGATGGAGCGACAATAAAGGTGACAAAGGATGTGCAGCCAGCAGCCCAAGTAAACTTCCCCGCATATCCACCTGATGTAAATTTGTAAAAATCTGGTACCATAAAATGGGATAAACAGGAATTTGATACAGATCTTCACTATCAGATATAATAATAAAACAATATAATTACAAACTGGTAAAAAAAGCATACTATATGCAATTCATATTGAATCAAGCTATATGCATAATGCAAGTATAAAAGCAATAAATTTTTAAATACCGAGTATGATGAGTGGATTTCCCAGTATAGGAATAACTCATGATATGACACGACACAATAACATGACTTCATCCCACCCAGCTGGGTTTAACACTCAATCATAATTATATAAGAAACCAAAATAACGCAATGCATGTAACCTCTAGGGCAATAGCAACATGCAAACTTTATTCCCACTAGGTTGGATTGGCTATATAGATCCTATCTCGCCATTGTGCTATGTAACAAACTATACATTTGAATTCTAATTCCCCAAAAAATGCACCTGACCTATAAAATATTACCATAATAGTCTCAAGAGTTGCAGATACTAATAGTCATCATTTTGTTTGCATGGTTTACTCGATTTCATATTTTCTGTCGTTTACAAAACAATACCTGAACGTGAATTGTCACCACAAATTCCTAAAATGCAGTGACTCTACTTACAGTTAACATTGTGTTCTCGGAAGAACTTTCAGCTAGTGCAACAATTAAATCAATCTGATTCCAATAATATAAGATTAGAAGAATAACCACAAACTCGCACCTGATGGAATCCGGGTTCACGTGTTAATCCAATGCCCAACTCTGCAACACATGAAAAAACCCTAAAATCACTCCCATACAAATGTGGATACCTAAACAAACAAGAGTCCAAAACCCTAGCCAAAACCCTAGCTAGAGAACTACTCATAGCGAAACCACCCCCACCAAACGCCATATCAAATGAATTCCTCTCGTTCTGCTCATAACTCTCTGAAATACCACCGATGTAATACCACTTATCATGATCATATTTCGACAGCACTTTCACCAAATTGTCAACGAAAAACACGGTGTCGTCGTCGCCGAACACGTACCATCTCACGTCCGGTTCGTCCCTCTCCACTGCCTCTTTTACTACACGAGCCACCCTGATAGCCGACCGGAGCCCTCCCTGGAAGGCGTACGGGAACCGCGAGGTATCTCCGGAAATCACTGCGGGGGGGAGCTCGATATCACTGGAGACGGAAGAGGGGTCGGACGGCTGCACGTCGACGTACGCAACGGCGCGTGTGGTGCCAGGGGAGTACCAGAGGCAGAGGTAGGGCTTGCGGCGGCGGAAGGAGAGGGAGGAAGAGGCGATGGAGAAGAAGAGGTGGCGGCGCGTGGTAGGTAAGAGAATGGAGCGAGAGAAAGGGATAGCGGGCGTCTGGTAGATTACGTGGTGTTCCTTGGACAAGAGAAGGTAAGTGATGAAGACAAGGGAAAAGATCAAGAGGATGCTCTGGAGGCGCGTGGGAGACACAGTTCTTAGGAACATGGAAGTGGGCATGCTTTTCTTGATTGTGGTTGTGGTGGTTTTGTGATTATTATGGCGCGCGTGCATAGCAAAGCATATAGGTGGCGAGGCACAGACAGGGAGGGAGAGACTCTGGCGTGGATTTAATTGCTTAAAGGAAAAGTATAGTACAGAGAACTGGGTAAAGTCCACAACGTACGAAGATCGAGTGCACATGTACACGTCTGTCTGCTATTATGTCGTTTGACGTGTTCGCTCCAGCATAAACCTTGGGACCATTACACCCGTCAGTCATATTTGGTGTTCGTGATCGCTACGTCCAACTGCAAGCGTACCTAAAGGGCTCCGGATTAGGGGAAAAAGTGACTAGGGCACCTGGATCTGTAAATACCCTTCTTTGTTTGTTTTGTTTTAGCACGGGACAATGGGGACGGAGATCCCCATGACTCAGCTCCATCTCCAATTTGGTCGGAAATTCCAATTTACAAATCGTATATAATATATATCAATGCCTATATCTACTATATGCATTGGTTACTTAATACAGCCAACTCGATAGCCATATCTGAATATATAAATCCGTAGGTAGCTCCACCTATTGAATGGGTGTTTCGCATTCAAATCGACATCATCATTTATTGTGAAACAAGTTGAAAGTATTGTCTTTAAGTAGATAAAAGCTAATTTCTTTTTCTTTTTCTTTTTCTTTTCTTTTTTTTTTTCCAAAACAAAAGCTACATTGAAAACTGTAATGCTTGCAAATATAGTATATATTAAAATTTACCTTGGAACCTATACTATAAGGAATAGAAACAAGTTATAGAATATCATGCATCTAACCTATGAAAAATCTTAATTAATAGTATTAAATATAATAAAATAGAATATATTTAAATTAACATTTGTTCAAGGCCTAAGACTACTTGCATAATGAAGAACAAAACTTATGTTTGAGTTGAAAGTGTTTGAAACTTGGTTTTATCTTTGTTGTATCATTGTTTTATATTAGATGTTTCTATATTAGTAAAAATATAGCATTGAATTTGGTGCCATTATTTATTTAAAATAAGTAATCCCTAACTTTATGGATGAATACAATTTTGTAAAAACATTCCATGGTAATTTGTTGGAAATTATATTATGAAGTTAGACTATGCAATTGAAATTCTTTGATAACATTCCACGATATATTATTTGGAATTATATTATCAGATTGACGACTATATCAGTTACAGTTATATGGAAAAGTTGATAAGTTATCAGGAAGCTTACCTCAAAATTTTATATTATAAACATGTTAAAAAAAATGTAGTTTTTATAGTGTCAAGGTTTTAGGACAGTTCAAGCATGATACAAAATAGGTTTTGGTTCCAAAATTAATAATCTATACCTACGGGGTGTTATCTTATGAAACTCCATAAATTTTAATAACCTATCAACTTTTCCATAATGCTAGTTGAACGATTTAAATATAGTAAAGACTTTATAATAAGTAATAGTAATTTTTTTAGACACAAAAACTAGGAAAAACTAAACTCATCACATAATCCATAGCAAATAGATAAAAGAAAATAAAAATTATAGATTTAGAATAATAGATTAAAGATTTTATTCATATATATATATAATATATTATATATAAGCCATCTGTAATCATTAAATAATTAAATAAGATCATTATTTCACATACTAGCTGAACCCAATAAAATAATTTTCAACCAACCTATCCTTATTTACATATTAAGTAAAAATCATTCCACTGACTCACTCCTCACCCACTTTCCCCTATCATATCATCCCTCCCTTCATAAACTTATTTTATAAGTTTATGAACTTCTTATCTTTAATTCTTCATAACTTCTCCAAATCTCAACCATATCAAAAATAGCAAGTTGCATTGTGATCCTTATAAAGAATACTTCACATCCATACCAATCTTGATAAGTAAAGGCTTGGCTTAAGTTTTGAATTGAATAAAAAATGAATGTAAAACTTTTAGTTCTAAAGTTTTCATCAAAAAATAATTTGTACTCTTGATTCTGTAAGTTTCAACAAGTTTAGTTACAAGATTCAACTATAAACTCGTCATTCTTTGATTCTAGGTGAAGAACTTGATCTTTTGCATTTCCCAGAATATTATTTCAATGATTACCCATGAGGTAAGGTAAGTGGAAAATTTGATAATTTACTACCATGTGTGCTTTTGATCATGTTTATCTAATGAATGTGGCCAATTGCAATGTTGTCGGATGATATGAGTGCATATTATACTTGCAAACGGAGCTTAAATATTTTAACATGAGAAATATTTCAATGTTAGTACATTCTGAAGGTTGAAGATGATCACTATCCTAATGCCATTTGAAATAGTGTTCGACCGGCTAGTGCTCCTTCTACCATTTAGTTGATACGAGATTTACCCCCTTCCTTCTCATTTTTTTTCATTTTGGTTACATGCAAGCCCCATTCCTCTATAGACTATAGACCCAGCTTGTATAATGCATTAACACCATGACCTATGGCACCTTATATTTAGAGATTTGACTTCAATTAAGATGCATATCATGACTTTTATACTCAAATCTCTATTTACCTACCCATATTAACTATAGACATTTTCCTTATCATATAATATACCTCTAGCAAACCCAATGATATAGTTAAATTAATGTTGGTCAAAATTGATATAATTATTCATGTGAGTTGAGATATATTGTTGATTGGTTTATTAATTTGTGATTAGTGTTCTCTTTATGAATTGTTATGCTTTGTGAAATGATTGGATGATTGGAATATAATGTTTGGTTACCTAAAAAAAAAAAACAGATTACTTAGTCTAAATTTAAAAATGGTGTGTATTGCAAAAAGTCTTGTATTGTTCGAAGGTTATTACTATCACATAATAGCTAGAAAGATGACATGTTTGGTGGTCTTACCCCCATTATCCACAAACTAAGTGGTATTAGGAATTGTCATGCTTTTGGTAGAGTCTAGAGTCCTAGCTATCGTTAAGGGTTTTAGGTATGTGGATCCTAATGCAATAGGCTAAGGATCACATCAAGGAAAGACTAAAGAGCATCTTGAGGGCATCAAATTAAGAATGTTGCTTATTAGATAACTTGAACTTTGATGGTAGTTGTTATTCCCAACCTAAGGTTAAGAGTGACTTATATCCTAAACATCACACCAATTATCAAAAGATTGTATGCAATGTTACATTACATATTGTTGCCTATACATAACATATGGTTGATAACTTGCTTGTATTTGCTTATACTTGTAGAGTAATAAGAATATTGCACCCCCATCTTATTAAGTGATGGTTTTCTCATTCTCTTATAGTATTATCTTTTTATGTAAGAACTTACATGTGCACATGATAACTAAGAGGACTACCAAGGTATCCCATAAATTCTGTTGGGACTAGGAATAAAGAAGGCTAAGTTGATAGAGATGGAGCCACCTAGTTTTTAATGTGTCTTTTGTAATAACTTGTAGTTGATATTTAGTACTTCCTTTTGATGTCATTTTTTAATATGTAAACCACTATATATGAGTTAGCTAACCTACCAATCCAACTAAATTCCATACTTCAATTTAAATGTAAATAGTTATCTTTAGATATATAAATGTCAATGTTCTTTTAATTGATGTTGATGCCTTGTAAGTGCTTTACATGTTGTAAGGCATTGTAGCATATTGTCATAGCTAGGGTCTCCTGTAAGGTGTGATATATATAGATAGAGCCTTATATTCTACTTATCCTTTACCTGCTCACCCTTACCCCTTACTCCAAAACAAGCCTTAGCCAAAAACCTTGATTCGAGAAACAATTTCACATACTTCATCAATTAGACCTAATTTAATTTATGGAAATTGATTTAATTAACACTAAATCAATATTACAGTTTTCAATGTAGGACATCTTAAATCCTCACATGGATAATATTATGGGATTAAGAAACTAGGTGCTAAAGCCTCTAACCTTTTATAATTTCTTAAATTGAATCAATTAAAATGTAAATTTTAAAATACTACATAACTTTAATGCATGTGCTAGATTTTTAAGAAATAAAGAGTGAAAAAAACACAATGATTTTATTGGTTAATTATTTATTTTCTTATACTCGTATAATAAATTGATAAAATGTAAGCCATTAGATTATCCATATAGATGGGATCACATCCATAGTATATAGTCGACACATCATTTAATATAAACTTCACACCTTGAATCCAAGGGTATGACTGCTCTACAACAGGAAATATGCAAAGGTTTTGAAATAACTAGTAAACTCAAAATATACTTTTTATTCAAAATCAAATCTCCAAATAACTTTTAAGGGTCTACAATCTCCATATCAATTAATGGAAAACATGTAATTATCTCAAAACATTTCAATTAGAAAATGAAAACAATAAAGTCTATCGATTAAAAATTTTAACTTCCATAGAGATTAGTTTATCCCTCGAATCTAGATCATAATAACTATCGTATAACCCATCTCCCTACAATAAGTCATATCCCAACTTATAATATGGATCAACATAAATGTTATCACCTAAAGAACATAAAATCCCAAATGGGTGAGTTATGAGATTCAATGTATAACAACTACATCAAAAACAATTATGCTACACTATACACAAGACTAATTACAAAATGCAACAAATATAATCCATTAAGTTGTATTTAATAGGCATTGTAAATGATGCAATTTTGGCATCTCATGCATCAGAATAACTTAGATTCTTGTTAGCAAACATACATAATACACAATATATTACATAGGTCCACAAATCCCAATGTTGATAGTAACTAGTTGCTTCATCTTGATTTCACTGCTAGTGATGTGCCTAATCCCAATGCAGAATCAAGCAATCACAAATCCAACCAATGATTCACAACAAGTAATCCAAAACAAATAACAATAACAAGATAAAATCCTAAACCCTTACTAGATATGACGTACTAGAAAGAGGATGGTCCTAGCACAGTCTTATTGATATGATGCCCAACAATCCTGATACCATCACTCGCCACAATCCAAGGATTGATAAGAGTATAAGAAGAATGAAAGTAAAACTCTAATCTTATATTTCTCAAATATCAAAGTTCTATCCTTTGTTTCTATCCTAAAGGTATAAAAATAAAGCAAGGTTCAATTATAAAGAAAACTGGCTTGAAATAACACAAAGCAGCTGGCCTATTGCAAGCCGCCTAGGTTAAGCTACTGGCCTAAATTTCTACATCTCCAACCTTTGAATATACACCGTTGCCTTTATGGCTGGCCTTTATTCTTGCACTATCGGTTCTTCAAGGTGAGCCGCCAGCTTTAACAACATAAGTTGCCAACTTTTAAAGGCAGCATTATGTGCTTGTTTTGAGTCATTTAGTTTATGAAGTTGTCGGCCTAAAGCACTAACAAATGTATTTAATTGAAGGTGAAACATCATGCAAAAGGAATGAAGAAACTAGGTGATTCTCTTTAGGTTCCATCTGATCAAGTAGAACTCCCAATGTAAGATTCTATAGTCCTTTGGTTCTAAATCGAGTACACAATCCTGTAACTAAAATGATTTGATTTCCATCAACTAGTATCAAATACCATCGAACCACTAATCTACTCTAACCCCCAACAAAGGCTTCCAATACCATCAATTGAATGATGATTACAACTTCTCTCCAAAGACCCAATCTATATCCCAATAGTCAATAAGTCTACATTCCATCTATCTACATGTAGCGATTTAGTACCTAAGCTAATAACCACTACATTCCAAATGATTACCCTACTATAGGCTTATGGCTCTTAATGTATAACCCACCTCTCTAAAATGACTATTGGCCTTAGTACATGCACACTCATCACATGTGTTTATTAGGTTAAATGGATATTAATTCATTTTAATCTAACCTACATGCATATGCATCATAACAACAATTACATACGTATAATACATTCATGACCTCTTAAACAAATAATACTAAAATCACTTATGTTAAATTCTAATACAAATGATTAATGCTTAATTGTACAATAGAATTTCAATTCCTAAGACTATTATATGAGTTCATACTTAAAATGTTATTCTAAATTCAATTTAAATCATTAAAATCCTAATAAAGACAAAGTAGATTGATCTATTTAACAATGGCTGCATCAATCAACTTCAAGAAGAATTCGATCAACTGGGTTATGGCTTCAATCTACTGTTTTTGAGGTTTGGTTGATTGACTTACAATTCATTCGAACAAATTGCAACTTGAAATTCAATCAACCTAAACTTAAAACAATCGACCATATCATGAATTCAATTGATCGAATTTTAGATTTGGTCAACTATTTTTCTATTTTTGTGAACTTCTTCTAAAATCAATTTAACTCTTCCTTAATGAAGTTTTATCTTCCACAAAATTGATCTTTTACTGAAATATGTCATTTTTAAGAAATCTCTTATATCATAAATCTTTTTATGATCCAAAATTTTGCATAAGCCAAATATATTTAGATTAACTCTATAAACTAAACTATTAATTATAGTTTTGTATTTAATACATGACTTTATGCATGTTCTGTTTTGCAATAATTAGCTTAAGGTAATATCTAACTACAATTTGATGATCAATTCATAAAGTTACAAGGTAAAGATGCGATTAATGTTAACCTTAAACTAGGATGAAAATCAACACTTCCTCTTAAATTCCTTCTAAAACCAATCCTTTTAGTCAAGGTTTTAGTGATTAAATATCTCTTAGTATATAGGAAAAGAATTGGAGTTTTATCAATTTGTTGATGTCTAAGCAATCTCTTTCTACTCCTCACTTTAAGCATACAAGAAGGGGTTTTTTTGTTAGGTGTTATTGAATCCTAAATAATAATATAGAAGAATGGAAATTTTAGGTAATTTACCTTGTTAGGATGTAATACACACTAATACCTTGAAATTGTGCATGAGAGTAAAAGGAATGCAACAATTGTAGCTCTATTAGAAGGAAGAGTGGCAACGAATGTAGAGAAATGGAGGAAAGGTTCGATTAGAGCTTTATAAGGGGTGGTTATACAAAATTGATAAGGGAGGAAAGAAAGTAAGGGTTCCTTAAGTGACATTATGTGAGTTTATACTAGAAAGCATGGGGGTTTGCTTTGATTTGCAAGGAAAACTTGGGGTACATTTACCTTCATGTTCCTAAGTTTTAATCTATATACTAGAGTATCTCACAATCATTCATTCAATCTATTTGCTCTCACATACTTAGTCATTCCCACTTTTGCGTTTAAATAAAATAATAAAGCTTTTAAACTCTCTCTTATCCCACTAAACTTGCACCATTCACAAGATGTTGGACCTTTCATGACTTTATCGAATTTTTCTTTGACACACAATCATTAATTGTTGGTTTTGAGAAGCATTTTTTTTTATCTTTCAATTAATTCTAACTCCAAAAATGCAATCAATTAATATATATAGAACACCTTAATTAAATAATTAATTTTGACTCCAATTACAATTAATTAATCTCAAATGGTTTGACCAAGATTTCCCCAACCTGTTACTACTGAAGGTTTAATCACAACATTCTTACTATAGAGTTTGATCCTCCAATTTGTCATTATGACAGCAATACCAAAATTAAGCACAAATGTATTAGGACACCTACATGTACTCATTAAGCCAACTAATACACTAGAAAAATCTCCATTATCCATAACTAATGTGACTAGGCATATGATCATGTCTCTTTATTTTGATATCTTGAAAGAATTCATGCATTGATTGCATCAATATATATTTGATCATTTTACTTAGTTTTGCCATAACAACCTAAACTTAATTGAACCTTGTCACTCTGTAAGTTTTCACTTACATTAGATTAAGTGGCCTATAACACACAATATCCAACAGGAGATAAGTGAATCCTATCTCGACTTCTCATTACCCTCTCGAGCACTTTATGTCATGCATAATGACTAGTTTGATAACAACTCATGGAGGAGTTGTTTTTACTGATATTAGAGCAAATTATTTAATTCATGAATAAAGTGCTTGATGATATTAGGTTTAAAGACTGATATTAGAGCATGATAATTCATTCATAAAGCGCTTGATGGCATTGGGTTTAAAGATTCATCATACTCATTTATTAAAAAAATGGACAAAGACACAATAATTTTAGTGTAACCTAAAGTTCAGTTTGTAACCTTACCTAGGGCTTTTTAATTTGTAACCTTTCTAAATCTAATTTCTTGGCTAGTAAGTATGATATAGTATTAAATATGCAATGATCTAATGTGTTGATACTAATCCAAAGTTAAACCAAAGTCAATTAGGCTTAAGTTCAATAGTCACAATACAAATTTAAATCCAAGAGACATGATTTAAATATCAATTAAAATCAAAGAGAGAGAATTTGAATGGTTTTGAATGAAAAGGGACCATTCAAATCCAAGTCAATTGTAAGAGCTATGATTTGAATTTAAATGGAAAGAAGAGATGCTAAGTAATAGATTCGATACCAATTGTAATAGAAGAAGATCAAAACCATTAAGACCTTAAACTAATGAAAACCATTTGTACTATGTTCATTCCTTTATATTTCTTTAGTGTTTATTTCTCTTCCCTTTTCATTGTAATTTATATACTTTTTCAATAACCTATTTTCATTTCTTTCAATTTCTTAATTATTCCTTTATGAGTAGATCAATTTTAAGATTTCCAATGTTTACATAGTCTTTTTAAATGAGTTGAAATTAAATTGCAAACACAACCTTAAATCCATTTACATGGAAATCAAAACGACGCAAATCATTACTAGTGACTTGTTTAGCAAGTTCACCTACTTGTAGTTTTTTTGGGCTTTTTTTTTCCCTTTTATTTTCTCCTTAATTACATACAACATATTCAAGTTTTCCTATCTTTTTACTTTGCATATTTGTGCTATTTTTCTTTCTAGTTATATAAACTAAATTTTCATATTCTTGACTTTATATATTCATGCTATTTTTTTAATTATATAATCCAAGTTTTCATGCCTTTTCACTTAGCATAAATGTGTCGTATGTCTAATAAAATTTTGATGTAATCATATAATATATAATATAAAATGCCCTAGAAAATAAGTTAAAAAGAGGGATAATAGAGTAATTTTACCCCCTTTAAATAATTTAATTGGTGAAATAATTAGGTCGCATATTTTAACTGAAGATTAAGAGGTGAATTTATGATTATAGTGTTTTACTCCCCACATGAATTTCTTTGGACTCTCACCTTACCATAGGAAAATAATAATAATAATCATAAGATCAAAGAAAAACCCTACCATCTGCTAATATGTAAAAGATTAGAGGTAAAGACTTCTTTCTCTCTTTTCTTTATTCTATTACCAAATGAAACCCTAAAAAGGATACTAGTCAACAAAGCTCTTATGAGATAGGAAAATCCTACTTAAGAAACGTTAGGGCTTAAGAAAACTTTAGAATTATAAGGAAGATCTAACAATCGGAATTTGCATCCATTAGAGGTGTTGCATTTTTTAAGGGAGCTCACTAGGAGGTGGTGAATGTGAATTTGCATTAAATTGAGAAAATGTTTTAGTCCCTCTATTGTATTTATGGTTTTAGAGATTTAACAAAAAGTTTAAATTACAATTTGATGATGAGATGAAGAACATAGAAAAAAAATGTTTAAATTTTGGTCTTTGAAAGTTATTAAAAATAAGTTTTATTATGATTTTTTTAACCATTTATGGAATTAAGAGAAATTTATTGATATCAATGAATGAAGAACCAAGTCAATCATGGGCTTGTTGTTTTATAAAACGTGATCATAGGTGATTTAAGTATTAATGGGTTAATTGTTTTTTGGGAGTTTGAAAGTTTAGAGCCTAAATTGAAAAACTTGTGTCATTGGTGTAGTTTGAAATCGAAGAATTAGTTTTGTTGAATTACTGATAGGAAAAAAAAGTAATAATAAAAGAGAAGGTGATGAAGAATCATGGAGAAAAAAAAAGGGTTTAATTTTATTTTGGTTATTATTTCAAGAAGTGGATATAAGATTTGTTATTATAAGTTTATGAGCAATTATCAATCTTATGGATTTAGGAAGCAAGTAGATCCTAGGAATTATAAATACTTAATTTATTGTTATACAAGTGTTTAATTAAAGATTTTTGGAGAAAAAGTGTTTTGGAATTAAAAGTTGGAAAATATTGATAGATTTGATGTTTCACTAAACTTTATAAAAATGAATTATAAACGTAATAGTAAGAGACAATGGAATATTAAAGTTGTTCATAAGAAGGAGTAGATGAACGTATAATTTGATTTGCTATGAGTTAGAGTTGACTCAAAAAAGTTGTTGTGAAAGATGGGTGATTTGATTCATTTTGAGTTATGTTTGTGATAAGATAATTGTTTAAAAGAGAGAGAGGGGGGGAGATTTAATTATTTACTTAAAAGTGATTAAGTTGATATTACATAATTAACAAGTTAAATGTCATACCTTAAGGATAGTTTTATAATAAGTTAGTATTAAGTTAATAGTTAAGTAATAGGTCATTAAGATTAATTGCTAACAGTGATTATAAACACCTAAGAATGGTAACCTTAAAGTTTCATTATAGAATTAACAAAATACCTATTGCAAGTATAAAAATATTTAAATATTCAATCAATAACCTAAGATTAGGCTATGACCTTAGAATTTATTTAAGTATAGATATGTGATATGAGGATTGTATATGTGTATCAAGATTAAATGCTTTTAGTAAAGAGAAAGGTACATATGCCTAGGATGTAGATGCATAGTCATTGTTTGTTAGGTGTGCTTTTTGAGATAGTAAATAAATCAACCTAACAAAAAAGATAAACCAAATAAATTGTATGCTACTTGTGCTTAGGAAGAGCCTAAAAAGATAAGAGTTGATGCAAGTGATTTGGGACACTTTACCCGCTCATCATTACAATTTACCTAGCTATCGTATAGCCTTATATTGATAGAATCAAGTTAATTAGGTGCTAACTTTCATATCATTGGATCGCAGATCTAGGCGAAGTCATGTAATAATTTAATATATTGGGATAAAGTTGTAAGCAAGTTATACTTGTGGAATGAGGACGCTTACATGTGGACTAGTAAGCTGATGGTCGCTTGATATTGTCTTAGGGATGGCGCAATTTTCATGGTCTTGGTTTCGGTTATATATATTGTTACGCTCTGCAGGGTACCCAATTCATGATAACCCGGTACGGTTACTTGGCTCCTATTAAGTAACCACGAAGCATCTCAAATTAAGATCAATTTCCTATTAAAAATACAATAATTTTTTAAGTTGAATGCCTATGGCATTCCTTCATCTCATAAAAACCCATTCCGTACTCAACTAAAGCATTACACATAAGTCTCAGAAATGGGCCTCAACTACATCCCATAACATAAATATAATTGAAGATAGATTAAATATTTACAAACCTTCAATTATTTGAAACTATCAAGTTCTCCATCCTGCTCCTTTTTTCCAGAGTTTCCACGACAATTGTACTTACCTTAATACAACACTTAAGGTGAGATAGGAGTACAATATCTCACTACTATTTACACATACAAGCAATTTCAAATAAGTTTTTAGATTATATGCTATGCATGGCAACCATATGAATGCAAAATCACATATGATCTTTCGGTAACTAACGTAAAGTTTAGAGTTTACGCCCCCCTTAACCATGGGTTTGAGATTCACATCACTACCATCAATGCCCAGGTCTCACAACCCATTTAATTTAATCTTATCTCTTTATTAAAATTTGTCTCTTAATTTTAATCTCATAAACTCAAGTGTAATTAATACATCGAATAATAAACACCCTTAAGGACAGATCGAACTCGGAACCATTAAGGCACAATAATTTCCTAATCACTTAGTTCGCTCTTGGCGAAATAATAATCTTACCGGATTACTTTCGATGTGCCCAGCAACAATGATGGCCTTCAATTTCATGTATTGCCTCGTGCAATGCATGTCCAGTTTTAGTTAGGTCCAATCCTTTAATTAATTGGTTCAAGTTGATCAAACAATATATAGTTACAAGCTAATCCACATTCAAGACAATAAATTATTAAAGCATTTAAGGAACACAATACCAAAGGCAAGCAAAAAGAAACTAAGTCAACCCCACAGGCAAAGCAATTCACACTTCATATTTACATTCACCACAATAAGAAGAATCAAGAATTACACGTCATGGATAAAGCAAAGAAGACCAGACCAACTAGATAAAATCAAACAAATGAGACAACAAAATCATAAACAAATAAATTTTAAAAATTAATCAATATACAAGGCTAAATCAATAATAGTATAGTACAACCCAATCTCATCAACCATCAAATCAACCACTCAGGATTGATCTGTAGTTCTTATTCCTTGGCAATAACCAAGTCATTCCATTACTCAAGTGCTCAATCCTCTACATTCAAGAACAAACAAGGCAAACAATTGTGCACCCTTCCAATATCCTCAACTTATCTCACCACACCAGTCACTCATTCCATCCCTCAATCATCAAAGCCTAAAAATTTGTAAAAATTAAACCACCAATATACACCACATGATTATCAATTACAAATGCTAATTCCACATCATTACAATCCACACTCTCATTTAAGACTTCATTACCTTAATCTAACAACTCTTCTATTATACCAAGTGAAATTAGTAACTAATCCAATATATTATATCAAATTATACTCGTATATTAACCCTAAATCCCTATATACATTTTATTTGTATTTTATACATAAACTTATTGATTTAGGAAACATATATATCTATATACAAATAGACGTAATTAAGGAGGTTTTAGTTAAGAAAAGAAGAATGAAAAATGAAAAGAAGACAAGAAAATAAATAGATAAATAAGTTAGGTGAGTGTATCTCCTAATTTCCTTATCATTTTTTTCCTTTTTTCTTAATAGCATTCAATAATTTAAAAATAATAAACTTTATAATAATAAATGCATACGTATATAAATATACATATATATTCACACCGTCAATAATTAATATATCTATGTATATATATTTATATTTTGGATACGTACATATATTTACGTTATACTTAAATTTCCTTTTCATAAGCTGCCATGAAATATATATATTACACATACATACATGCATTTGTTAGAAAAAGAAAATGAAAGGTAAAGACAAGAAAGGCACACGTAGAAGACAGGAAAAGAAAGAAGAAAAAAAAGAAAAGAAGAGAAAATAACTCATAGGGAGAAAAACGGAATCGAAGAAGGAAAAGAAAAAAAAAATATCATAATACCACAATATCTAAACACAATAGATTGCACACATGTACATCTATATTACAAGCAATATAAACATTATAGTCATAGAGTTTTCCACTCACTTGGATCTTATTTCGATTACTCATTGTAATCTTTGAGTAAATATGCAGTGTAATTTTCTTTTTCTAAAAATACAAGAAAATCATATTATTACATACTAATCTTGAATAATATCTAACTATTTAGTGTATTTTTAGATATTTTAGCTATTTTCTAAGTTAAATTTTATTTATATATATATATCAAAAATGTATTTAAATTCTAAAAATAAAAGATTTTTGCAAAAAACTAATCTAGTTTCGTAGGTCTCACCTCAAAGATCATGTTAGTGGTCCTAATTTGTGATTTGGAGGTTGTAAGTAGAAATTACATCAACTTTTGTGGCATTTTCCTTTTCTTCTTTTTCTTCTCTATTTCGTCTCTCTCTCTCATCTGTCTTCATCTTTTCTTTCTCTCTCGCTTTTCGCTTTCGGATAACTCTCAAGTCAGGGATGCTTCTAGAGGCTAAGACATATACATATAGGTAACTTTTTTATTTTTTTGGTATGATAGTCACACATGGTAATTTACATAAATTTAGTAATTTTAGTGTTTTAATATGAAATTTTATAATTAAACAAATTGAATTATCCTGAGTGTGAATATTTATTCAAAATTTTTATTTAACTATCCTAAGCTTATGATCTTAATTTATTTTATCGTTTATTTTAAATTTTTTTGTTATTCACTCTTTGCAAGATTATTTCTTTTAATTTAAATTTATGCGGGTTATAATTAAGATTTTTAATACAATCTTTCAACTAATTCGATATTATACATATTCAAATTTCGCAAGTTTTACATACATTATTATGTATATATTTATTGTGCTAGAATCATGAGTTACTCTCCTAAAGTTGTGCTATTTGAACAACTAAAATTAAAGATAATAAATTAGTGATTGGTGCATTAGTTTAAGATTGATGCGTGTAAACTGCATATGTATATTCACACGCATGTGTTTGTGCAACTACATGCTAGGCATTAACTCATCCTCTAAGGATTTCATTTTTCTTTTTTTTTTTTAGGTGTAGGAAAAATCTACATATAATAATTTTGATATTGGAGTATGGGATCTGATGTGTTGCTGGTGTGTTGATGGGAAGGATTTTGCTTAAGATGTAATAGTTTAATTATACATATTTTCTTTTGTATTAAATTTTGGAGGTAAAAAAATGTAAATAAATGTGAAGTTTTATAATTTTTAGCTTAAGTTTTTTTGCAAATGTTAAATATTTGTAAATTTTAGTTATTCTGAGTCTTAACATACTCATACGACAATATGAATATGTGGTAAACTACTCACATCCTTCAATTTCGAGGCGTGACATAATTAACAAAAAAGCATAAATAAGTAGTGAAAAAAACACAAAACTAAAGTTATGTGATAAAAATAATCCTATAGGCATGCAAAGTAAATGGGTTAGATTATATAAATGAAAAAAGAATTAACACAAGGATATAAAATGAAAAAGAACATATTGGTAAAAGATGATAGAGCTCAAACTCTTGGTAATAGACATTATAAGGAGAATAAGGAAAGAAATGAATTTAAATGTGACAAAAATGAACAGTGTGCAAAACAAAATTTTGTAAATGAGCCGCCAATTGCTTTATAACTACTGTAAAACTCTGCCATGAAGAATGTCGAATGAGAATGAAACAAGTTGTTGAGGAACCTCCAAGCTTGATTGTTGACTCCTCAGATGGAAAACATGGAGCCATCAGTACACGCAGATTCGATTGTGCATCTAATGAAAGAAACTGAATAACAAAAACAAGAGTATTATACAGAATGAAAGTCAGGAAAAGTTCATTACAGCACTGAATGGGTCCACAATACAGTAGTGTCCACAGAAGCAAGGTTTTGATGTGAGTTTCACGTGCATGTAGTATGTAAGTGCTTCATGTTATACGAGTATGTGAATATGAGGATCGGTGTTGCATAGGACGATTCTCAAAATAAAAATGGATGATGTAGAGAGGGTGGAGGTGCAGAATATGCAATCTCAGCAAACTCGATATTATTGTGACCGGGATATGAGTAAAAGAGGGGCTAGGTCCAAAGCTCCCTCCCATGCAAGCAATTCTAATAACAATCTATAGACATCGGTGGTCACTCATTACCTTTTGATTGTTCTAAATATTAAAGGACAAGATTTATTAGGATGCAATAACTTAATCAGCTCAAGAAAAGAGAATGAGCCCAATTTATATAACGGAACCTAATTAACGGCTAAACTTGCTAAGAAAAGTTAAAAATATACAAAGCAACTTGAACAAAACCTGTTATGATCCAACCAATCCAACTCTCTAAATCATCCCAAATGAGGGCTAATCTTTTGGATCCTACACTTATCCAAATAATTAGTCTAAGTATAATTTAGTTAATATTAGGCTTAGCCCATAAAATTATGCTTTGCTGATTGCCCCATCTACATGTCAAAATTTTTCAATAGGAGAAGGTGTAAAAAGCTTATGCATGCAAAGGTAAGATTGTGGAAACGATACATACTTTCAAGGATGGAGGCTGAAATTAGAGGTTACTTTCTCTTCCAGCAAAAGAAGGTGGAGCCAGACCTGCAGAAAAACCATTCAAATGAAATGTTAACAAGTTTGGTTGAGCCACAATGTTAAGTGGAAGAAAGTTCATGCATTGTATCATAATTTGAGCATCATCAGTTATTCTCAGCATATGTAATCCTCAATTTTCAGCATTGGTTTTACATGGTTGTACATGATTGCGAAAATTGAAAGCTCTATTGTAGTTTACTAAGATTCTTCCTTTCTAAACAATGGAAGCCTAAACTAGGAACCATTTTTGTCTAATATGCTAGAATAGCAACAAAAGCTAAATTATGAGGTAGAATCTATGAATGAATCAAAAGCTTTTCATTGCCACGGGAACTTTTCCATCTGTTTGTTGTGAGAGTTCATACCTTATTGTAAAAAGAATTTGCAAACCAGAGGCACAAAGTTTTTTGCATGGTTTATAAGTCCCTTGTCACAAGAGGGTCATAATCATATGCTTCACCGGCTTTGACAAATCGGCCTTTCACTCGTTTTCTGGTGTCAGCTCTAGCTTTTCTTGATGCATATCTTATCTGTTTGCCAAACCTACAAAGATATTATGAGCACGTCTGGTTAGGATTTAGTGGCAGGCAACATCACAGAGATGAAAAGTAGAGAACTGTGAGTGTAAAAGACATCAATAGGAAAAAAAATTGAAGTCTAAGTGAATATGACATTTGTTACTGGTGGGCCCCATACGTTCGCGTCTTCTTTTTCTCGTTATATCTCATCTTGGCTTTATCTCTGGCCTGAGGACGGTTAGTCTCCAGAGCAGATTCCCATGGCGCATCCCCAGGAAGAAATACTGATGATAATCCAGAGTCTTGAAGATCAGCAGCATTACTTTCGCCCGGTATAGTGGATAATGGAAACGATACACCGGACTGAACTTGGCTAGAGGGAAATCCTAAACTGATACTTTGATTGCAGCCAGGATTCATAAGCATGCAATTAGCACCTAACCTGATGGAAGGCACACCAGGAATCGCACCAACAATTTGTGACGGTTGCAAAGCTACACGGTTGGGTTGTGACATTGATGACACCTGAACGAACACATAAAGATGACAATTAGGAAGCAATATTCAACACGGCAACAAGTATGAAGGAAGACTTGGAAAACCATATGAAGTAATCGTAATTTCACAATGAAGATAATCTTACAAGTTAACCACATGATAAGACTCGAACTATATAGAAAAGGGCATTTCACAATTGCATGCTAGTAATATTACAAAATCCATACCATGAATATTTGGCATACATTACTAAATCATAGCATTTTCGGTAATAGACTTGAGGAATTCACGATGTTATTGAAGACGTCTTAAGTATTGGCTGGAAACTGAGTAATTAACCGTGTCTGAAATCCGAATGAACAAGCAGATTTGACCAAAAAGGAAGGTTAAAAAATGATAAAATGACATTACATTGTTCTAAAATTCGTAAGTGGATTACCTCAACTGCATTCTCAATAGGTCCATTTGATTCACTAACTGAGAAACTTTTGTCCATAAGCAGACAGTCCATTTCTTTTGCCCCAATTTGTAATGTCGAATGACCTGTTTGAAGGCTTAAAATACCATTCTCATTTTTTAGATCAGGAACAGCATCCATGTTGACACTACACAGATTATCAGTACCCTGTGGTATCAAAGCTTTCAAGCTTGTCATTTCCTGCAGCCCCTGCCAGTAAAAGGTACTTTTATCCAACTTATAATCAAATCCGTAGAAGGAAATGAAATCACAACAAAGCTGACCAATTGCAGCAGCTAAAGACAAGTTTGCATCGTAACACAATTAGCTATGTGCAGACTTAAAGAAAATGAGAGATTTAAAAAAAAAGGTACCTTTTGCAAATTAAAGGCCTGACTGCTAAATGGAACTTGAGTACTCAACGGGACCTGATCTCTGGCATATTGCATATAACATGGATTCGGTGTAAATGATGCTGCTGACCCCATCCAAGGTTCTAGCTCATCCAATTTGTTGGATGCCAATCCATATGAGCCTTCACCAGCTCTTGGCATCAAGCTATTGTTAATGCCACTTGGATTCGCAAGCCCTGTTGAGCCCATTGACCCCCACTCACTAAGCAGATTATCTGGACAAGACTGATAAAAAATTGGAGACCACATACTATTGAACTCAGCCAATGTAGGACAACCTGAATAACAATCTAATGCTCGACGGTGATGTTCTGGGCCACAACAACCATTGCCATTCGAGTCACAACCTTCACACAGTGACATTTTCTCATCTATACACCGGATGGTTGCCTGCTGTGAATTGCATTTCTCACATAACAGTGAGCGTGCATGCCTGCGCGCCAAGGAATTTGCAGAGTGTATGCATCCATCACACTGTAAACAAAGGCGGGCAGAATCCGCTTTGCAATAAACCATAGCCGTCACTACTCCACAAAAATCACAAGTAGGCTCCATAGACTTCTCTAAACAGACAATTCCAATCTTCTCTAATCTTCTTTCTACTTTTTCCCTTTTCTTTTCTATTATAACAATAATTTTTAAGATTCCATTAAACTATTTTCTGGATCTCTGGGCACGAGTTTATCTTACAGATCTGAACTTTAAAATCCTAAGACCCTTAAACCTTCATTGATAGAAAAACCAAATGTTAAAATTAGTGCCACAATAGCTCGACGACAAAATGTAGCGACAATTCACAAATATGTTTCTTTGCTTGCAGCTTCAAATCAGGACGCGATCAGTTATGCGGACAAGTCGTATCACAAATGTTAATGTAGAAACAATAGGGGTTAAACTCATTTAGATACACGAAAAACACCAATTTTACGCAACCCAAGATTGGATTTAATCAGCCAAGATAAGGAAACCAGGACTCCATTAATTGGAGCAGGTTAAATGCTGAAGATTTTTCACTAATGGCAGAAACTTTAGCAGGGTAAAGCCCAAAAGAAATTTAAGACAAAAAGAAAAAAAAGGAAAAAATCGTCAATTTACGGTTTAGGAGATGATAAGCTTTGGTAGTATGTGAGACTATGAGCAAAGAGATTGGTAGTAGTAGGGGAAGTGTTTTTGGTTAATTTTAACCACGTTTTCTCCTATATTTTCGATGTAATTAACAAGTGAAAACGTGTGAACTTCAAGGTTGGTTTACTTTGCTGATGTGGATGGAATATTTTTGGAATGTTTGGTATAGTCAAGCACTTTACTCGGACACGCACGATTGGGAGTTTGATGACCATCTTCGCAAAGATTGAAACGACAAGGGCGAATTTAGCGATGGAATCATGTTATGTCGAAAACATTATAATAACAATAGTAGGTTAGAGGTTGTAAAGCTTGATATAAAGTCAAAAAATAATAAAAAAATAATAAATAAGTTTACAGGCCGAAATACCAACGTCTATGACACCATTGTGGGACGAGTTACGGATTTTAATTAAAAAAAAAAATCAGTCGAGATCACGTAAGAGTATAAATTCAAGAAATAGTTATATGCATGTTTTAACTGTCATGAACTTCATTTTTCCATAGGCATGAATCAGGTATCATTTCCTTTCAAGATTAAATATAATATAGGTCAAGACTAGAATCTACCATAAAAATTAGATATCTTTTCCATTTCCAGTCATGATTTGCTAGAATTTAACAACCTTATCAAAATTGGAGAGCATGATATATAGGAAAGAAAAACTGCCAAAGTGAAGGAATATGGAATGATATATAGGCGATGCAGTTGCAATGTGTGTAAAAAAAAAAATGTTTAGTCTATTTAGTAATATTTTTTAATGAGAAATGAGAAGAATATTAAATATAAAATTGATGATAATATTTTAAAAAGCTAACTCATATGTTCGATAGAAAATGTCAAAAAAAAAAAAAAACTAAAAAGGAAAATGACTTCTTTTGAATTTTTGTAATTATCCATAAGAAGTCTTTATAAAATTTTAATTAATGATTTCTTACCATGTTGATTTAATCCACCGTATTTTAAATATCAGCAAAATAAAATATATATCTATATATATTGGATCAAAATACAACACGTAGAATTTTCTTAACATGTCGAAATTTATAAACTATACAAAAAGGGTTTAAACTTCCTACTTATCGTGACATATTTTGCTTGGAGATGCCAAACATAGCATATCGCCTATTGACTAAAATTAATTAACTTATGAAAAGAAATAGTTTGAAACACACCGTCTTATATGCTCGTGTTGAAATTTTCTCTCTCTCTCTTTCTTTTAGAGTTAATTTATCCATTTTTTAACGTGTAGACAGATTATGAAAATTTTTCCTGCAAATGTATAATGTAGAACACCTTTAGTTTAGCGTTCAACCTAAATGCCAATAACTACATAGTAGAATTTTATGTATAATTTACATATAATAATAAATTTAATATCATTTATAAGAGTAAACTGGTATAGAGTGAGTAGAGTACGAGGTTTTACTCATATTCTATATTGTAATGTACATGTTTTTAAATTCTAGAATCGAAGCCTATCTTATAGTGCCTTGAAACCATCATAAAACCTATATTCTATAAAACTTATGAAGTATAGGATATCTTGTAAAATTGGTAAATTTTGTCATTCTTCATATATATTTTAAATTTATGTGATTAAAAAAAAAAGAGTCCATGTGTGATATTACAAGTTTTTATATATATAAAACTTATGAAACCTATAGTAAAATCTATAAAATTAAAAATAATAATAATAATAATTCTTTTTACTTTCATTATTTCAAATTTATGTAATCTTATTACTTAGTATATGGGAATAGATAAGAGAAAAGAATGGAACACGCAAATTTGGAGAGGAAAATGAGAAAAAATAAAAGAAAAAAAAACATAAAGTAAGAGCAATGAAATGGGGAAAAATAAAGGAAAGAAAGAAAATATAAAGTGAGAGTGGTGACATTAGATTTAACTATTTAGGGTTATTAACTTATGAGCTCAAGTTCTCTTATTTCTACTTACTATGATATTTATCGATAAAAAAAATGTAATATTGCCATTTATTATTTATTTATTAATATTATTTAATAATTTTTTATGTGATGGATATAGCATACCCTAGAACCTATATTCTGTATATTTTAAAGTACAGCTTCTAGAATGAATACAATGCAAGAAGAATTTATACTCATACCTTATTTTATGATAGCAAGTTCTAGAAAATATTTACTCAAAGCCTATACTATAATCTTTAATATTCATTCAAAATCTACTCAGTTGAACATGATATAAATAAATATCATATACAATAAAATTATCTGCTCACCTCTAGTTATATGCTCAACAAACTAATATAAAAAAGCATTGTCATACACTAAACATAAATAATTGAATAAAACGACTCCGCTTTCTTATGGAATTCAAATAATAAATACCTAAATCTCAAAAAATTTTGTGAACCCAAATAAAGATATGTTGCAGTTTATTAACCTTTCTGCCGTTATACTTTGATAAAAAAAAAGACATCGAAACCAAAATACATATAAGAAGAAAACTACTATAAGAAAGGGTGAACTTTTTCATCCTAAAAGTCGGCACAAAAAATTATGAAATTTTGAAAACCCAAATAAAGAGTGTGTGTTAATGAGGAAAAAGAAAAGAAACAATAATTTGTAAAACCCTTGTTAAGACAAAAGTAGATGGAAATGTAAGCTTTGACTCTGAAACAAACATTAAATATAGATTGTAAAACCACGTAATAACAAATAATAGTTGACATGTTTTCCTTATTGCAAATAAAGGTTGTGGTTGGATTCAATCCCCTTATCAGGGTCAACTTCATTTTTGCTTGGTAATAGGATCCATATTCATCTTCAATAGTAGCTGCCCATATACTATTCAACAAATCATAACTAAAATGAAGCCATGGATGCAGTATAAGTAAAATTATAGAACAAAAGAAAATAAATTTATTTTAATATTAATAGATAGTATTTGTGATTCTGAATCTTTTTCTATCTATTATCTAAATAAAAGATCATCTATCAACTTCAATAGAGCATTCCCACCCAAAGCTATAAATCCTCAAATAATTCTCTATGGGTGAAAAATAAATAGTTTATATGTTGAACTATATAGATAGATAGATATTTTCTTTACCCAAAAAGGCTTTTTAAGAAAGTATTACATGAGACAAAATAGTTACCATATGGGAAGATCGCTGTAAACATATGGTAGAGATCTCTAAATCGTGTACCACTAAGCATCGATGGGGCTTATAGCATGCAGGATTACTATCTTGAAAACACAGATGCTGAATATTACATGAATAATTATTCTAAAAGCTTTTTTAATTAGATTTTATGAAATGTACAGCTATACAGATTGTGAAATTAAATCGTATTTGATGGGGATTGAGACACCTCATCTTAAATTTAGTTGGAGGATCTGACCATCTGGCGTTTCATTAACTATTGATAAGAGTGTTAGTTTGAGGGTAATGACAAAGAAAAACAACTCAAAAAGACACATTTTCATAACAATAGTTAACATAATTAGTCAATCCACGTGAGCAGACAAGACGGCGAATATCCGTTAATAGGGGGCATGGAGAAATATACAAAGGGCATTATGTATGTTCGTGCGATGATTGGATCGACGTCTTTCAAGATTAGTCTGTCTATGTTGGGGTCTTTGAGCTAGACAAGTTATGATATTCTTAAGTTGATTTGCTTGTAGGCGTAAAATACCAAAAAAATCAAGAAAATAAGTAAGTCTTATTTAATGGGGTATTAATGTAATATCATGGTTATGTAAAAGGAAATATGAACTTTTTAATACTAAATTATATAAACTCTTACAAAACCCTATTTTTCTCTTTTTTAAACTTCGCTTCTCTTTGTAAACAATACTCAGATAGATTATCCGTAAAGTCTACCAATTAACTCAATAAGTGAAATCTACAAGTTAAGTGTTAATCTAATTTGGATTGTAGTACACCTTCCTGTGTTAATAAATGTTTGACTTAAAAATAGATTTACATTACAGTTTAGATGGAATTAAAGTAAGCAAATTTGGGGGTATAGATGATTAGAGCAATCTTAGGATCGATTGAGCAATTCAACCAAGTAAGTTGATATTTTTGTACTAAGCTTTATGAATTAAACAACTTTCTATGTTGGAATGGAAGTAAGGAAGAGATGGATGAGGATTGGCTTGAGAGAGGGGATAAATTGTGAAGAAATAGAGCCCTCTAGAAGATTCAAAAGGGTATACAGCCAAGGTATACAATTGCATACTTTCCCATGGTGAAAATAAGGACAAATTGTAAAAACGTGGTATACGGCAAGGTACACGCCCATGTACCTACCTATGTTGAAGTACACAGCCAAGTACGTGACTATATACCTAGGCGTGTCATAAGGCCTTGACACACATAAAGGTACATAGCTATGCATACTATTGTGTACATACTTGTAAACCTATACACGACTACATATACGACCGTGTTACCCTATAACACTAATAAAATAACTCTTCTTCCTTATTTCTTGAATTTTCTAAAATCCAAAACCCCTTTTTGTACCAAATAAAGTCATTGGAAAGAGAAATCATTAATCCACACTCAGAATTACAAATTAGGCCAATTTGGACCGACTTAGAAGTTAGTTATTTGTGTATAGCAAGTTATAATAAGGTTTGTAGTTGTCAGTTTAGTGACCTTGAAACAATTCCTTCATATGTGTGATTGCCCTATTTATGTTTTGTGTTTAATAGTACAATATCAAATGAGCTTAAGTAATACTTGGATAATGAATTGGTTATTACTTGTGATTGGCTCGATCTTAAGGTTGATAATGGCTGATGGGTGTCGAATCCAACAAAAATAAAACCTACTCCTAAACAATTATATGATTTGCATATAGTGGTGAGTAGGGTCGAATCCACAGAGATTAGTTAAATTTATTTCTATTCAAGGAGAATAACAAGGAAAAGGAAAATGGGGGGAGGGGGTTGGTTTGTTTGTGAATCAAATAAAGTTAAAACAAGGTAAGGAAATTGAATATTGATAAAAGCCTAGCAAAAGGAATCAAGATAGTTTAATTCTAAGAATTGATCATCAATGCAAATATTTTCTATTCTTATTCCTAGATAAACTGGTTATGGTTATTAACAAGCTCTAATAACCTATCTCTCCGTACTTCCTCGATAACCAAGAGAAGCTCTTTGATTATTTCTCTTATCGATTAGACAACCCTAGACAAGCGCTTAGGATTTAATCTACCAATAGCATTAAAAACTAGAGAGACCACCAATTCATGCCAGTAGATTATAAGATAACCTATTTAAACATGATCATACACCTCCATAACATGAATTCGATCATCTCTTTTATAATCAAACATGTTATCGTGTCACTAAGACTAGAACAATCAAACAATTACGGATTTGACGTGCTAGTTGATAATATATTAACTTGCTAATTGAGTAGAAGAGCTCTATTCATACCAATCAACAAAGATAATAATGACAAAACGAGCATAAGATATATGAATACCCGAGAACAAAGAATAGAACAAATACAAGTCAATTAGACCTCACAATTCGTGGGGAATTAAACATCTACAACCCTTTGGCTAGAAAAGTAGCTTAGCTACGCATGTTCATCAATAAAACGAAAATAAAAAGTAGAAACATGATAAACCCGGTTGCCTGCTCTGCCTCCAAGATGATCCAAGGTTCTTCAAGATCCAAAGATTTAAAAGTTAAAAGTTGCCTCTAACCCTCTAGGGTTGGCTCTATTTATATTATTAGAGGGATAGCATGTGATCTTTTGCTAGCAAGATACGAAAATATCTTTCCTTTTCCAAGTAGATTTCGAGAAGTGAAGATTCGTCTGCCTGGCACGCCCTACCACACGGCTAGATTTCCAACCGTGCCTTCCTCTGTGCATAATCTACAAGTCTTCATCCGTGCCCAGTGTGTACCACGGTTACATACACGGCCAAATTTCAAGCCGTGCCTTCATCTGTGCATAATCTACAAGTCTTCATCTGTATCCAATGTGTACCACGGTTACACCCACGGCTAGATTTCAAGCCGTGCCATCCTCTGGTTGATGTTCCACAATTTCTTCTCCTTGATACACCTAGCTTCCACCACGGCTCCAAGCACGGTTGCTCCCACGGCTGCCACCACGGCCGTGCCCTAAGCCGTGTCTCTCTCTATTGAAAGTCCACATTTCCGCCTTCTTGTGCAGTGTGTAACACGGTTTGCACCTTGGCCGTGCCTCAAACCGTGCTTCCTCCTAGACAGATACACGACCGTGTACTTCAACCGTGTATCTTCCTGTTGATTCAAAACCAAGTACACGACCGTGTACTTCAATTACATGCCCATGTACTTTCTTCCGGTGGTGTAATTCCTTGTCTTGATCCAAGATGTAGATAACTTCTCTAATTTTCTTGAATTAGCATCCTTGACTCAATTTATCCTGATTTATCACCATAATAGAATTAAGTACCATTTCCTTATGAATTCTATAAAATCAATAATAATTTAACATAATTTATACTATAAAGATTGAGTATAAAATGGCTCTATCAATGGCAGATCCTTAGGGGGCATCCCAATGATCTTTATGTGATGTTGTCCATAATAGAATTGCGCATTAAAATGATCTAAGTAGGTTTAGGGTAACTCATGGGTGTTGGAGTTAGGCATGGTAATTCCTAACACCATAAAGTAAAGGTAAGATTCATAAATAAAGGTAAAGTTAAGGGTATGAATTTGAATTTTTATGACTTGTAGTAAATGTTAATCAAATAATAATTGTGTTTTAATGTCAGGTCTTAGGATTATAGAAATTAGAAACTTAGTTTTAAGTTGAAAAGCCCACTTCAAGTATATAATTACTTTGTAAACTACCTATGCATGCTAGGTTAGATAATAGATGAACTTAATCAATATCCGACAATCAATAAATGTGTCGTTTGTGTTTGGTTATGGTTGAAGCACTAGGAGAACTATTTTGGCATGGAACCCATTTGTCGATTTGTGATAGTGTCATAAGTGGAGTTGTGTACTGAAATAATCTAATAGATTTAGGATATTTCTTAGACTCTAGAATGTTGGGAAATACTCAACATTGTATATGTATATTATATATGTGTGCTGTGGATTACATTAATAATTATGATTGTATGTTGGTTGATGTATGTGGCTTCTGCATGTGCTTTGTTGTCATTATGTAATAGGCTTCAACTCACCCTTTGTGTAAAATTGTTTTCATGAGGACACAATTTATTCTATGACTATAAGTATAACATGGAATATGTATTTTAAAAGGAGCAATTACTCTAAATGTTCCGAATAGATTGTAAAGTTGTACTAGATTTTTTAAACCTAGTTTTTAATGTTATTATTTCCATATATCTGTTTAACTTTATCAATTAGATTTAGTTGTACTCTTAATATTGGTTTCTAGTTAGTTGTTGTAAAAACCAGTTTGAACTTCAATGATATGAGTTGAATTGTTATTCTTGTGGTGTGTAAATATTTAGAGTTACTTTCGGAGCAATTTATATAGGTATTTCTAAATTTTGTAAACAGGTTCTAAGCCTTATTGTGTTTTTAACAAAGTAACAAAATGAGATGGGCTGTTACACCGCAAGTTTTAAGGCACTACCACAACAATAACAACAACCTTAAACATTTAGATTCAATGCTTATATTAACATCTCATAACAATAATTTACCACAATTAGGCAACAAATAGGTCAAACTATTGGACTTCTCCAACACTGCGTGTGAGTGTATATGCTCTTGTTTTCTCAAGTTTTTGACTTTGAGCCTCCAATGACCATATCAATCTTGCTTCTTCTTTCTATACATGATAAATTATATACTTGAAAAATGCAATTCCTATACCACATGAATCATTTACTTGAAAAATGCAAATCTACAAAAAAAAAAAATTCTTTTCCCCTTTTTTATGAACCAAAAATTATTTTTATTTTAAGAGAATAAATTTCTTGGATGGAAATGAAAATTGAAAAATCATTTCGTGATTGTCAAATGATGATCGTAATTCATGAAAATAAACATAACACTTAAAGTAAGGAAATACTGCACGTTATTTGTAATGATTGAATATGTAATGCCTTTAGAATAAATTCCTTTTCTTAATGGTTTCTAACTAAAAACAATTAGAAATTAAAAAATAATAATAATTTCGACTGTCATGCCACCGAATATGCAACATAGATGCGAAGCATGATCACCTATCAATATAGTATGCTGCAGTCATCTTCTTACTCTTATCATCTTCCTTGTTTGATCATACAACAAATTGAAGTAAATGCCCATTAAAATTGTAGAAATAGACAAAGAAACTAAAGTAAATGTTATTTTGATTGCAATAGCCAAATTTTGAGGAAAAGAAAAAGTATGTGTAAATGAATTAAATAAGAATGACAATGCAATGCCAATTTTGGATATGAGACAATGTTCTTGATGTAAATATACGTAAAAGTAATGATAAAATATTCTTTTTTTTTTAAAAAAAAAAAGAGCTGCGCTATTAAAACTTATATTTTAACTTAATAGATAAGATAATTGATAGGTCAAGATTATTAATGTGAAGAATTATCTATTATATTAAGTAATTATTCTCCTTTTGGTTTCACACCTCTGTATAACTTCTACGAAAAAGGTTATCCTTACTAAAATGTTCTTTATCTAAACAGTATATAATAATTACAAAAAATATAATATAAGAATAAAGTTGGGTTTTTGGTGTATTTTTCTCTCTCTCCTATTACTAACTTTGTATAGTAAAATTATAATAAATACACATTAATAAATATAATAATTTTATCTTTATACGATCAAACTATAGTAATACACATTAAGCATTTGAAAAAAAAGGAAAAGAAAAAAAATAATTAACACAAGAGTTGTTGAAAAATATGTGAAATTGCATAAACCTTTGTCTTTCTGAATACAATATAGAAAAATGATGCTAATCATAGTTTATTTGTAGCCATATATACCCGTAAAAGTATAAAAATAAATTTAAATGAACATGAAGATTTTATTTTTCTAAATTATAAGATAAAAGAAAATTAAGTGGAACAATAAAAAATGTTGATTCTTTTTTTCAAATTTGTGTTAAATTAACTTAAAGAAGATTAAAAAAATAAAAAATCAGCAAGCATCAAACAAAGTCATGAAAAAAATATAAATGACTCTTTGATTCCACCAAAAGTTATACACTTTAACATGAGACAATACTATCCATCTACTCCTTACAAAAATTAGCACCTACAAATCTATGGAATTTTTTCTTAATAATCTCAACATTATAGAGAAATGAACTTGGAGTTTTGATTGCAAAAATAGAATTGTGGATAAGGAAATTGCCCCAGGTGCAATATTAATAGTGAATTTAAGAGTGAGTGGATGATCCTATTGTGTAGGGCATCCACCCACCCCCTACTCAATCAAATAAATTCTAAGTATATTAAGGGTTGTAAGGGAGGTTCCGAATACAAATTTTTTGAAACCTATTCCTATAAAGTAATATATAAGTATAAGGTCTTTTTTATCTTATATCTACCTTAAAACCTATGCTATAAAGTATATAATGTGTAAGTTCTAGGATGCACTATACTTTTATTGTAAAAAGTTATTATATAATATATAATAAATAAAAATATTATATTTTTCTATTGTAAATGTTTTAATAAAAAAAGAAAAAGAAAGAAAGCCTAAATTCATAAATTAATAACCTTAAACGATTAAACCTAATATCACATCTCTTTCTTTTTATCATTTTACCCCATTTTCTTTATTACTTTATGTTTTTCTAGTTCCCACCTCCCCCCCCCCCATTCTTTCCCATTTTCTAAATAATAAGATTACAAAACTTAAAAGAATGAATGTATGATAAATTTCTTTTGCTTTTTTAAATTTCACAAATTTTGTTATATGTTCTATAAGTTTTGCATATACAGAATTTGTAATATCATATATAAATTAGTTTTTTAATTTCACATGAATTTGAAATTCATAAAAAGAAAGGTAAACTTTACATGTTTCATAGGTTATTTTGTATCTTATAAGTTTTATAGGGTACATGGTACGAAGTGGTTTCAAGGTGATATGAAATAAGTTCTAGTTCCACAAGTTGGAAACTTGTAGCTTATAAGGTAAGGTGTGATTAGGACCTCATACTCGACCTTATACCCTACCTACCCTATACAAGTTTACCCCTTAGTGATTTCATGCCATGATTATGAAAAGTAACTTTATTAGGATTGTGCCAAGACCTTTCTAGTATAACGGTATGGACACTAGTATCCCATGTGAGATGGATTAGGTTAAAATCCCTCCTCTCTAGTTGTAATCACCAATATATATATATATTAGGATTGCTAATAATTGCAAATAATGGCAATACTCCAATGAACTTCCAATTGAAAGTTATATGTTCTATAAGTTTTGTGTATAAAGGATTTATAATATCATATATAAATTACTTTTTTAATATCACATAAATTTGAAACTCATAAAAAGAAAGGCAAACTTTACATATTTCATTGGGTACCTTGTATCTTATAAGTTTTATAGAATACATGGTACAAAGTGGTTTCAAGGTGATATGAAATAAGTTCTAGTTCCACAAGTTGGAAACTTGTAGCTTATAAGGTAGAGTGTGATTAGGACCTCATACTCTACTTACCCTATACTAATTTACCCCTTAGCGATTTCATGCCTTGATTATGGAAAGTAACTTTATTAGGATTGTGCCAAGACCTTTCTAGTATAACGATATGGACACTGGTATCCCATGTGAGATGGATTAGGTTAAAATCCCCCCTCTCTAGTTGTAATCACCAATATATATATATGATTGCTAATAATTGCAAATAATGGCAATACTTCAATGAACTTCCAATTGAAAGTTATATGTTCTATAAGTTTTACATATAAAGAATTTGTAATATCATATATAAATTATTTTTTTTTTAATATCACATAAATTTGAAACTCATAAAAAGAAAGGCAAACTTTACATGTTTCATAGGATACCTTATATCTTATAAGTTTTATAGGATATATGGTACAAAGTGGTTTCAAGGTGATATGAAATAAGTTTTAGTTCCACAATTTGGAAACTTGTAGCTTATAGGGTAGCATAACGTAAACACATGAAATTAATAGGAATTTTATCACAAAACTGTTGATTATGTGAATACCTAGTATGCGACTCTCAAATATTAATTGATTTTATGAATTCCTTGATATTTGTCATCTAAATTCAATAATTTTTTAATTATGAAATTTGGGAGAAAAATATAATAATGATGGCTCAAAATTTCAATAATATTCAATGATAATCTCTGCATAATGCCTGTCACGCCCTAAAGGGGGGCCTATAAGCCTCTACTAAAAGTATCATGGCACGTGTATACCTATTACATGATAATCGTCTTACGAGTTAGAGGTTGTAAGATTTTAAGTAAATAATTACATCTACAATAAGTTATAATACATATGATTAGATAATAAAGTATCATTATGGAACCCGAATTACACGGTTAACTATGATTGCAGAGAATTGGTATCCCCTACCAATCAGTAAAATATGACAAATCCTAGGTTTCTCAATTTAAACATTTCTATTTACATTGGGGTCCTAACATTTCATCTAAGTAAATCTATTTTTCACGAATCTTACACCATTGTTTTGGTCTTCCAAAACTCTCAACACTTCACATCTTAGCCCATCCTACGCTTTCGCTATCAACACCTACATAAAGTCTGTGAGGGGGTGAGCACACCATGGCTTAGTGAATGGGATGGTAACACTTTCAATGATGCGTACACATACACAAACAACTCAAATTAAGCACTAGACAAATGCTATATACATTTACAAGTAAATTCAAATTAAGTTATTAAACCTATGCTATGTACACAAGCAAGCAAATTAAATTTAAAATATTAAATGTATGCTATACATGAACAACTATATGAATGCAGCATCTCACGTGGTCTTCCGGTAACCAACGTAAAGTTTAGGGTTTACGTTCCCCTTGACCTTGGGTTAGGGATTTTGAAGCCACCATCAGTGCCTAGGTCATTACCTGGTTTATTTATCTTATCACTTGGTTAATTATGATATCTTATTAACTCAACAGTGAACGCTCCCGTACCTCTCTACACCAGACAGAGCAAAACTCTCAAGGACAAGTCGAACTCGAAACCGTTAAGGCATGACAATCTCTTAATCATTTAGTTCGCACTTGACGGAACAACGATCCTCTTGATCACTTCCAATGCATCCTGTGATAGTGATGGCCTTCAATCTCATGCAATATCTCGTGAAAATGCATGTCAGGTTTTTAAATCAGGTCCTCTTCCTTAATTAATTTATTTAGGGTGATCAAACAACATTTACAATCGCAATCAATCATATCACAAAAGTAGACATCAAACATTTCATTTTACTCATCACAAGCAAGGATTATGCACTTCTTGTTATGCAACACCGACATAGAACCCAAACCTTGTAGACATAGGCCTATTCAATTTTATAATGGATTAAGTTATCTCGGCACCTCTCTATGCCATTTCTTTTAAATGTCAAACCGCTCAGGTCAACTTACGATCATTCGATCTAGCACCTCTGTGCCCTTTTTCTTGAATGCCAAACCATTCGGGTTAGCTTTCAATCATTTCTAACACCTCTATGTCAGTGCACTTCTCAAGTACTCTATCATTTTCACACTTTCGAGAGCCAACAAGGTCATCTCACATCTTTCTTTTTAATGTCTTCGGGACACTTGTGTATAATATACATATATACATATATATGTTTGGGACCTTTCCTCAATTAAGGACAATTTGCTAGACATTTCCCCTTGCGTACTTAAAAGGGTAAGAAAATATGGTCATTGAGCTATAGAAACCAACGTTGCACTCATGATTGGTATGGTCGAGTTCATAAGTGTATTTCGTAAATATCATATGAAGATAAGTTTGTTGAGTATATGTATACACATTCAAGAACCAGCTTTGACATGTATACATAATGATATCTATACACCCTATTCTCATTAAGCTTACCTACTCAGTAGTTGTAGAAGGAAAAACTAAGTTTCTATATTTTGGTTTGATTTGGAAGAAAACAATTTGTAAAACATAGGTTAGGCTTATGGTTATAGCACTAGCTATATGGCGCTAGGTACTATCATTAAGGTAATGACATCTAAACTCTCGGACCATTCATTCCCCTATATTCTTCACGACTTCTTACCTAACTCATTAATTCCCACCACATAACTCAACAATAATCACATTAAATAGCAAACACAACAAACAACAATTGCACATGCAGAGCATTCAACATACAACACAACATAGTAGCATATCATTAAGTTTCCCACTCACTTGTTTAGGGTTATCGTAGTCTTAGCCAGAGTCGAGAGATTCCAGCGGGTAACTCCTTTGCGTTCCTCTTGAAGTCAATATCCTTTCGCGATGCTTTCTCAACCCAATCATAAAGTTGCATCTCCACCTAACTTTGGTAATCTTCTAACACCCGATATGTGTACTCTGCTCATCTTGTGATTGATGACAAGGCGTGAAGTTTCCTCCTTATGGAACTTTAGGCAAACAAGATTCGAATGTTGAACTTCCTTCAAATTGGTGCTTCCCACACCTTAAGTTGCTATGATCAACTGTTTGCTTTCCTTGTGTAAAAGTCGAGCAATGGAATGTTTTCGACTTGCCAAATTTGGAATTCCTTCTTCCACCTATGCAAGATATCCTTGGAAAGGACAACTGAAGATCTTGCATTAGGGTATTTGGCCAAGAATGATCTTTCTCAACACCTTTTGAACATTCCATTGTGAAATCTATCTCATTTCAACTATCTCCTAGGCTATCATCTTGAATATTGCTTGAATTATTCCCTTTACCATCTATATTATCATAGACACTTCTCTTGTCCATGAAACATCTTTGAACCTTTTGTTTATCCAATTGTCTTTAATATCTTCCAACGAACTACTTGTAGGATAACCCGCAAGATTTAGCCCTTCTTAAAGATTTGTATCATCTTCTTTCTTCTCTTCTTTGTTGATGTTTCCACCTACGAGTTTCTCATACTTTCTATTGGTTTTCATCTTCACTCACGCTTCCATCATACATACACCAACCTTTTCCACACACCACATGCACACTAACATACACATATTCTTATCCATTTACTCTACACATATTACACACTTCCCATATCCATACTTACATACCCACACCATAAATCATCTCATACACTTACTCACATACTCCATATACATCTTACACCATCAATATATGCCCACATACTTTGCGCATACCACATTTGTCTTCCATACCCAATACATACATATTTATACTCCACACATCGTCTCATATTCGTACATACATATCCCACATACATCATCCTCAACTTCCACATATGTCCATACACCATACACTATTCCATATACATACATACATGCTTACATATACCACTCCTTCCTTATACATATATACATGCTACATATTCTACACATACCATCCATCTACACCCTAGTACCACACACCCTACACCTTCCATACATATATACACACACAATACTCCACACATCCCACACCTTTAATACACCTACATACCCTCTCACACACACCGCATATCATCACCAACACATACACACATCCTCACACACCGTACACCTTCATTAACACATACACACTCTTACACCCTACATACCATCACCTACACTTACACACATCACACATTATTACCAACACATACACATATACACACTTCATTCACACACACACATTCTGTATACACTATATCACCCCCTTGTTTACACACATTCATTCCTACATATACACCATATGCATCCTCATACATGCACATTCTTATGCACATTGCACATCACGCATCACCACACATATACATACACACTTCCATTCACCCACACACATACACTCTCTCACAAATGCACAACCCTCACCCGTACATATGCATCCTCATTCATTCTTACACACCTTACACACCTTCAATCACACATACACATATATACACTTTTTCATATACATCACACACATCTCTACACACATACGCATACATACATCTTCATTCCCGCACACACATACGCACCTTTCTCCACACACATCAAACACCACTAGCATATACATACACACATACTCTGCATACATCGCATACCACTAGTGCATACATATATATGCTTGCGCACACACCACACACACCTACTCATATACATATATCTTGCTCTTCCTCCCATTCCCCCTTCTTTCCTCCTCCGGAACACTGCTGCTACGGTTGTTGATGGTCGCTATTGTCATGGCCATCGTGGACGCCGGCGCGGTTACTACTGCACCGTTGCTGCTGTCGCTGGAGTTGCCATCTGATGTTGCTGCGGTTGTCGTCCAAGATGCTGCCATCATTCTAGTCGTCACGATCGTGGTGGCTCACGTCAGGACCGTTGTTGCCATTGCTGTGGGGATCACCGTCGCTGCTGCTGTTACAGTTGTGTGCAACTGTCGTTGGGTGGCGGTTATTGTCGTTATAGTTGCTACCGTTGCTGTCGTCGTCGTCCTCTATCGCTGCGGAGATCGCTGTCGTCATGGTTGCTGATGAGGTCCACCAAGGTCACCGCCGCTGTTGTCGGGGTTCCTTCTCTGATCGGGGCGATTTGCCGGTTGGCGACGTGAGGGAGTCCGAGCAGCAAAGTCTCACCGGCGAGATAGGGAATGATCAAAGGCGTCGATCCTAGCAGAAGAAGAAGGAAGAAGAAGAAAGAAGCAGGAAGGGCAGAAAACGGGAGAGAGGGAGAGGTAAAGGGCAGGGGGGACCGGGTTTGGAAAAGGCGGGAAAAGAAAAGAAAAGAAAGGATGGGACTTTTTTTTTCTGTTATATATATATATTTATATGTATATTTATATATTATGTTATAACTATATTTTATTTAAAAATATTCATATTTTAATGTTTTGTATGCGTACAGGAATACCTTTAAAAGTTATATCTTTAATAATTTATTACAAAATTTTACATCTATGTTAATTCAATTATTCCAAACATAAATTTTTATTTGAAATTCTTAAATTTATAATTTAAATTAATTTCATCATTCAATTGAATATTACATAAAAATTATGTTTTGGATGATTTATTCTTTTAATTTAATTTACTCGAACTAAAGGACTTATGATTATTTTTATTTATCTATTTATAGGTCTATATTTGGATATTTTTTTATTACTTCGCTTCCTAAATTTATTTAGTAATATATTTTATATAATTTAATTTGTTAAGTTCGTTATCTTCTTTTCTTTGCCCAAGATTATTGCTTCTAATTGTTTTGTTTAAAAAAAAAAAACCTATTATTTTCTCAAAATATTAAAATAATATTTATGCATTGCAACATTTGAATTTTTTTCTCGCACATTTCTTGAAGTTTTTAATGTTGCGAAATTGTTCCTCTCGCTACCGCAACTTAGAAGTACTTATTATTCTATTTATTTTCTGTAATCGTTTATATGATTTTTTGAAATTTTCCGGACTTCACAATGCCTTGTGGCATACAAATAACAATAGGCACAAAACTATAAAAAATAGAACATAAGTTTCCAAAAATGGAAACATCTAAAATTTGCCAAAAATAAAAATGCCTAAAACTTAAGGACACGTAGAAAATTAGAAAATAAATATAACACCACAAATGACACTCAAAACAAAAGTTTATATAAAAAGTTATAATTAATATAAAAGTTATCAAAAATAGTAAATTCGACTATTTAAAGAACTAAACGAAAAAATTTGCCCTAAAAATGGCATAACTCAGCACCAAAGGTATTGACTTCTAGCTCGTTTCCTTCAAAATAAGGTCTAGACATCAAGAAATCGCAACTAACCCAATTTTGTCCCATTTCGCCATATACTTGTTTACTAATACCTCCACCTCATCATCTTTCCCAAGGTGAATAGAATTCGCCCTCGAATTGTCTTCGTCTAAACTATCTCTAGAGTAGGGAATAAGATGCTTCACATTAAGTATATCTACAATTCGAATGTGGTTAGACAACTTCAATTTATATGCATTCAAGTTGATCTTCCCTATGATCTCCACTAACATAATCTTTCTAGCTGATAGTTTGCTGTACTTACTAGCAAAAATCTATCCTTAGTAAAGATAACCTAAACATAATCTCCCACATCAAACTCCACATGTTACCTTTTTCTATCAGCAACTTCTTTATATTTACTTGTAGCCTTTTGTAAATTGTGTTGAATAGTCTTGTGAATATCCTGCAGGTTATGGATAAAATCTTCTACCTTGCCATGAATCCTAGTTTGGTCTAACAATGATAGCAAATCAAGTAGACTTCTAGGAACAATAGAGTAAACCACCTGGAAAGGACTAAACCCTATACTGTGGTTAACTGCATGATTATGTGTAAACTCTGCTTAACTCAGCTTTTGATCCCAACTCTTCACATGTTCCCCCAGTAAACTCCTTAATAAATTTCTTAGGAATCTATTTACTACCTCAATTTGCCCATCTATTTGTAAGTGATAGGCACTACTAAAATTTAGCTGAGTGTTGACCATCTTCTACAAACTTCACCAAAAATGGCTAAGAAACCGTATATCTCTGTCAGATAAAATGGTTCCAAGCAACCCATGCAATCTATATACTTACTTAAAGTACAATTGTGCGACACAAATAGCATCCCTGGTCTTCTTAGGGGGGAATAAAATGCACCATTTTAGAAAATCTATCAACTAATACAAAGATGGAGTCATTACCTTGTTGGATTTGTGGCAACCCCATAACAAAATCCATGCTCACATCGATCTAAGGTTGCAAAGGAATTGGAAGTGACATATACAATCTTGCATTTGTAGCTGTTCCTTTGGACACTTGATAGAGTTTTCACCTCTATATATACTTCTCCACTTCTTTACAAATAGTTAGCTAAAAATATGATGCATGCACCAATTGCAAAGTCCCATCTCGTCCTACATGACCCTCACCATGCAGTTCCTGAATAATTTAATCTCTCAAACTATAGTTTGGAATACACAGTTGATTACCCATGAATAAAAAACCATCTTGCAGTAAGTATTATGTTCTGTCACCAACTCTAATTCTTGCTAAAATAATAGAAAAGTAGGGGTCACCTTTAAGTAACTCAGCAAATGAATTAAAACCAAGTATCTCCACTAGCATTATGCTTAGAAGACTCTTGCATTTACTTAGTGCATTAGTGACCTGGTTTGTGACACCACTCTTGTGTTTCATGACAAAGGCGAAATGTTCTAAATAAGCTACCCATGAAGCATGACGATATGACACTTTATCCTGACTATGCAAGTGTTTCAAAGCTTCATGGTTAGCATATAAGATGAATTCTCTATGAAACAAATAATGATGCAAGTGCTTCACAGCTTGCACCACAACATAGAATTTCACATCATATGTACTATATCTTAGCTTGGCCCTTATTAACTTCTCATTGAAATAAGCTATTGGTTTGTCCTTCTAGCTTAAAACAACTCCAATCCTCACTTTAGAGGCATTCTCATGTAACTCAAAAGGTTGATGGAAATCTGGCAACACTAAAATCGGGGTTGTAGTAAGACGAACTTTAATATGCTCAAAAGCCCTCTCAGCTTCATCAGTCCACAAAAATTTCCCACCCTTCATATAGTCAGTGATGGGAGCCATGATACTGCTGAAATAAGGTATGAATCGCCTTTAAAAGATGCTAAGCCATGGAAGCTTCAAACTTTAGTCAGTGTAGTAGGTCTAGGCCATTGCCTAACTACTTCCACTTTAGACTTATCTATCTGTAAACCATCAACAGAAATTATGTAGCCAAGGAAAAGTTTCTTAATGGTCATGAAAATACATTTCTTTAAGGCAGCATAGAAATTTTCCCTGCATAACACATTAAGAACATCCCGTAAGTGCTTAAGATGTTACTCTAGATCAACACTATAAATTAGTATGTCGTCAAACTATACGACAACACACTTGGCAATGAATGGTCTCAAAACTTGATTCATCACCCTTATGAATGTGCTAGGTGCATTAGACGGTCCAAACGGCATAACCCCGATTTTAGTATAACCCCTCTCGTGTCTTAAAGGCTATCTTCCACTCATCACCAACTTGAATATGAATTTGATGATATCCACTCTTCAAATCCAGCTTCGAAAATACCTTAGCACTACCCAACTGGTTAAGTAAATCATCTAAGCATGGAATAGGAAAACAATACTTGACATTAATTTTATTGATGGCTCAACTATCCACACATATACGCTAGGTGCCGTCCTTCTTAGGAGTCAAAAGAGCCGGAACTACGCACAAACTCAAACTCTCCCAAATAAAACCCTTCACAAGCAATTCTTCAACTTGCCTCCTCAACTTTTCATGTTCTGTAGGGCTCATTCGATAATTTGGTCTATTAGGTAAGGCTGCACCAGGCTCAAGATCAATCCGGTGCTGGATGTCACGTAGTGGTGTTAACCCATTTGGTAACCCATTGGGAAATATGTCTTGAAACTCTTCTACAACTAAAATTGCTACTTCATGTACTTTAACTTCTTTCTCAATCTCCTTACCCACTAGAGCAAAGATAACTTCAGAATCCTATAACTCTTCCTCAAACTTAGCTAAAGATAGCATGTTGGAGCCATTACTCTACTTGACAAATTTAGACTCAGTAGTGTCCCTATTAGGAGCCAACATAATTTTCACTCCTTTAAATACAAAGCTATAAGTGTTAGCTCTCCCATCATGAGTCACACCCCTATCAAATTGCTTCAGTCTCCCCAACAACAAATGGCAAGCATCCATTGTCACATCACACCGGACAGAGTCCTTATATTTAAAACCAATGGAAAATGTAACTAGTGCTCGTTTAGAGATACTTACCTCACCACCTTTCTTTAGCTAAGCTAACTTGTAAGGTTTTAGGTGCTATCCAGGCTTAATACCCAGCTTTTGTACAGCTTCTATGGACGTAATGTTCTCATAGCTTCTCGAGTCAATCATGAATTGACATACTTTACCCAGAATAGTATAAGTAGATTGGAAATATTGTTTTTGAGCCACTCTTCCTCTACTACCCTAGGGGTCATACAGGATCTCCTAACTACTAAATTTTTTTTACCATCCCCCATCACAAGCTCCTCCTAAGTGTATTTAGTATCAAAGATAGGTCATTCATCACCTACAACTTCAAACATAAATTCATCATCATCCTCTTCTCCGTTCTCAATAAAGAGTTCCTTCTTCTCCATCTTCCTACATTTTGACCACCAATGACTAGTCTCACCACACTTGAAGCACTTCACTCCACTAGTGCTAGGGCTACTAGTGCTTGGTCTATTAAAACCCCCAATAGTGTTATTACTTAAAGTTCCACTTCCTATACGATTAACACCACTATTGCTACTGCCTGTTACACCACTACTAAAAGCATGATTCCTATATTGCCTCTGCTGTTTCTCAACAATTAATGCCCTCTAATGTGCAACTAATGCACTAACAAGGTCAAATAAATTAACCGTATCTTGAATCTACACTCTTAAACCCCCAATATATCTAGCAACCAAGTAATCATCCATTTCTTGAAGTTCATTCCTAACTATCAACTGATAAAATTCAAAAGCGTAATCATCCACTGACCTAGTACCTTGTTTAAGCAGCCTCTAGTACATAATATGCTGGAAATTATAGGGCAAAAATGCTGGTCGCAGGTGTTTCTTCATATTTTCCTAGGATGAGATTTTTTTATTTTCCTGGCCTATTCCGAGTCAATTTTAATTGCTGCCACCATGCTATAGCCCTACCACGCAATTTGGTTGCTATCAATTGCACTAGTTTGTCTTCAAAAACTCCATTGAAATCCATTATCTCCTCAACTGTGGTTAACCAATCCAAAAATTCATCTAGTTAGAGGCTTCCATGAAACTCTGGTATTTCTATCCTCATACCTAGTTCCCAACGCCTTTGGTCCTCCTCTATACGTGGCTTACTATGCTTACGTTGTACTACATCATACTGTTCATCCTCTTCAAAAGAAGAGGAGTCATCCTTTACTTCTTCAACATCTAACATTAGATTAAGGCTTCTCACACGTCTAGGGTTAATGTTATGATTTTGATTCTAATTACCCATTAACGCACCCATCATTTCTACGAATCAATCCACAACCCCATCTAACTAATGTTCTAAAACTGCATCCAATCACTTGTCAATCATCTGCCCGATTCTTCGATCTAAATCATCGTGATCGTACATCTCGCCCATTGCAATACGATATTGATTGGCTTGTTTAAAGGGTGCCATTATTACTAAGAGCGAATGTGGCTTTGATACCAATTGATGTAGTGTAAACATGTGAAATTAATAGGAATTTTATCACAAAACCGTTGATTCTGTAAATATCTAATATGTGACTTTCAAATATCAATTGATTCTATGAATTCATTGATATTTGGAATCTAAATTCGATAATTTTGTGAATTTCGGAATTTGGGAGAAAAATAGAGTAATGACGACTCAAAATTTCAATAATACTCAATGATAATCTTTGTTTAATGCCATAGGGCATACAAATAACAGCAGACACAAAGCTACCAAAAATAAAACATAAGAAGTTTCCAAAAATGGAAATATCCAAAATTTGCAAAAATAAAAATACCTAAAACTCAAGGACACATAGAAAATTAGAAAACAAATATAATGCCATAAACGACACTCAAAACAAAAGTGTATAAAAAGTTGCAACTAATATAAAAGTTACCAAAAATAGTAAATTTGATTGTTTAATGAACTAAACAAAGAAATTTGCCTTAAAAATGGCATAGCTCAGTACTAAAGGTACTGATTTTTTTCAAGTTAACACGTTTCCTTCGAAATAAGGTCCATACATCAAGAAATCACAATTGACCTAATTTTGTCCCATTTCGCCATTTACCTGTTCGCTAATACCTCCACCTACCCTATACTAATTCACCCCTTAGTGATTTCATGCCTTGATTCTAAAAAGTAACTTTATTAGGAATGTCCTTAATAAAATTCTTTAGTATCTAAAAAAAAAATGTGAATAGGGGTTATTAGAATTATTTTGAAAAGAAAAATAATAACATTTAAGACACTAAAGGATAGGAGTGTTCATGGTTCAATTCAATTCAGTTTGAGGGCTAAATCAAACCAAACTATATTTGAAATGATTTGATTCAAGCTCGTAATAAACCGAACTACTTTTAATGGTTCAAGATTTCGAACTAAATTGCTTAAAATGTGGTTTGGTTCGATTTGATTTAGTTCGATTCAAGCTATTTTTAAGATATCTTATTTTACTTCATAATACTCATAGTTAATGCAAATTTTAACCAAATATTGATCTTTAAATTGAGGAACATTACATAAAAATGTAAAGTGAAATAATATTATATCTTAATGCAATTACATTTTAGGTGATAATAAAGGCAAACTAATCTACTTGAGAGATGAGGAACAAAGGTAAGAAAAGGAATTGACTATAGAGATTGAGAGTAAAATAAAAGTTGACAAAAAAGAATTAATAAATAGGGGTAGACAAAAATGTTAATGAGGTTTAAAATTTAAAAATGTCACCTAATTTTATTCATTTATAAAAAGCAATTTAGTTTGGTTTTAAGTGGTTTAATTCAACTTGACCCCCTAAACTAAACCTCGAACCATTTTGACCATCTCTAAACCAAACCTCAAACCAAATCAAATTATAAAAGAACTGCATCTTACAGTTTGGTGTGATTCAATTTAGTTTTTGGTTTGATTCAGCTCAATTTAATAAACAACCGTACTAAGGGATGTCTTGGACTTCAATATTATGAATTATTGTAAGTGTAGCTGGAACCTACATCTTTTAGTAATTTAATATCAAAAAGTTGAAAAATTAAAATAGAGTTAAAACCATCTAAGGTATATTATGCTTTATTCGCGATAAGGGAAATCAACATATGTTGAGATAAATTAGAAAAAGAAGAAGCTTGTATTGAGCTTGCACCAACCTAAACGTTTTCATACAACTTAAATAATAAGAAAAAAGAATTTCGATGGGAAAAAAAAATGGGGCTTATCAAATTTATTTGGTCAAATGCACATTGTTGGTAGGTGTTGGTGCTGAAATTCTCCTAGGTGGAAAACACATGTAATAGAGAACACATAAAGCTCAAAGGGATGCTAAGGGTGATTCCTGCATGGGGACTAATATTTAAGTTAGCACAAGTATTTACGAAACTAATAAGCTAAGGAGAGTATGAGGGCTTAAGATTTCTAATCTAGATCCAAGTGGTCTTACCCCCTATTTATAGGTGTTGGGGTTGAGACAATTTGGTAGGTAAATTTATGGTGTGGTATGTAGATTTGTCTCATGTCTCGTGTTTACATTGTTTTGCCATGGAAGTTACATCTTTCCTAGATCCTCTCATCTACCAAGCGAGCATGGAAGTAACTAGACTTTATGCTAAGCTGAAAACTAAAAACTGAAAAGTAGCCTCATCTAGATTTCATCACCATCATTCGGTCCTCACTTATTGCAATCCAACTATATCGTATTGCCTGCCAAGTCTCATAAACTTCAAGCAACTCTTGATATATCTTCTCTCTATGTTCAATGTCCATTATCTGATATGATTTCACCTATCAACTATCTATCAAGCCATCATTGATGACTTAAGTACATAATCTATTATAGTTAACTAAAACAATGACCACAACCATAATTTTAAACCAAGAGTGTCACTTGTTGACTCCAATAACCAAACATAAGTAGCAAGCAATTATTTAATTAAGTTTAATTTTTAGTCTAGTTTAATATTTCTATCCTAGCACACAACATGTAGTTACTATGTATCTGGAAGGTTAAAAGGTTTCCCAAAACTAGAGTTGATTACTAACAATCACAATTATTTGATTTATGCAATTAGAAGAGAAAATTATAAGTTAGTGAATTTATTTTGAATAATTAATTATTATTGTAGTTTCTAAGCTCGGTCTAATGTTTACTGAAGGCCCATATTAGTTATGAACCTAATAAGGGTATGAGAGCCTATATAGCCTTTAGCTATATTTAGCCCATACCTTACTTAAGGTTTATTACTTAGGTCAATTTATATCATTATAATTGCTAACTATTAATTAAATTATCCAATTCTTATTAGTTCTTAATTTAATTAGATCTTATATTATTTAACTTTCTTCGGTTAAGTCCATTAGGCCTTAGCTTATTTTAGTTCTAAGTCTCCTATTAAATTCCAAGCTTCTTATCTAAATTCTATGTCTATATGTCTTACTAAGATTCAATTAGGACATTGGGTCATAAAGAAAAATAGGTCTAAATAGTTTAGAATTGGGCCCACTTGACTTAATTAGTTATTTAACATTATTAATTATGGAAATCTATTTAATTAACTATTCAATCACTTAATCCAATTGGGTCTATATTACTTTAGTTTATTTACTTAGGCCCATTTAAGTCTTTTAAGTCTAATTTACGTATTCTAAGCCCATTTGATTTATTGGACCCATTATATCCAACTTAGACCCATTAAAGTTCATCTTGCATAACTTATCCTATTGTAGGCCTATTAAGTTGCAATAGTTATTTCTTAGACTCAAATGTTTTATTATGCTTAACTAAGTCCCTTTTATGGTCCTCAATTGTTTTTGAACTTTATTAAGTATAGGGCCTATTAAGGATATTTTGTGTTATTATAGTCCCTTTAAGTTATAAGCTTTAAAGGGAAAATGGGCTCAATTGAAATTGGAACTAAGCCCATTTGACTTGTTTATTTTAATTATAATTAGTTTACTAAATTAGCCTAATTTAGTCGATTTAATTGAACAATTAAAATTGTTACATTTTATGGAAGGGCTTGTAAACTAGCTATTGGGGAAAGAGTTGGGCCAAATTCTTAGGGCAAGTTGGGGTTAGATTGGTCTTGGCCTACTCCTATAAAATTTATTTTATTATTTTATCTTATTTATTGTCCTATTATATCATTTTCTAAGTCATTTTTAAAGGAAATGAAAATTCACATCACAAACACCTTTTCACACATGAGACCTAGCTCTATACGATCAAACACACTTTTTCATAAAAGTTTTGATTTAAATCTTAAACATTAATTTGGATTTTATGTCATTTAAATTTTGAAATTTGGTTTGTCAAAATGAAATCAATGATAAAAAAATACACATGAAAATGTCATTTATTAAAATTGAGCCCAAAAACACCTTTTAGGTGATTTTTGTTGAAAATTTTGCATTGCAAGGGGTCTTTTGGGATAAATATGATAAACACTCATGAAATTCTCCCAAAATCCATATTACACATTTTTAGTCATAAACCAATTTTAGAATCATTCCCACTTTCATGCTCACTCACTAATACTTAGTAGTATCATTTAAACATCATAAAATCCATTAAAATAACACTTAACTCTTGATTAAACATGTTGGAAATTATGGAAATCACATTCATTTCAATTTTACTTAAACACATATGAATCAATGTGGAAATTCTATGGCCCTAATTCATTATACATGCATTATATACTAAAATTATCATCCTTTTAATCCTAAAATCATCCACTAAGCATATCAACACATCAATTTACAACTCAACCAAGATTAGATCCATGCTGAAAATTCCATTGATTCAATTCAAAATGCTCATTAAACATTATCGATCATGAATCATACAAGAGTAGCCATTCTAATAAACATATATGCATCACTAATATATATATATATATATATATATATATATATATATTATATGCATCATTTAACTTGTAAATCATTATCTAACCTACAAATCAATACACACATCATCATTTAATCATTCAAAAAATGCAAAACATAAATCAAAGCATTAAAATTATCAAGAACATATACTAAAGTGGCAACATGCTTAGGAATGGATTGAATGTGCAAATTTTAGCCCTAAACTCAATTCTAATCCATCAAACCTTATTTAACATGTTCACTCATCAATCAACATTTGAAATCCTCAAAAGACATCTTATATACATCTTAAAAATGGAAACATTAAAGGGTTAAGGTGCTAAACATGCTTAAACTTCATTAATCACCTAAGAAGTGGTTCTTAGCACTCCAAAACATTTCAAAACACTCATTTCAGTATGGTTTATTATCTTTCCTCAATTTTTTTTCTTGGTTCCTTATTCTCCTTGCAAATGGTGCCCAGCTCAATGACCAAGATGTAACTTTTCACAAACATCCAAGAGTGTCTCTAACATAAAAAAACTTCATATAGTACTTAAGGTAAGGATTAAGGCTTAAAACATTAACTTAATAACTAAGAAATCAAATAGAACTCACCCTTTGATGTTTGAGGGTTCACATCCACTTATAGTGCCCTCTCTAAGCTTCTACTTGATCTTCAAAGCCTACCCAAAACATTAAACGAACTTAGATTAGTAAGGTTATTAAGTTAATCCTTTGGGTTTAAGCTTCAAGATTAGCATTTTAGAGAAGGTTTATGATCTTAACCTTTAAAGTGATCTAAAAGAAGAATGAGAGGGCAAGGGGAGAAGGGGTGGCAACATATCCTTCAAAATAAAGGTATGTTGGACAAAACCCTAAGTTGCTTTAGTGGTCCTCATTAGTTTAATGCCTTTTCTTCTTCATTTGACAACTGTCACTTCAATAGTTCATGATGAGCCTAAAAACCAAGATTAAACATATGCAAAACCAATTTGATAAACAATCAAACAATGTCAATCAAACTAGCTTCAAAATGGCATAAATTTTCAATGTTTATAACAAATTCTTCAAACGAGGATGTGATCAATCTTAAATATCCAAATTAGATTGCTTTGATACCAAAATATGATGTACCTAAAACCAAGGTCTAAGCATATGCAAATGAACCAAATGAACAACTTTAATTCACAAGATCAAAACCAGTTTAAAGGGCACAAAAATTGCGTGAACCCTAAATGAAGTAGGTGAATCGATTGCTATATTTCATGAAATGAATATCACAATGATGTATTCCTCAATGAAGATCACAAAATATACTTGAAAATCATGTGAATAATACACAAGATCAACAAGAACAACTCTGAAATCAACCTTTCTAACAAGAGCTAATTCACACCACAAGATGAAGCAAATTTTTTTTGTGATAACAAATGCTAAGAACCAATCAATTAAGTAATAATAATTTAATCACAATTGCAATCAAATCTAACCAAGAAACTTCCAATTCAACCCTAAATATTACACACTAGAGAAGAAAAGAAATCACAACAAAATGAAATTGATATGACTCATAATTTCAAGTGTTTCACTCACCACAATCTCAACTCTTGTGATTGAAATTGATAAGAGGAAATTTGAATTGAAAACCCTAATTCTCTCACATTAAAGTGAAGTATATAATATGAAAAATAGCCTCCTAAAACCCTACTTTAAGCAAGTAATTATATTTGCTCCCTTTAGGGTTAAAAAGTCCACAAAATTACAACTATACCATTTTTAGGGTAGCCGATCTTAAAACTCAATTACAACTAAATAAAAAGTGTTCCAAAAGCTTACACATAAATAGTCTAAAGAAATAATTACAAATAAAAATAGTCTCCATCATGCTAGCTTTTCCATAGGATTCGTCGGGCTAACTTATCGCCGGGTTAGGTCAGTCCATGGATAACCCACAAACTGAGTCTTAGTGAGTTTATCCATCGCCCTGTAAAATATGATAAGTGTGCTTGCTGGAATATATAATACATGAATAAGATAAAAGAGGTTTGTAAACAAATAATTCCAAGGTTGATTTGCTCAAAATGGGCCCTCATCACCAATATTCAAAATCCTTTGGTTCTTGCCCTAATGATGGGTCTTGTCGGATTTTTATTCCTATCAATTCATTTATGGCTTTTAGTTTTTCCAATCACCCATTTAATTCCAATTTAGTTTATCAATTGTCTAATACTCCTAAATAATTATTCAAAACTAAATATTGATATTCCTTAATGAAATTGGCTATAAAGTCATTTTGGTCATTTTTTGAGAAATTTGCCCCAAAACTTGGAATTTCTTTTCTCATTGAACTTCGAAAGTTTATTTTTTTCCTAGATTTGAATTTTTACCACTCTAATACTCCTTGTTGGGTTTTAAAAACTTTTCTTTAGATAGGGCTTAACGAAATTGGGTAAAGGGTAAAAGGGTTCGGTTTTAACCTTGTAAGTCACCTTTTGACTTGAATTTAAAAGCTCCCTTTTAACTTAAGCTTCTAAGTTACCTTATGATTATTATTGATTTGGGGTTTTTTGGTAGGCTCATTTACCCTAAGGCCCAATAGCCACAAGTAAGCTAAATTGGGTGCCCAAATAAGGTAAGGATCGCACATCAACATTTTGGCACCCACCATAGGGCTTGACACCCCAAACACTTTCATACACAAATGCTTTATAGTACAAAAACTAATCTTTAAACCCGAGCTATTGTGCCCTTAAAGTCAAATCAACCAGTCCTAACTAAGATATAATACCTAACTTTTAAAGCAATTTAAACGTATGGAACGATGCTTAAATGTGCTCTAATAAGGTAATAACAAGCTCAATAATGAAAGTCCAATAGCTTCATCAAGCACAAAACATGCAAGAACAACCCTTTTGATACGAAATCAGTTTGCTCGGATTCCAAACTGATACAAACCACGCCAACGTGTGACGAAACCCAATACCAATACGTTCAGAATTTGCTACCCAAGATGCCAAACACACTCAAGTGGAAACCGCGACCCGTTGTCTATAAGTGAGACAAGAACCTTGGTATAATATGAAGATGCTACAATCGAGATGAAAGACCGATTGATAAGTCGCGATGAACACCACAGAAATAAAATCCGATAAGTTCTAGATTAGTTCTTTAAAGAACCAAGAGAGGAATTATCTCAAAAGTGTTTTTTTTTTCAAACTTTAATGTCGTATGTTCTATATTCTAAATGTTCTAAACCCTAGGAGCTTTATATTAGGGTTTACAATTCGTAACAATAAAGCCCCAAAACGACATCACTTCAATAAGTTGCGTAAAAATAACAAAACAAGGACATGAAGGCCGGCGGCCTTGGAGCCGGTGTTGGGTATATACACAACTGTGTACTTCTAGACGTGTATCTTTCTGTAGATTTTCTTGACACCATACACGACCGTGCCTTTTAGCTGTGTATATGACCATGTATGATTCTGTGTAACCTTCAGGCTCCTATACGGCCGTGCCTTGTAAAGATATGCCCTCTTCAACCCGTATCCATTATGACTTGTATAAGAGCAAGGGCATTCCTATGGTTGTTCCAATCCTTTCCAACTTTATGATTGCTCCAATCCTTTTCGACTTCGTGGACATCCTTTATCAACCCGTTAAGTGCTTCTTTAAATCGTTTCACTCAATTTCTTGTGATCGATCTAGGTAGCACTTCAAGAGGATCCACGTTCCATCTTCTAGCATGGCTCCCATCATGGATCTCATCATTCCCCTCCTCTTGAAAAGGATTTGTCCTCAAATCATCGCTTGCATCAAAAGGACTTAGATTAGTAACATTAAACGTAGCACTTACTTGATACTCACCTGGCAAATCTATCTTATATGCATTATCATTGATGCGCTCAAGAATTTGAAATGGTCCATCGCCTCTAGGAAGTAGTTCAAATCGAGGCTGCACAGGAAACTGCTCTTTTTGCATGTGAACCTAAACCCAATCTCCAGGTTCAAAGACAGCTTGTCGACGACCCTTATTGGCTTGTTTCACATACTACTCTGTTCTTCGCTCAATGTTTAGCCTTGCCTTCTCATGGATTTGTTTAACAAATTTTGCTTTCTTCTTGCCATTTAGATTAACATACTCAGAAATAGGCAAAGGTGATAAATCCAAAGGAGTTAGTGGATTAAAACCATACACAATTTCAAAAGGAGTAAACTTAGTAGCAGAATGCATTGTACGATTATAGGCAAACTCAACATGCGACAAACAATCCTCCCAACTTTTAATGATCTTTTTAATGACAGCCCTCAACAAAGTAGACAAAGTTCGATTTACTACCTCAGTTTGACCATCAGTCTGTGGATGACAAGTAGTAGAGAACAATAACTTAGTTCCTAACTTAGCCCACAAGGTATTCCAGAAGTAGCTCAAGAACTTAGCATCTCTATCCGATACAATTGTTCTAAGCATACCATGTAATCTCACAACTTCCCTAAAGAACAAATTAGTAATATTGCAAGCATCATCTTCATTCATTCTAATTTAGTGATATCCACTTTTCAGATCAATTTTGGAAAAGACACTAAACCCATGTAACTCATCTAACATGTCATCTAAGCGAGGAATGGGATGACGATACTTTACCGTGATGTTGTTAATGGCGCGGTAGTCAACACAAATTCTCCATGACCCATCCTTCTTAGGCACCAAAATCACAGGCACTGCACATGGACTCATGCTTTTTCTCACGTACCCCTTCTCCATTAATTCATCGACCTGCCTTTGGAGTTCCTTTGTCTCCTCCGGATTGCTCCTATAAGCTGGTTTGTTTGGAATCGATGCTTCGGGTACAAGGTCAATCTGGTGCTCAATACCACGAATAGGTAGTAAACCCTTTGGAACTTCCTCAGGGAAGACATCTTCAAAGTCCTACACAATAGACACACCACACTAGGCACAGAGTTAAATAGTTCATTAGTATTGAAACAAGTTTCTTTAAAAACCAGCAATAACATAGGTTGCTTCATCACTAACGCTCTCCTCACTACACTCGCTCTTGCCACACAACTCTCCTTTTGCAAGGCTGCACTCTCCTTTTCACTCACCACCAAAGTTGATCCCCCTTCAACTTGGTCTCTCACATTCTTTCCAGCCTTCCTCTCTTTTTCCTTTTGATATTGACTTTTGTATTCCTTTTCTTTCTCGCTGTCTTTTGCTCTCTCACTCTCCCTCGATTTTTCACTCACCTTATATTTTGCAAAAGACTGTTGTAGCTGCAACTGATCCTCATACACCTGTTTAGGTGTTAAAGGTTTAAGATTAAAGCTTTTCCCTTGGTAAACAAGCGTATACTTGTTAGAAAAGCCATCATGAACAACCTTCCTATCAAACTGCCATGGCCTCCCCAACAACACATGATACGCCTGCAATGGCACTACATCGCATAACACCTCATCCTCACACCTACCAATGCGAAAAGCAATCAAGGCTTGCTTACTCACCTTAGTCTCACCACTATCATTCAGCCACTACAATTTATATGGACTAGGGTGTTCAGTAGTCTTGAGTCCCAGCCTCTCAACAATAAAATTACTCACCACATTGGTGCAACTTCCTCCATCAATGATCAAACTGCAAATATGATCACCTAGATAACATCCAGTATGAAAGATATTCTCTCTTTGCACCTCCTCTTCTTCCTTCACCTGCACATTCAAAGCTCGCTTCACTATTGCCACTAACCTCCCTACTGCAGGCTCCTCATCATCACTAGCATCCTCTAATGGAGGCATATCATCTTCTTCACTATCCCCCTCAGTCTCATACTCACCATCATCACGCAGAATCATCATACGCCTATTTGGACATTGACTAGCAATATAACCTCTACCTTGGCATTTAAAACATCTAATGTCACGATTTCTAGGAGTAGAAGAATCGAGTTTACCTTGGTTACCAAGAGTAGAACCCCCTTGCCTCTGATCTCCTTTTGGTTTGGTAGGTAAAGGCTTTTCTTCCTTCTTCCATTGGTTAGTCTTCCAGGTGGATGAACCAGTACCCTGTTGAAACCGTGCATTACTACTACCTTTCCTCCTGTGTTGGTTCTCAAACTTTATAGCCATATGAACCATATCTTCCAATTCTACATAATGCTGCAATTCAACGACATTTTGAATTTCTCTATTCAATCCAGCAAGAAACCTAGTCATGGTAGCCTCTCTATCCTCCTCTACATTTGCCCCGATCATCGTAACTTCCATCTCCTTGAAATACTCATCCACACTTCGGCTTCCCTACTTAAGAGTTTGCAATTTGTTGTGCAATTTACGATAGTAATACGTAAGCACAAACCGCTTCTTCATCACCCTTTTCATCTCTTCCCACGGCTCAATAGGTGGTTCGCCATTCCTTCTTCTATTCAACATTAGTTGATCCCATCACACTATGGCATAATCCGAAAATTCAATGGCAGCAAGTTTCACTTTCTTTCTCCCACTATAGTTGTGACAATCAAACACCATCTCTACCTTCTTCTCCCACTCTGAGTACGCCTCGGGATCATTCTTTCCTTGGAAAGGAGGAATCTTGATCTTTATACTACTCAATTGATTATCCTCTCTATTCCTATCTCCTCTATTTTCCTAATCCCTAGTTCCTCTATTCCTACCACTATATCCTCTATAACTCCCGACAGAAGGTTCATCAAATTCATCATCCGACATTTCATCTCCACCCCTTTGTACTCTCCTAGAACAACTCTCCCTCTTACGCCCTTGGAAGACGTTTTTAGATTGCTCTAGTCTTTGCTCTACTGTCTCATGAATTTGTTCCATCCCCTCCTGAAACATTCTCTTCATCTCACCCCTCAACGCCTCAATTATTAACCTAGTATTAAACCTTCCCCTCTCACTTTCAGGAGAATGTTGCCTCGACATAGTTCCTACAGAAAAAGATTAGTACTAACACAAATATATATATAATTAAGCCTTATGATACACTCTCTTACGTGTTTCACTCCAATGATGATATCACACAGTCACTCGTGTATTCTCACAAGCAATAATGATATCAATTCACCAATTCCTCTTCTCAATTCTCTTGGAACTAACCCAAACTACACCAATTCCCTTCCATAGAATTCAAACAACTCTAGGGCTCGAAATTTACCTCTTTTTATTTTCGATTTTTTTTTTGGCCTTTGTTTGTTGCTTTTGATCACGTTCCTCTTTTTTTTTTTGTCGTGATTCTGCCTTTTTTTTTTTGTAACAAAATTGAATAGTAGGTACTACACTTTCAATAGACAATTAATACTATGAAATTGAATACGAACAATTGATATGAACTATTGGAGTTAGGGTTTTGATGTTACCTTCCTCAAACCAAACTGATGTTTAACAAACCTAAGCTCTGATACGAACCACGCCAACGTGTGACGAAATCCAATACCAATACATTCGGAATTTGCTACCCAAGATGCCAAACACACTCAAGTGGAAACCGCGACCCATTGTCTATAAGTGAGACAAGAACCTTGGTATAATATGAAGACGCCACAATCGGGATGAAAGACCAATTGATAAGTCGGGATGAACGCCACAGAAATAAAATCCAATAAGTTCTAGATTAGTTCTTTAAAGAACCAAGAGAGAATTCTCTCAAAAGTTTTTTTTTTTCAAACTTTAATGTTGTATGTTCTATATTTTAAATGTTCTAAACCTTAGGAGCTTTATATTAGGGTTTACAATGTGTAACAATAAAGCCCCAGAATGACATCACTTCAATAAGTTGCGTAAAAATAACAAAACAAGGACATGAAAGTCGGTGGCCTTAGAGCCGGTGTTGGGTATATACACGGTCGTGTACTTCTAGACGTGTATCTTTCTATGGATTTTCTTGACACCATACACGGCCATGCCTTTTAGTCGTGTATATGACCGTGTATGATTCTATGTAACCTTCAGGCTCCTACACGGTCGTGCCTTGTAAAGACATGCCCTCTTTAACCTGTATCCGTTATGACTTGTACAAGAGCAAGGGCATTCCCATGGTTGTTCCAATCCTTTCCAACTTCATGATTGCTCCAATCCTTTTCGGCTTCATGGACATCCTTTATCAACCTGTTAAGTGCTTCCTTGAATCGTTTCGCTCGATTTCTTGTGATTGGTCCAGGTGGCACTTCAAGAGGATCCACATTCCATCTTCTGGCTTGGCTCCCATCATGGATCTCATCACCTTTGGCCTAAGTAACTAATAAGAGCTTAATAGCTCAATGAAGACTTAGCTTAGTCTCACTTGCTAACTAAGAAGAGCTTACTAGCTTAGTAAAGACCCCATTCAATCTCACTTGCCAATTATAAAGAGCTTAAAAGCTTAACAAAGACCTTTCTTGATCTTACTTGCTAAATAACATAGCAACCTAGCGAAGGCCTTGCTCAACCTTACTTGCCACATTACCACTCCACAATAAGTGTACTAAATGTAACCTTATGCACCACTACGAATGAAGGCCTCCAACCACAGTAGGGGTTTAGACTACTCATTATTCTAATAACTTTTGAGAAAATTTGGTTGAATGCCTTTTCATAACTCATGTTCAAATATATATATACATCAGGAGAATGTCTTTTCCAAGCAACTATATCCTACAAATTAGGAAAACAAATCTTCCTCTACCAAAATATAAAATACAAAATATACATGCCATATTTACAAAATAAATCACGAAACAAATATCTAAATATTCACGATCGTGCCTTCTAGCCGTGTATCAGGCCGTGTATGTTTCTAGGAGCTACCTAACACAATACACGGCTGTGCCTTCTAACCGTGTATCAGGCCGTGTATGTTTCTAGGAGCTATCTGACACAATACACGGCCGTGCCTTCTAGCCATATATTCGACCGTGTATGTTTCTGAGCTTCCAGACACAATAAGCTGCTTAATTTCTGTCATTCCTAATTGATATCCCCCCTCAAATTGATGCTGACTAATCAAGAAGCATCAATTTGCTAACAAGAAACTGATGACGCTGTCGAAAAAGAGCCTTAGTAAATATATCAGCCGTTTGAAGATTAGAAGAGATATGAGGAAGAGAAATAACACCATTATCATAAGCTTCTCGAATAGAATGACAGTCCACTTCAATATGTTTCGTACGCTCATGAAAGACAGGATTAGCAGTAATCTGGATAGCACTAGTATTATCAACATAAAGAGAGCTAGACTCAAGTTGAGGAAAACCAACCTCAGCCAACAAACCTCGAAGCCAAATGATCTCATAACAAGCAGAGGACATAGCATGATATTCTGACTCAGTAGAAGACTTAGACACTCGATCTTGTTTCTTACTCTTCCAAGAAATTAAAGAGTTACCAAGAAACATATACCAACCAGTAATAGATCGACGTGTATCAGAACAACCAGCCCAATCAGCATCACTATAGGTTATTATGTGAATAGGAGACTCCGCAGAAAAGAACAAACCTCGATGAGAAATACCTTTTAAATACCTAACAATACAACGAACTGCTGCTAAATGAAGATGTGTAGGTGCCTGCTTAAATTGACAACTTGTTGCACAGCAAATGAAATATCAGGACGTGTAATAGTCAGATAATTGAGACTTCCAACAAGTTGTCGATATAGAGATGGATCAGATAGAAAGTCACCATCATTTCGTTGATATTTAACATTCACTTCCAAAGGAGTATCAATAGGACGACCCTCTTAGAGACCATCTAAAGCAATAAGTTCCTTAATATATTTATGTTGATGAAGAAAAATACCAACAGAAGAAGAGTGAACCTCAAGACCTAAGAAATAAGTTAAAGATCCTAAATCCTTCATATGAAAAGAACCTTGAAGACGCTTCTGTAACTAAGACATCAATTGAGTATCAGACCCTGTGATGACAATATCATCAACATAGACTAACAACAAAACAATTCCCTTGTCAGTCTTGCAAAAGAATAATGAAGAATCATACTGACTTTGAATAAAAGAGAAGCTAAGAAGAGTATTACGAAACTTTTCAAACCAGGCCCGTGAAGCCTATTTCAAACCGTATAGAGACCGTTTGAGCTTACAAACATCATGTGAGGGTGTAGAAAACAAGCCTAGAGGAGGAGTCATATAGATATCTTCCTTGAGGTCCCCATGCAAAAATGAATTCTTAACATCTATTTGTTGTAAGAACCATCCTTTAGATGCAACAATAGATAGAACAAGCCGGACAGTTGTCATCTTAGCCACAGGTGCAAAGGTCTCTTCATAATCAATTCCATATTCCTGTCGATTGCCAAGAGTTACTAATCTTGCCTTATATCTGTTAAGGGAACCATCAGATCGGAGCTTAAGAGAATAAACCCATTTACAACCAATGGGTTTAACACTAGCAGGACATGAAACAATATCCCAAGTGTGATTGTCTTGAAGTGCTTGAAGTTCCTCTTGCATGGCTTTTATCCAGCAAGTCTATTTAGCAGCCTAAGAATAAGAAGTAGGAATTGTAGTATTAGTTAAAATTGCAGAATAGCCATATCTATTTGGAGGACGAATGTGCCGAGTTGATCGTCGAAGAATCATTGGAGCATTTTCAAGAGCAGGGTTGGGAAGGACAAGGCCAAGCTTGAATCGTTTATCAAAAGAAGAATCATCAAAGTGAGGAAGTACAACAGTATCAGATGTCAAAAGATGTTGCTGAAAATAGTATTCATGTTCAAAGAAAATCACATCCCAAGAGATACGCCATCGATTATGTCGAGTCTAATTTTTGAATTCCCATTCCTAATCCGATCTAAACTAGACCCTATGCTCATCTAATCTAGATCTTCGACTTGAGTTAGGAATTTCGTTTGATTTTTGGAGTCGCCACCCAACTGTTGTTGGGAAAATTGAATTAAGACTAAGGGAGCGGATTAGTCTTAATTTGGACTACTAGTCGTCATTATTTTCCTCTTCTCGTTTTTGTGAGAAGAGAAAAAAGGAAAACCAGAGTTTCTAAGTCCGGAGGCTAACCTATTAAAACCTTTACGGTTACCACCTAATCTCCTAAAATTGTTTATCTTTAGAAATGTGTTTCATTGTGTTTCTGTTACTTTTTATTGTGTTTTTGAATTATTTCAAGAAAATGATTTTTCATTCATTTTATGGGTTGACTCGAATGGGTGCCTACGTACCTGCTACTCAGGATCAAACAAGCTGTAGTTCGCATTTCTGAAAATCTTTAGTGTGTTGGTGAATTTTAATTTATGAAATCTCTTTTGGTTTATGTTCTTACCATTTCTTGGGATTTTTCTAAAAATTTTCTAAGCCTAAACTTTGAATTTGATTTTTGAAAATGATTTTGAGAAAACATCAATTTTGGGTTTATTTGAAGAAAAGGATTTTTCTAAGTGCTAAAATTTATTTTTATGATTCTTTTATAATTCTTTTGAATTTTTTATGATTTTTATGGTTTTTGTGATTTTTATAAGTTTTTATGATTTTTATGATTTTTATAAATTTTCTTGTGATTTTAGTGTTAAGAATTTTATCTTAAATTATTACCTATCTCATTTTGAAATCTAAAGTTTTATTATTATTTTTCTAATATTTTTGGTTTTTTTCTACATTTTATTAATTTTATTTTATTTTATTTTATTTTCTATTTTTCTACATTATTAAATTTTAGGAAAATATAATTTCTACATTTTCCTATTTATTGAAAATATAAACAAATAAATAAATAAATGGCTAACAAAATAATAAATAATAATTAATAAATTCAAAATAAACAAAATAAATAAAATAATAAAAAAATCTGGAAAATCCGACTTACCTGGATCCGGGTCGGTGCGCGGGTCGGGTCGAATCTGGTTGAATTGGGTCGGGTCGGATCGGTCGGACACGGCGGCAGGGAGGGCTCGTTCACGGCGTTCCGGCGGTCCTTTGCGGCGGGTGAGGTGTCGAATCCTAGCTTCTCGAGGGTGCTGAATCCGATGGTGGTGGTGGTTTACTCCCAGAACGTCTCCTTGTGGTGGCTCAACTCCGATCGGTGGTCGCAAATTTGGGTTTCCTCCGATCTACACTCTTTTCTCTCTCTCTCGTAATTCTGATCTCTGTTCTCGCTTCCTCATCTCCTCCTCTATTTATAGGCGCTTGAAACCGAGCTGGATAAGCTCGGATTTCCTCCGATTGAAGCTGATCGGATTTTCGGTTGAAAAACCAATTCCGATTCGTGCCCATCCAACCAATTTTTGCGATTTGATTCTAATTAGATAATGTTTATCTTATTTATGTTGAAGATCTATTTGGATTTGTGCAAAAAAATCGAATCAAAACGGCCGAAATACGAATTTTTTCTTCACCAGTGATCTCGGGCTCGAGGTAAGAGACGATCACGCGCCCGGCGCGTGCGTTTCTTCCAGCCAATCAGATGCTGCCACGTGTCCTGGATAAGTCGAAAAATTGCAAGATGCGGAAACTGCTTCCTCCGCGATTCGAACGTTTGACCGAGCCCCCCTGCGCGCGCGCCTAGCCATGGTCCGAACCAGCTGAGCTAGCCCACTTTCCTGATTTTTCTAATTTCGCAAATTGCATATATGCAATGCGATTTTTCTATTTTTTTTATATTTTTTGAAATTTCAAAAATTTGTAAAAATTGTTTATTATTCATTATTGCTATTTCCGAAATCATTTTTCAAAATTGAAGTGTTTTCCTATTTATTTTTATTTTTTGAACATTTTTATTATTTTATGCTAAATTAGGGAAAAATTGGGAAAAATTAGGAAAAATTGAAAATTGATTATTATTGAAAATTATTGACTCCTAGGGCAAAAATGGGGTGTTTACAGTTGCCCCTCTTTGTGGTAAAGTTTGAAAAACTTAACTACAAAGACAAACAAAAGACGCCATTTTTGACCTCTTGAATTAGGTTTTAGTAGGAAAATGCCCCAAGAGCTGATAATCCTACGGTTGAAGATGTTCCTAACAATTCAAGGTAATGTTTCCTCTCCAAAAAGTGCTTTATGTGCTAACTAATTGGCGACAGGACACATCTCAAGCATCGAGTAGGAATGTATGAGAAATGATGATAGGAAGCGTCTTATCAGACTTGCAACCTTGGAAAGAAAATTTACTTAGGAAGCGCCCTTATGAGTTGGCTACCTGTCGACAGAAGCTTCTTGTTAGACTAGCAACTGTTTGGGAAGGATGTTTCCGAAAAGTGCCCCAAGAGCTGACTAATCGGGGGAATCTAGGAAAGTGCCCATATTGGGCTGACTAACCCTTAAAATAGATTTTAGGAAAGTGCCCATCTTGGGCTGACTAACCTATGGTAGTGTCTCAAAAGGTGCCCTTATGAGCTGACCCTGAGAACGGATTTTTAGGAAAGTGCTCATATTGGGCTGACTAATGATAAACTTCTTAGGAAAGTGCTCATCTTGGGCTGACTAACCTTAGATAGAACTGTCTCAAAAGGTGCCCTTATGAGCTAACCATTGAGGACAGGTTTTTTTTCGGGAAAGTGCCCATATTGGGCTGACTAACCCTTGGATTGACTTTTAGGAAAGTGCCCATCTTGGGCTGACTAACCTTAGATAGAACTGTCTCAAAAGGTGCCCTTATGAGCTGACCATTGAGGACAGGTTTTTTCGGGAAAGTGCCCATATTGGGTTAACTAACCCTTGGATTGACTTTTAGGAAAGTGCCCATCTTGGGCTGACTAACCTTAGATAGAACTGTCTCAAAAGGTGCCCTTATGAGCTGACCATTGAGGACAGGTTTTTTCCGGGAAAGTGCCCATATTGGGCTGACTAACCCTTGGATTGACTTTTAGGAAAGTGCCCCAAGAGCTGACTAACCTAAAATAGAACTGTCTCAAAAGGTGCCCTTATGAGCTGACCCTGAGAACAGGTTTTTTCGGGAAAGTGCCCATATTGGGCTGACTAACCCTTGGATTGATTTTTAGGAAAGTGCCCCAAGAGCTGACTAACCTAAAATAGAACTGTCTTAAAAGGTGCCCTTATGAGCTGACCCTGAGAACAGGTTTTTTCGGGAAAGTTCCCATATTGGGCTGACTAACCCTTGGATTGATTTTTAGGAAAGTGCCCCAAGAGCTGACTAACCTAAAATAGAACTGTCTCAAAAGGTGCCCTTATGAGCTGACCCTAAGAACAGGTTTCTTCGGGAAAGTGCCCATATTGGGCTGACTAACCCTTGGATTGATTTTTAGGAAAGTGCCCCAAGAGCTGACTAACCTAAAATAGAACTGTCTCAAAAGATGCCCTTATGAGCTGACCCTGAGAACAGGTTTTTTCGGGAAAGTGCCCATATTGGGTTGACTAACCCTTGGATTGATTTTTAGGAAAGTGCCCCAAGAGCTGACTAACCTAAAATAGAACTGTCTCAAAAGGTGCCCTTATGAGCTGACCCTGAGAACAGATTTTTAGGAAAGTGCCCATATTGGGCTGACTAACCTAAAATAGAACTGTCTCAAAAGGTGCCCTTATGAGCTGACCTTGAGAACAGTTTTCTTTTTTTTTTTTCGGGAAAGTGCCCATATTGGGCTGACTAACCCTATTAAAGGAAATGTCTAGACACGTGCTTCATTATGAGCTGACTCATCTGGTGCTCTTGAACATGCTTCTTACTAAGCTAGATGATGTGATGATAGTTACCTATTTTAATATGCTTGCCAGTTTATCTCGGATAGCAACCAAACAATTGAACATTCGTGTTGGTTTGCTCCTGCTTCTTTTCTTCTTATCTTGACACTGGATTGAAAATCTTGATGTGCCTCTTTTCTTTATGCACAAAGCTCTTTCGAAGGTAATGTTGTCCTAACAATGCGCTCAATTTTAATGCTTAGGAGTAGACAAAATTATATCACAAATTACATTAAGATTCATTATCATTTTAGTGTTTATCTTTCATTGACAAAGTGGTAGGTAATGTGTTTAGGTGTATTTATTGTGATGAGAATTGATTGGGATTGTTGACCATTCAGGGATATTAGCTTTGCTTGTAGAAAAGTAAAAACTCGACTCAACGAACTTTGTATCGAATATTGGCTTTCATAAACATTGGCAAAATTTCAATTCCCTTGCCTAAGGATAGTACATATTTACAGCATCTGTGTTGACGGGGTCTCTCAATTTTGGACCATCCATCTGAGTTAATATTAGAGCACCACCTGACAGAACCTTTTTCACCACATACGGGCCTTCATAATTTAGAGTGAATTTTCCTCTGGAGTCTTGGGCGTTCGGGAGAACTTTTCTTAGTACTAGATCGCCCTCTTTGAAGTACCAAGGTCTCATCTTCTTGTTAAATGCTCGGGCTATCCTCTGTTGGTAACACTGACCATGACATAGCGCGGTAAGTCTTCTTTCATCAATCAGGTTCAGCTGATCAAGCCTTTTCTTTACCCAATCCGATTCTGTTAATTGAGTTTCTGATAAGATTCTGAATGATGGTATCTCGACTTCCACTGGTAGCACTGCTTTTGTACCATATACCAATGAGAAAGGGGTAGCTCCCGTAGATGTTTTTATTGAAGTCCTATAAGCCATGAGAGCAAATGGTAACATTTCGTGCCAATCTTTGTAAGTTGTTGTCATTTTCTCGATGATCTTCTTGATATTTTTGTTAGCTGCTTCTACTGCCCTGTTCATTTGAGGTCGGTAGGGGGTTGAATTTCTGTGGTTTATGTGGAATTGTTGACATAAACCTGTCATCGATTTATTGTTGAGATTGGTACCATTGTCGGTGATGATCGACTCAGGAACTCCATATCGGGCTATTATGTCCCTTTTTAAGAAGCGGATTATTACCCCCTTTGTGACATTGGTATATGATGACGCTTCTACCCATTTGGTGAAGTAATCAATCGCTACCAGTATAAATCTATGGCCATTGGATGCCATTGGAGTGATTGGGCCGATTATGTCGATTCCCCCACATGGAGAAAGGCCACGGCGCCGATAACAAATGTAGCTCGTTGGGTGGAGCATTGATCCGATTTGCGTATACTTGGCACAGATGGCAGTGCTTAACATACTTTATGCAATCCGACTTCATGGTTAACCAGTAATACCCTAACCTCATGATTTTTCGGGCCAACATGTAGCCGTTCATATGAGGTCCACATACCCCTTCATGTATTTCCTTCATGAGTTCGCATGCTTCATTTTTGTCCACACATCTCAATAAGGTGGTATCATATGATCTCTTGTAGAGTATAGACCCACTTAATAAGAAATGACTTGCCAACCTTCTGAGCGTTCTTTGGTCATTCTTGCTAGCCTCTTCAGGGTATTTACCTTCTTGGAGGAAGGTCTTGATGTCATGATACCAGGGCTTATCATCTTGTATCTTTTCAATTGTCAAACAATAAGCGGGCCGACTTTCGATGTCTATTTTCATCGGTTGAACTTCGGCTCCTCCTGTTTTTTGAATCATGGACGTTAGTGTGGCTAGGGCATCTGCGAACTGATTCTGAATTCTCGGGATGTACGTGAAGGTGATTGCCTTAAACTCCTCAATCAACTCTGTCAAGTGTTGATGGTACGGTACCAGTTTGGGGTCTTTAGTTTTGTATTCCCCTCTTGTTTGTAGTATGATGAGCGACGAGTCCCCGTACACCTTCTATTCGCGGATTCCCATTTGGCAGGCCATCTTGAGGCCAATAATACATGCTTCATATTCCGCGATATTATTGGTATAGGGAAATGTAAGTCTTGTCGCTGCAGGGAATTGAGTGCCATCTGGGGATATCAATACTGCCCCAACCCCACAACCGAATACATTGGCAGCCCCGTCGAAGAACAGTTTCCACCCACCATTCTGCTCTCTCCCAGAGTTTTCTACCGGTCTATCTTCTACTGTTGATATGTTCTCGTCCGGAAATTGGACTTGTATTTCTTGGGTATCTGTCTCGACAGGGTGTTCGGCCAACTGATCGGCTAAGGCTTGCCCCTTTATCGAGTTCTGATTTACATATGTGATGTCAAACTCGGATAGAAGCATCTGCCATTTAGAGATTCTACCCATCAATGCTGGCTTCTCTGCCAAGTATTTCAAGGGATCATGTCTTGTCAACAGCTCAATATGATAGTAAAGGGTGTATTGCCTTAGTCGATGCATGACCCAAATTAACGCACAACACGTCTTCTCCACCTCTGAGTACCTCTGTTCCCCATCTGTGAACTTCTTGCTCAAATAATATATGGGACGTTCTCTTCCCTCTTCGTCTTTCTGCCCCAGCACACATCCCATGGATTCGGGGAGTATAGTGAGGTACAAGAATAAGGGTTTTCCTTGTTTCGGGACTATCAAGACCGGGGGTTTTATAAGATAGTCTTTGATTGTCCTGAACTCTTCTTCACATTCGCCGTCCCATTCTATTGCGGTGTTCTTCTTCAACAGACGGAATAGCGGTCGGCATTTGTCGGTGAGTTGTGAGATAAACCGAGCTATATAATTTAGTCTCCCCAGCAAGCTTCTTACTTCTTTAACGAAGCGTGGGGAAGGTAACTCTAATATGGACTTTACCTTGTCAGGGTCAATCTTAATGCCCTCCTGGCTGATGACGAACCCTAACAATTTCCCCATTGTAACCCCGAAAGTACATTTTTCCGGGTTTAACTTAAGCTGAAATTTCCTCAGTCGTTTAAACAACTTCCTTAGGATATCTACATGGCTTTCTCTTTCTTTGGATTTAGCTATCATGTCGTCGACTTATACCTCAACCTCACGATGCATCATGTCGTGAAGTATGGCGACCATGGCTCTCTGATACGTTGCCCCGGCGTTTTTCAGACCGAAGGGGATGACTTTGTAACTGAAAGTTCCCCATGTCGTGATGAAGGTTGTTTTGGTTTTGTCTTCCTCGGCCATTTTTATTTGATTGTATCCTGAGAAATCGTCCATGAATGAGAAAAGATGGTTTCCCGCGGTGTTACCCACTAGAACATCAATATGAGGTAGGGGGAAGTTATCCTTTGGTGTGGCTTGGTTTAAGTCCCGAAAGTCCACGCATACGCACACTTTTCCGTTCTTTTTTATAACGGGGACTACATTTGCCACCCATTCTGGGTAGTCGGATACTTCGATGAACCCTACTTCTAGTAGTTTCTTGACTTCTTCTTTGATTTTTAGCAAGATGTCAGGCCTAAATCTTCTTAGTTTTTGTTTTTTAGGTTTGAGATCTTCCCTTGTGGGAAGCCTGTGAACTACTATCGACTGGTCTAGCCCTGGCATGTCACCATATGACCAGGCAAACACATCTGCATATTCGATTAATAGCTCGGTTATCTCACATTTTTGCTCGGCACTCAAACTGGTCCCGATTTTGAGGTTCTTAGGGTTTTCCATGCTTCTTAGATTTACTGTCTCCACAGGCTCGTCGATCGAGATTCCGCTTTGTTCATGTTTTAGCCAATTTTCTTGTATTATTTCATGGTCTAAGATATCGTCTTCAACAACTGACCCAGCAGCGTTGGAAACGATATCAGCGTTTTTACGTTCTACTTGCGTGAAATATCCCTGATGTTCGATGGTGGGAGATCTGAGTGACATAAAAAATGAAATCATATATAATAATAAAAGAAACAAACTGTAATGGAATTCGATAAATAGTCTCAATAAAATTTGTTCAATGATTTTTTCTACTCTTGAGCTAACCTAACGCTATTGATAGGACAACAAAACCAGTTGTTCAGAGCTGGATATTGGTTGGACATGCGGGAGATTGATTCCCCTTTGTTGTTGTCCTCTTTGTTTATTCGAAGCTCTTGAATGGTATTTGCCCTTCGGAAAGATTGTTGGAGAGGTGGGATGCACATCTGGGTGTCAATCAACTTCCCATTCATTCTGCCTTTAACACCCCTTACTTGTGCTTCTTCTGTGGCCGTAGGAACATACCCCAGTCCGAAGGTCCCGTGCTGCCCCTCTTTAAACTGATGGCCCTCCTTACTGGTCACCATATTCACTTCGTTGAAAATCTGCAACCCCAGGTCTTCTGAACCTTCATCCCCGATGTAAGGTATGGCGGTCTCTTTGTATATGGCGTAATCCTGCTCGCCCAGTACTGTAACTATCTGCCCATTTGTGATGAATTTGACCTTTTAGTGGAGACTAGAGGGAATGGCACCAGCAGCATGTATCCAGGGTCGTCCCAAGAGCAAGTTAAAAGACCTTGGGATGTCGAGGACCTGGAAGGAGATGTGGAATACTTGTGGACCGATTTCCACTGGTAGGTTCACTTCCCCCACAATGTCTCTCTTCGACCCGTCGAAGGCTCTGACCACTGTGAAGCTAGGTTTTATGTTGCTTGGATCGACCCCCAATAAGTCGAGTGTTGCCAATGGGCAAACATTGAGGGATGATCCGTTGTCGATAAGTACTCGGGAGACGATGGCGTCATTGCACCGGACCACTATGAATAGTGGCTTGGTATGTTGGTCTCCCTCTTCTCCTAGCTCTTCTGGAGAGAAAGATATTTGATCCATGGTAAAGATAGAGTTTGCCACGTGACCCATCTTGTCTGTAGCAATACCCTCCGGGACTTGAATCTGTTTTAGCACTTTAAAGAGTGCTTCCCTGTGGGGCTCAGATGTGGTAAGAAGGCCCATGAGAGATATCTGCGCTGGAACTTTATTCAATTGTTCCATGATCTTGTATTCGCTGGCCTTTACCATCTTCGTAAATGTAGCAAGACCCTCTTCCTCTTCCTCTGTTTTCTCCGTATTGCGTTCTTCGGTCGAGCTCTTATACTTCGGATCGTATAATCTCCCAGAGCGGGTGATACCTCCCACTATAAGAGGTCGCTCTTGTTCGAGGGCCCGATAGTCGAATGGTGCAGCCTTGTAATTCTCTGCTGGTACGGGAACATTGAATACATACCTTTTCCTCGGGATTTGCACCTCAACTGATTATCCCTCATAGCATCGTATAACCTGGGGCTTCTGAGAATTGATCATGTTGATGGTCTTTCCCTCTTCCTTTGCTAGATTGTCTTGCTTCTCAAATTCCGGCCCCCACCCACTAGGCGGCCCTTGCTCAGTCGGGGTGTAAGAATAGTTTACCAGGTACTGAAACTTCCCGTGTGATTCTCCCAAAGTGCCAACCGTGGGGTCCTCGGATAACCATCTTCTTTTAATGTGCGTTTTTGGAGTCTCTCCCGAAGCGGGTTGCTCAGCCGGATTCTGTTTAAGGGCTTCTTTGGGAGCTGACTCTTCTGACGTGATCATGTTGATGGTAGGCCTGTGATTGGGCAACGGGTTGGTGTTGACATTAGGTGTTGGGGTGTTCACAAAATCCAATTGTATGATCCCTGCGTCAATCAAGTCTTGGATTTTGTGCCGGAGCCTCCAGCACCTATCTGTGGAGTGCCCCTCTTGACCCATGTGATAGTCACACTTGAGGTTGGAGTCGAAGTTCTTGGGCTTGTATCGGTCGTTGGGGAGCTCGAAACTAATCAAGTTGTCTGCCCTCAACCGAGCGAAGACCTGACTGAGCGGTATGGGGATTGGAGTGAACTGCCTTGGGGGCCTGGCGGCCTGTGTATGACCCGTCGTAGGTTGCCGGGCTGAGGTATTCGTAGTTTGAAAAGTTACTCGAGTCCCAGGTTTTTCTGCCTTACTAGAATGCACTGTACTGACTGTAGGCTCTTTAACTCTGTTTCCTTCTAAGGGCCTTTGGGTTGGTGTGACCATAGGGGGTTCCATTGATTGGAGCCTGCCAGTGGTGATGGCATTCTCGATCCTGCAACCTGCAGCCACTACTTCTGCAAAACTGGAGGAGGTCTGGCCTACCAAATGTGAAAAGTAAGTTTTGTCCAAGGTATTGACAAATATGGATGCCAATTCCTTTTCAGATATCGGAGTGGCTACCTTGGCGGCTTGGGCCCTCCAGCACTGAGCATATTCCTTGAATGGCTCAGCATGTCTTTTCCGGAGACTCCCTAGGTCGATTACGGATGGGGCGACTTCGATGTTAAACTTATATTGATCATAAAAGGCCCGGGCTAGCTTTTCCCAAGTGTTGACAATGTTGAAGTCGAGGTGGGCATACCAGACCAATGCGGGGCCTGTGAGGCTATCCTGGAAGGTCTGGAGCATGAGTTGATCATATTGAGCATACTTGCTCATCTTCCGGGCATATAGCCTGGTATGCATTTTAGGGCAGCCAGTCCCATCATACTTTTCAAAATCTGGGGTCTTGAACTTATCAGGGTATGCCTCCTCCCTGTATGCTGGCAGGTTAGTGATTCCGGCCTGTTCAAAACCATCAGGGCCTTCCATAGTTTTCATCTTGTCATTGAGCTGCTGGAAGAGTCGCTTCTCCATCTCCTTTTGTCTCTCTTCCATTTCCTTCTTCAGATCATCAGAGGTCGGCCCCTGGCTGACCTTCGGCTTATACTCGAAGGCTGGGTTAAGGTGGGAATTGATTTCTTCGTATTCCGGAGGCTGTCCCTCCACTGCTTTTCCTTTCCTAGCCCCTGAATACTCTTCTTGAGCCGGCTGGGTGTTGCGCAGGAGGCCGATGCTTTCAGTCAAGAGGTGAACCTGGGCAGCCAGCTGTTGGACCGTTTGCTCTAGGGATATGATCCTAGAGTCTGAGGCAGCTTCAGCATTGGTGTTGTTGCGGTTGTCACTACTGTTGGTCATCTTTGATCTTGAGCGCGTGAGCACGGGGCTTCTAGGAGGGTTCGGTTGCTTGGAAGCAATTTTGATACCTGGATTCGCATTTTTTATTTTTATTTTAGTGTGATGAATGCAAGAATGATATGCATGTATCACGCGGATGCTAAAAGATAAAAGGGTTGACAACTGATTGACAATGTATTATTAAAACTTTACTTTTATTAATAATTCTGGAGTTCAATAAAAATGCAAGATTACAAATAATGCTATATTTTCTAGCTCTTTTGGTCTTCTATAGTGGAGGCTCAGGCTTCCCACTGATGATAGCTTCTAGTTCCTTGACCCTGGCTTGGGATTTCTCCAATTGTGCTTCTAAGGCCTTGTTTCTTTGGTCAGATTCCTTGAAGCGTCCCTTCCAGATGTCTTTCTTATAGTCTGCAGCTTCGAAGTATACTTCCATCCAGGCCTTGACCTGCTCCAGGTAGATCTCTGTCTCTGGATTGATCTTATCTGCTCTTGGCTGGGTGATGTCTGGAACCCGGTATGCTCTTTCCCCTGTCTGGTATAGCTGGCGGATTACAAACTCTCTGGTGGCTTGGTGTTTTCCCACTTCGCCAACTAGCTCGCCAAGGTCCACATTCGGGCTTTCAATTCTGGCTTCCCAAAGTGCTTTGACCTCTGCCAGCTTAGCAAACTTCTCGGCTACCAACATGTTTGGATCTTGATACTCAAAGGTGATTGTTTCGAGTGAGGGCCGATAAACTATGTCTTAGATGGTACCGAATTGGCGGACCACTGAGTTTGGGTGATATCCAATACATCCATTGATCCCGATTAACGGTACTGCTTGAAAATTACTGCAAGTCAAGATGATTTTATCGCAGCAGCTCCACCTGGCTGTCCATAGAATATCTTCAGCGCTAAGGCTTCTAAGCAGATCTACCCAACTGTGGCTGGTAATGTCGCCGGGTAACTTCACCTTTTCTATACAGGAATCCACCAGATCTACCTGCTGGGCTAGGGTTTTTCTAACCATGTTTAGCCCGAAGCACTTGAGGTGGCTTACAAACCATATTAGCAGAAGGTTGAGGCTTGAGCGCAGGATGCCATGACCCTTCTTCTTGAGGAAATTTAGGTTTCGGATCTGTTCAGCCAGCAAAGCGGGGATGTAAGATCTTCCTTCCAAGAATTGGGTTACCAGCTCTCCAACCCGGAAGTGAATATAGAAAGTTCCGGTGGGGAACAAAATGGTGGCGAAGGCCGTCAAGAGGAAGGCGTTCACCCTTCTCTGTCTATAAGTCTTAGGGTCCCCACATAGGATATCCTTTCTATCCCCATTGTCTTCTTAGGCGATGAACCAGGCTTCTAGATCATCCATGCGTATGCAATACCCATTATAGTTTGCTAAGGCTTTGTTGACTGCTGTCTTACGGATGCCTAGTAATTTGCTGAAGGTACCGGCTAGCCCGGCCTCGAGGTTTGGCATATAAATCTGATCGGTTAGTGCTGGAGCCTGTAGCAACTGGGTGTATTCCTCCAGGGTAGGGGTGATCTCATGCGGCCCAATAAAGAAGGCGGCGGGCTCAATTTCCCATAGTTCGAGTATGGCCCGGACTAAAGGCAGATTTACCTCTATCTTTGTTAGTGAGAGGACGGGGCCAATCTTTTGCTGGATGAAGGCTTGCTCCACTGGGTTGTACAAGGTAAACCAATGGTCCAGTACCAATTTTAGATCCAAAGGCTTATACACCCGAATTTCTTTGCGAATGAGGCGATCAACTGCGCTGCTAGCCATCTATTACAATAAGAAACAGCCTAGTTACAACAAGAACTATGAAAACATTACAGGGAAATAGTCCTGAACTCCAAGGACAAAATAACAAACCATTACATTGTCATCCAATTGTCAACCCCTCGTACGATGTTATGTATGCAAGTAGGTTGGTTCTAACTGGTTCCCGAGCTCTATGGCCTCCCGCATTCTCGAAGAAATAGATCTCAGGCCATATCGAAGCATAGGGTGGAGTAGCCTAATCGGTCCCGAATGGTGAATCAACTCACTTCGCCCGAAACCTACACAATGGCTCCCCGTCTTAGGTTTCTAGGACGGTCCGGGTTCGACCGCATCTACTCACACAAACATATGTATGCATGCAAAAACCCCCACAGTAAAGAAACTAAAATCTAACTAAATCCTGCAAAGTTAGTAACAAAGTAATGATTGAAACACATTTTTTTTTAAAGATAACAACTTGGAGAGATTTAGGTGGCTAGCCTGCTGGTATGGATCCCCAATGGAGTCGCCATCCTGTCGAGTCTAATTTTTGAATTCCCATTCCTAATCCGATCTAAACTAGACCCTATGCTCATCTAATCTAGATCCTCGACTTAAGTTAGGAATTTCGTTTGATTTTTGGAGTCGCCACCCAACTGTTGTTGGGAAAATTGAATTAAGACTATGGGAGCGAATTAGTCTTAATTTGGACTACTAGTCGTCGTTATTTTCCTCTTCTCGTTTTTGTGAGAAGAGAAAAAAGGAAAACCAGAGTTTCTAAGTCCGGAGGCTAACCTATTAAAACCTTTACGGTTACCACCTAATCTCCTAAAATTGTTTATCTTTAGAAATGTGTTTCATTGTGTTTCTGTTACTTTTTATTGTGTTTTTGAATTATTTCAAGAAAATGATTTTTCATTCATTTTATGGGTTGACCCGAATGGGTGCCTACGTACCTGCTACTCAGGATCAAACAAGTCGTAGTTCGCTTTTCTGAAAATCTTTAGTGTGTTGGTGAATTTTAATTTATGAAATCTCTTTTGGTTTATGTTCTTACCATTTCTTGGGATTTTTCTAAAAATTTTCTAAGCCTAAACTTTGAATTTGATTTTTGAAAATGATTTTGAGAAAACATCAATTTTGGGTTTATTTGAAGAAAAGGATTTTTCTAAGTGCTAAAATTTATTTTTATGATTCTTTTATAATTCTTTTGAATTTTTTATGATTTTTATGGTTTTTGTGATTTTTATAAGTTTTTATGATTTTTATGATTTTTATAAATTTTCTTGTGATTTTAGTGTTAAGAATTTTATCTTAAATTATTACCTATCTCATTTTGAAATCTAAAGTTTTATTATTATTTTTCTAATATTTTTGGTTATTTTTCTACATTTTATTAATTTTATTTTATTTTATTTTATTTTCTATTTTTCTACATTATTAAATTTTAGGAAAATATAATTTCTACATTTTCCTATTTATTGAAAATATAAACAAATAAATAAATAAATGGCTAACAAAATAATAAATAATAATTAATAAATTCAAAATAAACAAAATAAATAAAATAATAAAAAAAATCTGGAAAATCCGACTTATTGGATCCGGGTCGGTGCGCGGGTCGGGTCGAATCTGGTTGAATTGGGTCGGGTCGGATCGGTCGGACACGGCGGCAGGGAGGGCTCGTTCACGGCGTTCCGGCGGTCCTTTGCGACGGGTGAGGTGTCGAATCCTAGCTTCTCGAGGGTGCTGAATCCGATGGTGGTGGTGGTTTACTCCCAGAACGTCTCCTTGTGGTGGCTCAACTCCGATCGGTGGTCACAAATTTGGGTTTCCTCCGATCTACACTCTTTTCTCTCTCTCTCGTAATTCTGATCTATGTTCTCGCTTCCTCATCTCCTCCTCTATTTATAGGCGCTTGAAACCGAGCTGGATAAGCTCGGATTTCCTCCGATTGAAGCTGATCGGATTTTCGGTTGAAAAACCAATTCCGATTCGTACCCATCCAACCAATTTTTGCGATTTGATTCTAATTAGATAATGTTTATCTTATTTATGTTGAAGATCTGTTTGGATTTGTGCAAAAAAATCGAATCAAAACGGCCGAAATACGAATTTTTTCTTCGCCGGCAATCTCGGGCTCGAGGTAAGAGACGATCACGCGCCCGGCGCGTGCGTTTCTTCCAGCCAATCAGATGCTGCCACGTGTCCTGGATAAGTCGAAAAATTGCAAAATGCGGAAACTGCTTCCTCCGCGATTCGAACGTTTGACCGAGCCCCCCTGCGCGCGCGCCTAGCCATGGTCCGAACCAGCTGAGCTAGCCCACTTTCCTGATTTTTCTAATTTCGCAAATTGCATATATGCAATGCGATTTTTCTATTTTTTTTATATTTTTTGAAATTTCAAAAATTTTTAAAAATTGTTTATTATTCATTATTGCTATTTCCGAAATCATTTTTCAAAATTGAAGTGTTTTCCTATTTATTTTTATTTTTTGAACATTTTTATTATTTTATGCTAAATTAGGGGAAAATTGGGAAAAATTAGGAAAAATTGAAAATTGATTATTATTGAAAATTATTGACTCCTAGGGCAAAAATGGGGTGTTTACAGATTATTAATCGAATAATAACACACAAAACCTTTATGATTAGGACTGTAACCCATAAATGCACATTGAACAAACTGGGCTGACAACTTATGACGTTCATGGGCAGGTAAATGAACGAAACAAACACATTCGAAAGTATGTAGCATATGATAATTAGGATGTTTACCAAAAATTCGATGGTAGGGAGAATCAAACTTCAATTGTTGAGATGGTAAGCGATTAATCAGATAAACTGCAGTAGATAAAGCTTTGGTCCAAAACTTAGCTGGAACAGAAGATTCTAACAACAATGTGCACACCAAATATAACAAATGTCGATTTTTCCGTTCGGCAACTCCATTCTGCTGAGGTGTATAAGGACATATGAACGTTGTGAAATAATACCCTTGTTATGAAGAAATGCTTGAAACTCATGAGAGATATATTCACCACCATTATCAGACCGTAAGACTTTAATACAAGTGGAGAACTGAGTTCAATATATGTCACAAAGGTTTGAAACACTGTAAACACGTCTGCTTTGGAATGCAAAAAATAGATCCATGTGAATCGACTGTAATCATCAATAAATGTCACAAAATATTTATACTGAGCATGTGAAATAATCGATGTAATTCCCCCAAACATCACTATGAATAATGTCAAAACATTTATTGGCACGATTACCCAAAACAGGAAAAGGCAATGTCTTACTTTTGCCCAATTTACAAGGAGAACAATCAACTAATAAACTCTTATCTATGGAACCAAGAACACCACTTTGCAACAAATGAGTCAAAACAACATTATTTGGATGACCTAAGCATCTATGCCAGATGCCAGCCTTATTTTCAACAACTGAAGAAGCTAATGACAAAGTCCGAGGAACGGTAAATTGTAATGGAAATAACCTACCCACTTTAGGCCCCTTCGCTATCACCTTCCCCGACACCTGATCCTGCACAATACAACCATCACGAGAAAAGTGGACATCACAGTTATTATCCACCATTTGACCAACAGAAAGTAAGCTAGTAGATAATTTAGGAGAAACCAAGACATGTCGAAAGGAGGAGCTAATATCACCAACTGTTGTAATTGGAATATTATTTCCATCAACAACCTGAATATGTTGAGTACCAGTATATGGGCGTTGATTATGCAATAAATCAGATGTGCTAGTCATATTATTTGTGGCATCGGAATCAACAAACCATGGAACAGAATTAGTAGTCTTACCTTTCCCTTGAAGACCAGGAGTAGAGAAGGTAGAGAAAATCATCTGTTGGACCATATCTAGTGTGAGAACAGATTGATTATTGCCGGAAATTGTGGATGTCGAACCAAGATTGCGAGAGTCGGATACCGCAACATGAAGGGCTTGTGGCCTTCTGTTTTGAGTCCTTGTAAGACATTCCTTAATAATATGTTTGTTTTGCTTGCAATAATTACATAACTTCTTACTACAATGGCGGGCAATATGACTAAATTCTTTGCAGCTGTAACACTGCATTGTTCCCTTCCCTCGGGTCTGAGTAGCATATGCAACATTAACTATTCCAGATGATCCACCAGTTGCACCAATAGCGGCTTGTGTCGCCAATCTTTGTTCCTCGCGTAACAATTCACCAAAACATACATCCAAACAAGGAACTGGATCTCTATTCAGCAACCCAGCCCGAGCAATTTCAAATTCAGGCCTAAGCTTCATCAAAAACTGATCATGACGACTCACTTCATGAACAGCCTAAAGACTAGCTAAATTCTCCTTTAACACCTTAGCATAGATAATACCAGAATATTCGCTCCTTAAATTAAGAAAGCCGGAATAATATTGTTCAATTGAGAGATTACCTTGACTATAATTACTCATATCAAGTTTCAATTGAAAACGTCTTACAGTATTATCTCGATTGTAGACGCACTTCAAGTATTCCCACATTTCTTTAGCTGTGCCAAAGGATCGTAAATTGTTCACCATATGAACCTCAATAGATCCCAAAATCCAAGAAACAATATGAGCATCCTTTGCCTCCCATTGACCACGATCTTTCGACTCTGTAGGAGCTGGAGAAGACCCATTAATATGACCCCAAAGCTCCTTCCCTTTCAAAAACATCTTGAATTGAAATTCCCATGCTGCATAATTCTTTCCCATAAATCTAATAGCTAAGATTTCATGTGTTTTCTCAGAAGACATTCTAAACAGAATTGTCACTCACAACTTGATTATCAAGAAAATTGTTGATCGTAATTAATCAACCTAAAACCAAAGAAAACCAAGAACAAACCAACAATTCCAAGAATGAAAAAAAAAAAAACCTATGGATTCAACAAAATATTCAGTTGTGTGGCTTTAATATCATAACAACTTTTGAGAAAATTTAGCTAAATGTCTTTTCATAACTCATGTTCAAATATATATATATACATCAGGAGAATATCTTTTCTAAGCAACTATATCCTACAAACTAGGAAAACAAATCTTCCTCTACCAAAATATAAAATACAAAATATACATGTCATATTTACAAAATAAATCACGAAACAAATATCACAATATTTACGGCCGTGTAACACGACTGTGCCTTCTAGCCGTGTATCAGGCCGTGTATGTTTCTGGGAGCTACTTGACACAATATACGGCCGTGACTTCTGACCGTGTATCAGACCGTGTATGTTTCTAAGAGCTATCTGACACAATACACGGCTGTGCCTTCTAGCCGTGTATCCGACCGTGTATGTTTCTGAGCTTCCAGACACAATAAGCTGCTTAATTTCTGTCATTCTTTATTGATATATTCTCCTTATCAACTACTTATGAAAGTAAGGAGCAAGTATTAATAGCCATTTCTCGATGGGCCTAAAGTCCAACAAAATGTTCACCTTACCTTGGCCCCCAAACTAAGGTTTAGCCAACATATTTCCTTTGTCTAGAAGAAAGTAAGCTTATCATAAATGTCACATCCTAATGAAGCCTTGATAGCCAATAATTTTCCTTAATGCCCAAGGAGCACACCAAACATTAAATGCACCCATAACACTGGGTGCCTATAGACTTAGGAGTATGGAAAAGGTTAATTAGTTGTCTTTCCCATAAAAGGTCCATATATTTTGAAGACCTTATCTACAATGGGGAGACTAACTCGAACACACAACTCACATCTCTATCTCTCTTTGAATGTTGCTTCTATGACTCCTCTACAACCCTATATTTAATTAATTTAAGCATCAAGTGGCAACATTAGAGTTGTTTCTAGCTCTAACTAATAGCTTAAGTGTATTTGTTTTACAAGCTCATTTCCCTTAGGGCCTAGCAGCAATAAGTGAGCTAGACTAGAAACCCAAATGAGGCCAAGATCGCACATCAACAATATACTATAGCCTTAATTTAATAAAAAAAAATTACATTATTAAAAAAAATTAAAAGGGTAGTATTATCAAATTACAAATAATAAAATTATAAGAGTACTAAAGACACCAAAGTGATTTCTTTGGCTTAAATAATATAAATAAAAACATTAACTACCACAATTGCACTTAAAAACTATTTACAAGGCCTAAAATTTAGAAAAATAAACTAAATCAATCAACAATAGCTTAAAATAGTTGACTTCAGTTCCTCTGGCACTAAAGTAGTCAACCATATTTGTCATGCCCTTAATTCTTTACTATGACAACAATTTACCACATACCCCACTTAAGTAGAATATGTAAGGTTACAATTACTAAGCGATTTTTTAAATTAGTTTTAAAACCATGAAATTTTTAATCAGATTTTGAAACATTTTATGGCTCATTTGATTTTTGAAAAACATTTGAAGGTTTGTTAGTTTGAGAAAAATGTAGTGAATTAAACGTGATAGGTATCTAAGTCCTAAGGTTTAAGGGACTCACAAAACACAAACATAGGTAAATAGGCTATGGAGCCATAAGCAACTCCTAAAATACATCTAAATATAGTACTAAAATGTAAATACTAAGTTTATGCTAAAAATAGAAATCAACAATAATCATAATCCCTAAGATCTAAGTCATCATACTCATCCCCATACTCCTCCTCAAAGTCAAAACCCATCGAATTGTAAAGAGGATTCATTAATGCAAAAATCCTCACCTGAAAAATAAAAGTGAATAAAAAAACCCAGTATATAGTAACACAAACACACACAGAGATGTCAAGTAGGCCTACATACTAATGTAACAATCAATGATACATTTTATTTTATCTTGATTAAAGTAAACAACCAACACGGGACCACTCATGACTCCAAACAACATGATGGGAAACGTATGGTCTAATTCTACTATAGCAGTAATCAAGGGTTTATAGGAGTAGCCAAATTCCATGTTATGAAACTAAAAACCTAGTAACCTCGTCTAAGTGATCTTACCATTATGCAATCGCCACTAATTACAATTCAGCTATATCATATCATCTACGGGATCCCATAATCCCGAATGACTCACAATATACTTTCTCTTTATTTATAATGTTTGTTATCCAATGTGATTTTACTTGTTAACTACTCACTAAGCCATTACTCAATGGTCTAGTCACACTTGTGATCATGATCTAAGGGTGTCACTTGCTAACTTAAGTAATCAAACATGAGTAGCAAGTGAATACTCATCTAAGTTAATTATTAGTCTGATTTAAATTTTCTTACCTAGTAAGCAATACGTATGTTATTGTGTACTTGAAAAGGTTAAAGGTTTTTAAGTTAATGTCTGAAATTCCATTTAGGTAAGTTGAGTCGGTTTTATGCATTAAAAGAAAAATTTTAAGTCAAATAATTATTCTAAGTATTTGAATATTATTCTATGGAAAGCTTATACTACTTACGGAACATTAGCGTTTATGATGGCTTAATTAATCTTTTAGCTAATTTGGCTCCATACCGGTTAAGGATTATTTACATATACCTATTATGTTGTTGAAATTTGAGTATAGATATGTTTATGGCTCAATTAGGATATTTGGGCTTTTGAAGAATAATAGGCCCAATTATGTTTAGAATTAAGTCCACTAACCTTAATCAATTTAACTAATTATATTATTTAAAGTGAATTATCAAATTTAGATTTAATCCGCTTAATTTGCTCATTTGGATTTATTATGCTCTAATTTAGGCGTCTAAGCCCATTTTAGGTTCAATTAGAATAATTTAATCTATTATAATTAATTTAGGCCCATTGTACCTACCCAATCCTTTGATTATGTCATAGGTCTAACTTGATGCCTAATTTTCACTTCCATTTAAGTTTTCTAGAAAATTTAGTTACTTATTGAGTTTAAGGTCAACTTAGGTTTTCTTGACTTGTGATAAGTGTTAGAAGACCCTTAATTCTAATGCTTATTAATTATAATTTTATATGGATTTCATATAATTTGTGAAGCAAATGATACTTATATGATTAAATTTTAATTTCAGGCATCAATGGAGACAAAAAAAAAAAAGGTTTAAGGATGATAAGAGCAAAGGCGTGGTGAAACATGGCAAAAAAAAATGAAGAAATTTGATTTTCAGTTCAGCATAACTCATGTAGACACTAGTGTTAGATGAAAAAAATGACCAGTAGCTAATTTGTTTTTCAACCCTATCCCCAGCACGACCATGCTGGAGGCTATGCTGAATTGGGCAGTGAAAATGCCCATGCTGAACCTTATTTTCGCAAGAACTATAAATGGATGCTTTGTTTTATTTTAAAAAGACTTATTTCCTTCTAGTTTCACTTTAGAAACCCTAGGGGATCTTTATTACGAACTTCAAGAGGAGAATTGTCCGAGCATCATTGGAGATCACAAAACAAATAAGGGATTATTTTTTTTATCATGAATCAATTATATTTCTCTAGATTCTTTGTTTTATTAAAAACTCCATAGAGGAGTAATTCTTTATATCTTTCATCTTGTGAAACCCTAACTCATGTGCTGACCATTGATTGATTAATAAATTATTTATATCTTTGCATCTATTCATGTGTTTCCATTGTTCTTGTAATTGATTTATGCGCGCAAATTGATTGCATGTTTGATTTTTATTAGATTGAAAGAGGTTTCATCTAGTAAATTAGATCTTCATGAATAGAGAAGTTACATGTTTTACCTAGAAGTAGGAAAACATTGATTTTCTACAATTTATTGGAATTGTGAACTTAATGAGATCTTGCATAACGGTAGTGAGGGAGAGGTCTCCATTATCTTATGCATGATTATGAATTGATTAACTTGAGGGAGCAATTGATTTTACTTGAGAATTTCTGCAGTGCAAAGTGTAAATTAATTCGTTAATCGATATTTTATTTTAAGAATTTAAAGGTTAGGGTGGAACAAGATGAGGGGTATATTTTATGATTGAATACACTTTTAGACAATATCATTCAATTTTAGGGCTACTAGGAATTGTTAGTTATTAATTTAATTCATAATTCCCACAATAAATTAGACTAGATAGTAGATAAAGGTAATACTAGTATTTGTTTTCTAGATTCTAAAGAATGACACATATTAAATCTATACTATAATTGATAGGTACACTGCCTCTCTCGATAGTAGATTTTATTGGTTATAAATTTAAAACTTAAGCGATCGGTTAGATTCGAGCAACATCAAGTCTTTGGCATCGATGCTAGGGATCTGGCAAGACAATATTAGGAAAAACCATAGTATCTACTACTTTAGTCATTTTTTTATTTATTTTATCTTTTTTTTTTCTCTCCATCTTTTGAAAACTTCTAATTCACACTTAGTTGCCTTTTGCAATGTATGACAAAGAATCTTCCCTCCAACATTCTTAATCTAGATCCTAAGATTGAGAAAACACTCTATCGACTTCGAAGGAATACAATTATCGAATCTTTTGGACAGTTAGTTAGTGAGGAGGGAGAACGTAATATAGCAGTGGCAACGAAGGTTAAAGAAGAAGAGTTAATAGAGGTATAGGTACAAGAAGTAATGGCTGAGGATCCACCAAAGACAAATATTGAGTATGTAAGGCCTACACTTGATGGCATAGGGCCAACCATTGTTAAGCCTCCTATTGGGGCCAATAATTTCGAGATTAAAGGTGTGGTGATTCAACTACTACAACAATACTGTCAATTCGATGAACTACCTAATAGGGGTGGTAATTGCGAGGCGGGTCTATGGGCTGACCCGCCTTGCCAGCAAAAAAATGCAGGGCAAGCAAAAAATTTTGGCCCGTTGAAGTTGCGGGCCATTTTGACCCACTCCCGCATGACCTGCAAGGCGGGGCAGGCAAATTCCCGAGGGTGCGGGTTGGCCTGCGGACCCGTGGACTAGGAAAAAACAATTGCTGAAGTGACGAGACGATGATGAGACAATGATCTTAAGATTGATGGCTTCACTATCTAGATATTTGGCCTTCATTTTTTTCAAATTGTGTGCTTGTGGGAGGATGAGAAACATAGAGTTTCGATAAAAAAAAAAAAAAAAAAACCATTTCACCATGAGTTATGATCTGAATTCTGTAGAATCTACTTTCCTATGTAAACGTGAAGATACTTTGCTGTCCATTTACTTTAGATAATAGAACACGGTAATCCCATTACACATAAAAGACACCTGCAGGACTGCATCACTCAAGCAAATAAACTCTTCCTATCGTTAAGTGTCAGACACTTCATATGGCATACTTGTAATTTCTAAAACCTAATTTAATCACCTAAGAATTAAGATCCTAAGTTGGTAAGTCCCTAACCATCTACTCTCATGGCTAATATGGCATACTTGTAATTTCTAAAACTGAATTTAATCACCTAAGAATTAAGATCCTAAGTTGGTAAGTCCCTAACCATCTACTCTCATGACTCTTAGCCTCAGCTCCATCCTCTCTCTTGGTCCTCCCAGCACTACTCGCTCTAGACGCTGCCATCCACTCTTATGTTCTATTTTTAATTTTTTACATAATATACTTTAAAAAAAAATTATTATTGGTCATCGTGGGCCAACCCGCATTGGCCCGCGGGGCAGGGCAAGCTAACTTTCCTGACCTGCCAGACTTGTGGGCCACTGTAGGCCAGCCCGCGACGACCCGTGGGCCGGTGCGGGTCGGGGCGAGGCAGGTCGGCCCATTTGGCCTGCATTACCGGCCCTATTACCTGATGAAGATCCCCATGCTCACATTCAAACATTCTTGGAGATTTGTGAAACTTTCAAGAACAATGGGGTGACGGATGAAGTAGTGCATACAAGATTGTTCCCATTTTCATTAAGAGGGAAGGCTAAGACTTGGCTTCAGTCATTGGGTCCCGGGCTTTGACTAAATGGGATGACACGGTAAAGGAGTTTTTAAATAATTATTTCCCACCATGTAAGACCGTAAAGCTCCGGAGTGACATCTCTTCTTTCACTTAATAAGATCATGAAACAATATATGATGCTTGGCAAAGATGGACAGAATTGTTGAGAAAGTGTCCACATCACCAATTGCCCACATGAATGCAAGTTCAGACATTTTTTAATGGGTTAAATTCGGCTACTAGTCACTTGCTAAATGTTGTAGCTAGCGGTACATTGAATACTAAGACTCCAGAAGACTCATTGAAGCTATTTGCTGACATGGCAAGAAATAATTATTAGTGGGGTCATGGCAAGAGTAAGCAGAAAGCACCAAGAATGTACGATGTAGATGTAATGACTACTTTAGTTGCAAAGATGGAAGCTTTGAGCCATTAAGTTGCAACTCTCAAGAATCCCTAAGGATCACAACCACAATAGCAATATTAGATGGGAGATCCTGAGGAGGGTGTGAATCTTTTTTAGCAATATGAGCAGGTAGATTATCTTGGGAATTCAAACAAATAGCAGTATAACTAGAATGGTAACACCTACCATCTGGGGATGAGAAACCATCTGAATCTGTCTTATAGAAACCAGGACTATCGAAGAGCTAATCTACCACCACCAGGGTATTCGAAGCAATAGCCATCACTTTATCAACCGTTGTCGCTTCCTTCAGTGCAGCCACCTCAATAAGAAAAAAAGAGTAACTTGGAAGATATTCTAAGTCAATTTATTCAAGGCTCCGACATAAGACATCATAATCAAGAGGCCTCAATTCACAATCTTGAGAAGCAAATTGGTCAATTGGCTAAAATGATGTCTTAGAGACAACCCGACTCTCTTCCCAGCAACATAGAAAACAATCCAAGGGAACAGGTAAAAGCCATTACATTGAGAAGCAGGAAAAAGTTACCATCTGAACAGTAGCATGAAAAGAATCAAGAGGATGATTAACCTATTGAAAAAGAGAAAATGATACCTAAGAGAAACATATCCTGAGAGGAGATCACCACCAGCTATCAAAGAATATGTGCAAAAAATCCCTTATCCAGCTCGCCTTAACCAGAGCAAAGATAAGGAGCAGTTTGGTAAATTCCTCGATCTATTCAAACAGTTGCACATTAACATCCCATTTATAGAGGCACTTTTGCAAATGTTGAGATATGCTAAGTTTCTAAATGAGCTTTTGTCTAACAAACGGAAGTTGGAAGATGCGTCTACCATAGAAGTTGATGCAAATTGCCCATCTATCATTTAGAATAAACTTCCTCTAAAGCTAAAGGATCCAAGAATATTCATAATTCTATGTATCATAGGTGATACTTCAGTTGATATGGTCCTAGCTAATCTTGGGGCCAGCATTAATTTAATGCCATACTCCTATTTCAAGAAGTTAGGACTTTCTAACCTAACATCAACTAAGATGAGTTTATAGCTTGCTAACTACTCTATAAAGATTCCTAAGGGGATAATCAAGGATATCTTAGTAAAGGTAGGAAATTTCATCTACTCTGTCAACTTTGTAGTTCTAGAAATGGATGAAGATGGGGATATCCCTCTGATACTTGGGAGACCATTCCTACCCATCGCTAAGATAATGGTTGATCTGGAAGGAGGCAAGCTTACTTTGAGAATTGGTGATAAAGAGATGGTAATCCAAATGGTTGTTGCTATGAAACACACCATGTGCATTAATGACTCTTGTTAATCTATTGGTGTTGTCGATATGTCAGTAAATGAGCATATGAAGGAAGTTCTGAGCAAAGATGAGTTAAAGCTGAGCTTGACATTAGAGGAGAAGAAGGATGCATATAACCCAAAGGTTGCATTACTCATTGAGCAGCTCGATGCTTCAAAAAATGTTACACCTCGGCATAGGTTTGAAAAGTTGAAAATAGAAAATGAGGTAAGACTTAAAACGTCTATAGAAGAGCCGCCAGTGTTGGAATTGAAACAACTACCAGATTACTTGGAATATGCCTTCCTTGTAGGAAACTCCAACCTTCCAATTATTATAGCCGGAAGAATTGATTACTCACGGTTATAAGAGCACACAAGCGAGCCATAGCTTGGAAAATATCTGATATAAAAGGTATTAACCCCTCCTTCTATACTCATAAAATTTTATTAGAAGAAGGATTTAAGCTTGTAATGCAACCACAAAGACGTTTAAATCGCAATATGAAAGAGGTAGTTAAGAAGGAGGTGATTAAACTTCTTAATGCTAGACGTATTTACCCTATCTCTGATAGCGGCCGGGTCAATCTAACGTAAGTGATGCTAAAGAAGGGAGGGATTACTATTGTCCCTAATGAAAAGAGTGAGCTCATTCCCAAGCAGATCGTCATTGGTTGGCAGGTGTGCATCGATTATAGGAAATTGAATGATACCACTCGAAAAGATCACTTTCCTCTCCCTTTCGTTGATCAAATGTTGGAAAGGTTAGTTGGACATATGTATTACTGTTACTTGGATGGAATGTCCGGCTACTTCTAGATACCTATCACTCCGAAAGATTAGGAGAAAACCACTTTCACATGCCCTTACGGCACTTACGCCTACAGGATGATATCGTTCGGGTTATGTAATGTGCCGGCTACGTTTCAGCGGTGTATGCTGGCCATATTCAAAGATCTGGTGGAGAAAATCATGGAAGTCTTTATGGATGATTTCTCTGTTTTTAGAGATTCTTTTACCGCTTGTCTAGTGAATCTCGAGAAAGTACTAATATGGTGCGAAGAAACAAATCTGGTGCTTAATTAGGAGAAGTGCCATTTTATGTGTAAGGAGGGCATAGTACTTGGGCACAAAGTCTCTCACCAAGGGATTGAAGTTGATCGAGCAAACATTGATGTGATCGAAAAACTCCCTCCACCAAACTCGGTTAAGGGGATAAGAATTTTTTGGGTCATGCCGGTTTCTACAGGTGTTTCATTAAGGACTTCTCCAAGATAGCCCATCCTCTAACCAAGTTATTAGAAAAAGATGCCCCATTTAATTTCACTTTTGAATGCCAGCATGCATTTGATGCACTCAAGGAGAGGTTGACAAATGTCCCAATTATGATAACTTTCGATTGGAGTCTACCCTTCGAACTCATGTGTGATGCCAGCGACTATGCGATTAGGGTAGTACTTGGACAAAGGTGAGATAAGCATTTTCAACCTATCTACTATGCTAGTAAAACACTCAACAATGTTTAAGCAAATTATACTACTACAAAGAAGGAGATGTTGGTGGTGGTATTCGCATTTGATAAGTTTCGTCCTTACCTGATCTTATCCAAGGTCGTTTTTTACACTGACCACTTTGCCCTTAGGTATTTGTTGAACAAGGCAGATGCAAAACCCAAGCACATTAGGTGGATTTTACTCTTATAAGAGTTTGACCTGGAAATTCGTGATAAAAGGGGAGTAGAGAATTTGGCGGATGACCATCTTTCTAGACTTGAGAACTCAGGTTTAGAGGAACTGAAGGAAGAGGGCATTGCTGATTCCTTCCTAGAAGAGAAATTATACACAGTTTTCCAACTTTTGACTCTCGAGACCCCGTGGTTTGTAGATCTTCCCAATTACCTGGTAAGAAAAATTCTCCCTAAAGGTCTTAACCATAATGCTAGACGGAAGTTCTTTTCAGAGCTTAAACATTATTATTGGGAGGATCCCTTCCTTTTTTGGATCTGTGGGGATCAAGTCATTAGACGATGTGTTTCACATGTGAAAGGATGGAAAATCCTAAAAGATTGTCAGTCCAACCCCACCAGTGGTCATTACTTCACAAATCGGACAACACATAAGGTTTTTTATGCGGGATTTTATTGGCCTACTATTTTTAAGGATGCTCAACGTCTATGCACCACCCGTGACCAATGTCAACGAACAAGGAACATATCCAAGAGAGATGAGATGCCCCAAAACTTCATTTTGGCATGCGAAATCTTTGATCTATGGGGTATTGACTTTGTCTGCCCATTCCCTATTTCCTATAGGAACAATAATATACTAGTGGCTATAGATTATGTGTCTAAGTGGGTTGAGGCACAAGCTCTGCCTACTAATGATGCTCGAGTTGTTGTAAAGTTCCTCAAGAGGTTGTTTACACGATTTGGAGCCCCAACAGCAATTATAAGTGATAGGGGAACCTACTTCTATAATAACCAAATGTCAAAGACTTTGAAGAGATATGGAGTCACTCACCGTTTAGCTACACTGTATCATCCTCAAACTAGTAGACAAGTGGAAGTCTCTAATCGTGAGCTAAAACGGATCCTAGAAAAGACAGTGCAGCATCACAAAAGAGATTGGGTGGAAAAGCTAGATGATGCCTTATAGGCACACCAAACTACCTATAAAACACCCTTGGGGACCACCCCCTATAGGTTGGTGTATGGGAAAGCATGCCACCTTCCAGTGGAAATAGAGCACAAGGCATACTAGGTAATTAAATTGGTAAATTTTGACCTTGGTGCTGCTGGATGAAGAAGGAAACTTCAGTTGAACGAGTTAGATAAGTGGAGAAGACAAACATATGAGAACACGAGGATATACAAGGAGCGAACCAAGAAATATCATGATGAGCGTATCCACCATCCAAAGGAATTTCAAAAGGGAGACTAAGTGCTGTTGTTCAATTCCCAATTAAGACTTTTTCCAGGAAAACTGAAATCCAAATGGTACGGTCGATTTGTATTTAAGAATATTTTTCCTCATGGTGCTATAGAACTTGAACACCCAGCTGATGACGATTTCAAAGTCAATGGTCACAAATTAAAGCTTTATCAGGGAGATGTAGCAACATTTGAAGACAAGAAGGAATTAGATCTCCAATTGCTAGAGAATTAGTGGAAAGAAGTAAGAAGCGTCAAGCCAATGACGTTAAACAAGTGCGTTTCTTGGGAGGTAACCCATGTCTAACTTAAGTACGTAGCATTTCTTTTTATTTTCTTTTTGTTGTCACTATCCTAAGTCTATTATTTTTAGAAATTTGCAGATCTTAAGGAGAGTTTCTAAGCATATTTGAAGAGAGCGAGAGTAATCTCTAAATGTGGGGAAGCGCTAATGACAAGTAAGGAAGTTTAAATTTTAATCACTAAGTGCATCTGGTAAGTCTTTCTCTACGTTCATTTACACTTTTAGAAGTGCACGATGATTGCAATTATTGTTTATTGGCTTGGGCATGTCTTAATTTTCCTCCGCACAATCAGTACTTAAAGCTATACATAATTTAAAGAGAGTCTATGGAGTTTTCTTAATCAACACGTCTACGAGCATGGCCGTGCTGAAGCTAGGGCTGACTTTATCAAAGGTTCTATTTAATTTTTGAAGTCAGCACGGCTACAAGCATGGCCGTGTTGAAGCTAAGGCTCCATATAAAATACATTCTGTGGAACTTTTGATTTCAGCATGGCCTCAAGCATGGTCGTGTTGTAGCCAGGGCAGACCTGCCCTATAAAAACACCGCCTTATTTGCCCCTTTTGAAGGTCTGCACGACTTTGAGCATGGCCATGTAGCAACCCGTGCTTAAAAAAAAAAATCACACATATATACAATTTCTCTCTCTCTTCCCTCATTATCTAAACTGTCCTCTAAATCTGTTGGGTGACTTCATCGGTTATCTAAACTAGGAGAGTCTAACTTTTCTTTTTACCTTTAATCTCTTTATTATTTTTTTAGGATGATGCAACATAAAATTTGGGTTCCCAACTCCAATGATGATACGCCATTACTAATTTACTTTATACCCGACCTTGAACTCTACATGCAACTGTCTACATATAAAATCGGGGAAGTTCTTAGTGTCCTTTTTCTTTCATTTTTTCTTTTCCTTTTGTTTTTTTTTTTCCTTTTCCCTTTTGTGTGCTTGATTTGGGGGGACATTAGGGACAATATCTTGAATAAGTGTGGGGAAGGGGTATAGGGAAACGAAAAAAATAAAAAAAATTGAGAAATTTAGGTCATGCTTTACTTGTGTTATTTATGCACTATCTTATTAAACTTTCCCCATTTACAAATTTGCAATTGATTTTGATTGTTGATTTTTAATCGTTAAAAGGGCAATATCCTTGAAATTGTACTCATAAAAGCTAGTGATTTTGTGCCCCTTACTTACCTATTGTTGAACTTGGTATAATTAGTTGGAATTTTTGGATGAAATCTAAGTGGGGTAATCTTACTTACTATTTAATTATTGATTATTGAGTTGTAAAATAGATAGAGGTTCTTAGTTAAAAGTTAAATGGTTGTATATTTTTTAGCTTATTAGTTGATATATTTACTTTTCAAAAACTTAGAGAGCTTTTCTAACTTTTTGTGAAAGGTGCATATGAAATCTATCACTTGGTGATTCCTCTTAAGTAATCTCTTAAAAATTCATTAGTTAATGTGTTAATTGAGCAATAATGAGAAAAAGCTTAGTTAGTATAGGCAGGCTTTGGTCCCTCAGAAGAGCGAAGTCTAACTCCGCTACTGATTAATAACTCAATTAAAGAAATAATAAGCCACTACTCCAAGACTCCGCTACTGACTAATCACTCAATTAAAGAATTAATAAGCCACTACTCTAATGACTTGAGTTCTTTAAGTTAAGAGTATCTTTATGAATCCCTAAGGTTAGGATAATGGAGGTTCAATGGGGTCCCTTTAAAACCCAGTCACCTAAGGTTGTCTAGTTTGGGATCGGCCGACCGATGATATTATAATAACAAGATAGGATGCAAAAAGGGTAAAGTTCGTTGGATCTTGTAACTTGAATAATTAAGTCTGTAGGGACACTTTCAATTAAAGGGATAACGTCTATTAACTTGGGTGACGAGCCGGGATTATCGGCTGAACATTCGTTACATAGGTTGCAAGATCTTAAATAACTAAAATTAATATATTTATTAAAAAAATGAATAGAAGAAGAAAGAAAAGAGGAAAACTTGGAAAAAAATTTAGAGGTTTAACAAAAAGAGGAAGAAAATCCAGGGGAATAATGGATGCCATATACTTTCACTTGAGGTTGCTATGCTTAGAAGAGGTATTTGAATAGTTTATATATTCTTTAGTAAGTGGTGAGATATGACCAAGCCACTTTGCTTTGTTTGACTTTCTTCGTAACTTGGAAAGCAATTCTTAAATGATAAGGGTAATAGTTTAACTTACTTGGATTAATTTGTAAACTCCAATTTTTGTATGCCAAGTACATATACAATCATGGTAGATTTGAGTGGTAGGCATTAATGAATCACTAAGATCAAATTAAATAGAGGATGCTACTTGTTATTTAAAGTTTAACCATGAGTACAATTGATGAGAGGAAATGTATTTTGTCCTTCCTCAAGCAAACAGTTAAGTGTGGGGAGATTTGATAAGTGTAAGAAAACCCTTAATTCTAGTACTTATTAGTTATAATTTTATATGGATTTCATATAATTTGTAAAGAAAATGGTACTTATATGATTAAATTTTAATTCCAGGCATCAACAGAGACAAAAGAAAGGTTTAAGGATGATATAAGCAAAGGCGACGTAAAATTTGGCAAAAAAAATGAAGAAATTTGATTTTCAATTCAGCACAACCCATACAGATACTAGTGTTGGATGAAAAAAATGACCAGTAGCTAATTTTTTTTTTCAGCCCTACCCCCACCATGGCCATGCTGGAGGTCGTGCTGAACTAGGCAGTGAAAAATAACGTGTTTCAAAGTCAGCACGACCTCAAGCACGGTCGTGCTGATGCCCATGCTGAACCTTGTTTTTGTAAAAACTATAAATAGACGCTTTGTTTTATTTTAAAGACTTCTTTCCTTTTGGCTTCGTTTTGGGAACCTTAGGGGAGCTTTATTACGAACTTCAAGAGGAGAATTGTCCGAGCATCATTGGAGATCACAAAATAAATAAGGGATTATTCTTTTTATCATGAATAAATTATATTTCTCTATATTATCTGTTTTTATTGAAAACTCCATGAAGGAGTAACTCTTTATATCTTTCATCTTATGAAACCCTAACTCATGTGCTGAACCATTGATTGATTAATGAATTATTTATATCTTTGCATCTATTCATGTGTTTCCATTATTCTTGTACTTAGTTTATGCGTGCGAATTGATTGCATGTCTGATTTTTATTAGATTAAAAGAGGTTTCGTCTAGTAAATTAGATCTTTATGAATAGAGAGATTACATGTTTTACTTAGAGGTAGGAAAACATTGATTTTCTGCAATTTATTGGAATTGTGAACTTAATGAGATCTTGCATAATGGTAATGAGGGATAAGTCTCTATTATTTTATGCATGATTATGACTTGACTAACTCGATGGAGTAATTGATTTTATTTGAGAATTTCTATAGTGCAAAGTGTAAATTGATTCATTAATCGATATCTTATTTTGAGAATTTAAAGGTTAAGGTGGAACAAGATGAAGGATATATTTTGTGATTGAATACACTTTTTAGACAATACCATTCAATTCTAGGGTTACTAGGAATTGTTAGTTATTAATTTAATTCATAATTCCCACATCATAAATTAGACTAGATAGTAGAGAAATGTAATACTAGTATTTGTTTTCTAGACCCTAAAAGACGATACCTATTAAATTTATACTATAATCGATAGGTACACTGCCTCGCTTGATAGTAGATTTTATTGGTTATAAATTTAAAACTTAAGCGATCAGTTAGATTCGAGCAACACCAACTTGTTAAGGCAAATTTAGGATATAAGCCCTAAAGAAGAAATGGGCCTAGATTTAAATTTAAGTTTTAGGCTCATGGAATTCTTTTAAGTTCATTTATGCTTACTAAAGTTTATTTACTAAGTTAAATTCTTAAGTTGGTAAATTTTTCATTTTAGAAACCCATAACTTTAAAAATCATAACTTATTTATTTTAAGCTTAAATTATCTCAAACCAAATCCATTTAAACCCTTATCACTTCCTTTGTCTATTTTAACCTAAAAATCCTCATTTTAATTAATTTTGGCCCATTAAATTTCCAGACCAAGTAAAGTTACTAACCTATACTTGAGAAGCTTATATCTTACTCAATCTAAGCCCTAATCACTTCAAACCAAAGCTTACTTGATCTTTCTCATTTCTAGTGTCTAATACATTATTTAAAGCTCAAATTCAAGTTCAACAAAAGTCTAGATTAGCCTAGGGATTTTAGAAACATCCAATAAGAATTAATCACCCAAAAGTAGCTCAATTCATTAACATCTTGATTATCTATGTTCCACTTCTCAACCAATCAATTTCAAATCATCAATTAAACATAGTATAGCCTTAATTAACTCAAATTTAACATAAATCAACCAGAAATTTCATATTTAAATCATGGCAACTTGGCAAAGGGTAAAGATTGAAATTAAGTACTCTAATTTCATCTTATGTCACTCAATGGTGCATTAAACTTCATATAACCTTTAGTTTGTCATAAGAACTTCAAAATTAACTAAAATTCCACTTCAAATATTCATACATCATGCTGGGAAATTTAACATGCAACCTTAAGGCATCCATTTTATAATTTAAGTAATCAATTTTGCAAGTTTAACCCACATACTCATCTCCTATGCATCAATTTACTTCCTAATCATCACCTAACCTAAAAACCACTTCCCAAGACACTATTTAAACAAGTTTTATCATTCAATTTAGATTTAAAAACAAGAAAACAACCTCAATTCAATTCCATATGTGGCAGTTACAATCAATCTCATTTAAGCATGCATCTTTTTTTCCCAACTTCATTTCTAATCACTCAAACTCATTCATAGCATAACATTCAACACATTTCCTTATCATTTATTATTTGTAAACAACAATTATCACTCCTTAGCTTTAAAGTAGATGGTAGCATCAAACATCTCCAAAAGCAAGTATATAACACACTCCATTTCATCCATCTTGTGATTTAATCACTTCAATCCATCACTAAACACTCATTTTAAGCTAGTTTAGGCATTTACCTCTTTAAAGAACCCTTTTCTATTTTTCCTTAAATCTAACCACCACCCTTTTGTCTCATTGAGAATGTGTTTTGCAACTTTCAAGTTAATCTCTATCATGAAAACACTATATTAGTGCTTAAGACTAAGATAGAAGTACTTAAATACAATTAAATTTGTAAAATGTCACTTACTCTTCCTCCTAGATGTCATCCCACTTGAGAGCTCCCCTTCTTATACCCCTAAGCTTGATTAGATACTAGAAACTCAAGAAAAAGCACTTGATTAATACCTTGATTTAGGTGTCATTAGGGTTAAGTAGGGGGGGGGGGGGGGGGGGTTAGATGGGTTTAGCCATTTTTACCTCTAGAAAGGCAAAAGAAAAGAGAAGAAGGGGCATGGGTGGTGTCTGGTTTTAGGGTATTTAAAGGGTCTTAAAACCTTAAGGTTCAAGGGAAAAGAAAGGGGACTATATAGGTTTATGATATATTTTATAAAGTTGCCATGTATCTCCTATTTTGGCATATAAAGTATTCTTTTTTCCCAATTTTATTTTCACTTTATTTCAAATGAAAAATAATTTATTGCAAGCCTCTAAATTGGCCCTTTAATTAAAAAATTTAACCATCTCTAATTGATACTATTTTTGAGGCATTTTGGCCATTTTCCCAAATTGATCTTTAAATTTAAATTTTCCTTTTCCTAATTATCTCTTAGAAGTGTTAGAAGACCCTTAATTCTAGTGTTTATTATTTATAATTTTATATGGATTTCAAGTAATTTGTGAAGAAAAGGGTGCTTATATGATTAAATTTTAATTTCAGGCATCAATGGAGATAAAAGAAAGGTTTAAGGATGATATGACCAAAGGCAAGGTGAAATTTAGCGAAAGATGAAGAAAATTGATTTTTAGTTCAACACAACCTCCAGCACAGCCCATGTAGACACTAGTGCTGGATGAAAAAAATGACTAATAGCTTCTTTTTTTTTAGCCCTACCCTCAACATAGCCATACTTGAGGCGGTGCTAAATTGGGCAGTGAAAAATAACGTGTTCCGAAGTCAACACGGTCGTGCTGACACCCGTGATAAACTCTATTTTCGCGAAAACTATAAATAGATGTGGCGTTTTATTTTAAAAGAGACTTCTTTCTTTCTAGCTTCATTTTGGAAACCCTAAGGGAGCTTTATTACGAACTTCAAGAGGAAAATTGTCTAAACATCACTGGAGATCATAAAACAATAAGGGATTATTCTTTTTAGCATGAATCAACTCTATTTCTCTAGATTCTTTGTTTTTATTGAAAACTCCATGGAGGAGTAATTCTTTATATCTTTCATCTTGTGAAACCCTAACCCATGTGCTGAATCATTGATTGATTAATGAATTATTTATATCTTTGCATCTATTCATGTGTTTCTATTGTTCTTGTAATTGATTTATGCGCGCAAATTGATTGCATGTTTGATTTTTATTAGATTGAAAGAGGTTTCGTCTAGTAAATTAGATCCTCATAAATAGAGAGATTACATGTTTTACCTAAAGGTAGGAAAATATTGATTTTCTGCAATTTATTGGAATTGTGAGCTTAATGAGATCTTGCATAACGATAGTGAGGGAGAGGTCTCCATTATTTTATGCATGATTATGAATTGACTAACTCGAGGGAGTAATTGATTTTACTTGACAATTCCTATAGTGCAAAGTGTAAACTGATTATGTTAATCGATATCTTATTTTGAGAATTTAAGGGTTAGGGTGAAACAAGATGAGGGGTATATTTTGTGATTGAATACACTTTCTAAACAATATCACTCAATTATAGGGTTACTAGGAATTGTTGGTTATTAATTTAATTCGTAATTCCCACATCATAATTGAGACTAGATAGTATAGAAAGATAATACTAATACTTGTTTTCTAGATCCCAGAGGACGATACCTATTAAATATATCGATAGGTACACTGCTTAGTTTGATAGTAGATTTTATTTGTTATAAATTTAAAACTTAAGCGATCGGTTAGATTTGAGAGACACCAGTCTCCAAATGATTTGTTAATGACTTTATTTACCTAATTAAGGCCTTGCAACTATATTTGGGATCTCTAAGCTAATTTAGGGTTAAATTCAATAAAGCCGAGTGTAAGGATATTTTGGTCATTTTTGGCAATTCGTCTCTAAAATTTGAATGATCACTACTAAATGACTTAAAATAACTCTAAATGACTTTAATTGAGTTTTCTAATGAATTTGGGCATCAAATTATGGTTAAATCAAGTTTTAGGGTAAAATGGTCATTTTGCAAGATTGATCTCCAAATTTTGATTCCCTTTTCCGGCTAACTCTGAATAATTCCTTAATGATTTCATTCATTTAATTAGGGTCTTAAAATTTTATTTAGGTACACTAAGCTATTTGGGAGCTGATTTCTATAAATCTAAGTCTAAAGGTAAAAAGGTATTTTGGAAAATTTTGTAAATTCGTTTATAATTGACTTTAAATTTTCTTTTTGATTCAATTGATCTTGTTTATTGATTTGGGGTTTTGCAATTTTATATGGTGTTCAACCACTCTAAGGTGTGATCAACCATCTTAAACCTTCCCCTAAAAACTTTCTTTGAATGTTCGAGATTCGATTTAACGTACCCCGATCAAGTCCCCATCCTTAAATTATGATGAAAGTCAATTATTTTCTCAACTGAAAAAACAAATCAATTTCACAAAGAACAATAATCAAATTCTTATTTATACTATTTTGTTTTTTCATTCATCCAAAATTGTTAAAAAAATGTAATAAAATTTTGCCACTTCCTCTAGTTGATTAAAATGGAAGAAAAAACTAAAAGATTATTGATTTCATATTTTTAATAATAAGCTTCTAAAATTCAAAATAATATAATTTAAGCCTAATTTTGTATCAAAACCTAGTTTCTAAGGCGATCTCTAAATTAAGGTTTAATCAGACTATCCTTAATACAAAAGTAATGAGATGTGAAATGCACTTAATCTCTCATTACCCTACACATTAGTACTATCAAACCATATGCCATACATACACATTGAAATCTCTTGTTCTTTTCCTTGAATGAACCTACATAGCATATACTATATGGGGGGTTGCTATGGTTAGTTGATTGCATGTAGCAAGTGTACCAATTAATTTTGGAGAAGTTTTGATCTGATGAAATATGGAGGGATATCATAGAGAGAGCCATTTGATGGGGAATAGACAAGCTTGGATTCTCAAAATGCATATGTGATAGTGGGCCAATATGATGTTCTTAATGTGTTCTTAAGGAATTTTGATATTTGATCTTCTATAAAGCTATTGTAGCAAAGTAACAACATCTACGCAAAACTTACTTTTAGTGTTCCAAATGAGGAGACTTTTATGTATAGAGTTTGGAGGTTAATATAAGCCATCAAATCATTATGAGATGGATGATTGAGATTTGATGTTGTTGTTAACCATTAGATTGCTCCTGATGATACAACAACTAGTATTAAAGCTAAAGATGCAACTACACTGGATTTAGGATGGGTTCTCTAAAACCCAAACTTAACTCAATTACTTATAGGGGTACCCAAAACTTGCGAAAAATCCCATAGCTTTTTTTTTTTTTTTTAGTGAACCTAAACCTACCCCGGTTAGGAGAAAAGTAGACCCATAACCTGACCCAACTTGACTCAGTAATTACTTTAACTTATTTTCAATTGTCATTTTTATAATTTATTATTAATCTACTTGATATGCAAAGAAAAGAGATATCAAAATCTTATGAAATCCTATCATACAAAAACATAATGTATATTATATCATTTGTGTCCAATTATAATAGACCAAATAAAAAAGAACAAAAAGCAAAATTAAATTGCACCATATATTGAACATCAAAACTGAACCAAGTTCCAACCGTTCCAACATACTATCCATTCTTTTTCCAACACATAAATTTTACAAGCAAAAACAAAGTTACAAACTAAATAGGACACCATGCTAACATTATTAATAGCATTTTCAATGGAGAGTAATATAAATTGATTTATTTTTAAGAACCTAGAAGATCTTGCTTTCTTTATATAAAAATCTAGTTTCCAATCAATTCAATTAGCCAACAAACTTACAAATATCCAGTAAATTGAAGAAAAGACAAAGGAATCAATTGATCAAACACTCAAATGATCTTCCTAGTGCAATTTAGAATATGTTGAAAAGTTTAGTCCTATAGAATCCATGCACTTGTACGCATTCCTAGATGAAAAGTTCATTTTTATAGAGTTCTTGCACTTATACAATTGATTAGTACAAGATATAAGAAAAATTGAAACCCACTTACTTAGAGAGGAATAAAATCATAGGTGCAAACAATAAATTCATTTATGAAAATAGAGAACAGAAAATATAACTTTTTGCATAATCACAAAATAGAGTTTTGTCAAGTCTTGCAGTTCTTCAATTGTTACGCATAATCACAAAATCCCTTGATTAAATTTAGCATTATTCTCTAGAAAGCCCCACTTGCAATGAAATAAAATTTATATTAACAACTGAAATTTTGAAAAAAAAAAAAAAACTCTTCAATCACATATTTTTACTTACTCAGTCTTAAATCCTCGCATTTCTAGAATTCACATCCAATCCTCTTCCTCAATTATCTTTATATCTATAAAGAGAAAAAAATTTGAATAAATTAGATAATGGGTAGTAGAAGCTATATTAATGATTAAAGAAATGCAAATATTGCTTCTTTTTTCATATGATAACCAATTTTGAGTACACAACAATGCCTCTACTATATTTGGATTAAGTTGACTTTTATGTGAGATAATTACTCGTCCAATAGTACTAAATACAGATTTAGAAACAATTACGGATGCAAGAACAACTAATACATCCTTAACTAGTTCTTGCAATGTACGATACTTAATTCCATTTGATTTCCACCAATTAAAAATATCAAAATTATCTCTCTCAGGCAACATAGGTTTTTTTAAGTAATGCTTCAATTCTGACTTTACCTAGTCATCAATATTGATGGAGCTCAAGTATTGCATCAATCTTGATTTTCTTATACAATCACTAGAAACATTATCATTGCTTCTTGGAGGAACTAAAGAAGAACTATTGCTTGTGCTCTTACTATGATGAGGTTTGGTTCTAAACTGATATTCTTAAACCGATTCATAACTGTTTTTCTAATATTTTGTATCTCCATGAAAACACTCACTCTATAAACATTAGTAAAAACAAAGTCTACAGCCTTTGTTTTAAAGTGTGGATCTAAAACAACACAAACAGCCATAATAATATGCACATCACCCTAATATTTTCTAAACTTCTCAAACATTGTATAGGCTATTATACTAATATTAACATAAAAAGAATCCTTCCATTCAATCAAGGCTTTCCTAATTTCATACACCTTTTTAAACTAATAATTTGTAGTTGGATATTGAGTATTAGAAAAAAATTTAGTTACCTTATGTAAACACCCCATTTTTTATCCTAAAAATTAATAATGGTTAATTTTCAATTTTTTATTTTTTATATTTTTTCTTCTAATTTAGCAAAAATAGGAAAAATATTCAAAAAATAAAATAAATATGGAAAATATATCAATTTTGGAAAATAATTGTAGAAACAATAAGAAAAGTTGTTAAATAATTTTTACAAATTTTTAGAATTTCAAAATAATATAAAAATAATAAAAAAGCAATACATATATACAATTTGCATGTTAAATAAAGTTGAGATTTGGGCTAGCTCAACTAGCTCGTGTGTATGCCTAAAACGTGCAAGAGAGGACTGAGGTCAAGAGTTCTAATCCCCCCACAGGCACTCTGTGCAATTTTTTTCCTTCTTTTCCCTCGAGCTGCCACGTGGCAGCGTGTGATTAGCCAAGAGGAGTCATGTGCCTCGCACGTGATCATCCCCTTCTTCGAGGCCAGATCGGCCGAATAGATGCGAGAGGAGGCTGACGCGAGTCTAAGCTAAAATCGCCTTATTTCTTTAAATCTTTTGGATTTCAATCAATCTAAAGTCGATTCAACTAGATAAATCACAAGATAACAACAAATCGGCATCAAATCTCTAAGATAAAATTGAATCTAAAAAACGGAAAAATTTAGGTTTAATCGAATGAAAGATTTATGCTTATCCAGAGGAGTCTTTCGACTTCTATAAATAGAGGTCGAAGGCAGGAAGCAAAAGCACAGATCAAAAGTGAGAAAATAGAGAAAATAAGTGAGATTGGAGCTTCACCAGAGTTCTCGAGCACGACCACCGATCAACACCGCCTTGAAATGCCACCTGGGGAGGTTTTCGATCGCAACTACCACCAGCCTTAGGTTCCTCATCCTCAGAAGCTTCAGAAACACCCCTCATTCGACAAAAAGGATCGTTGGAACGCTGCCGACGAAGATTCCCAACCACTGTGACCTATCCGACCCTGACCCAATCTGATCGACTCGACCCGCGCACCATATTCGTACCCGGGTAAGTCAGATTTTCTGATTTTTTATTATTTATTATTTATCAAATTTTATTTATTTATTCATTTGTTATTTATAAATAAAAAATAATAGAATAATAATATTAGGAAAATGTTAGAATTTAGATTAGTTTTTAGGTTTAGTTTAGGATAAGATAAATAATAGAAAATTATAAAAAATCACAAAAAATAATAAAATAAAAAATATATATATATTAGGAAAAATGATAGAATTTAGATGTTTAGTTTATGGTAGATAAAATAATAAAAATAAAAAAATATTAATTAATTAATCAATAAAAAATAGAAAATAACAAGAACATTAGAGGTAGGTTAATAATAAGGAAATAAAATTTTATTACTTAGAAAAATGCTTTTATTAAATAAATCCAAAATTTTTTTTCCTTAAATTGTTATTTTTTTCAAAAATAAAATAATCAAACTTAGGTTTAGATTTTTTTTCTCAAAAAATACTAAAATGATAAAAACATAAACCATAAATAATTTTCATAATTAGAATTAACAAACACACTAAAGTTTTTCATGAAAAGCAAACTACAACTTATTTGATCCTGAATAGCAAGTACGTAGGCAGCCATTTGGGGCAACTCTAAAAAAAAATAAAAAATCATTTTCCATAGCTAGGATAAGTTGTCTTTAACCAATAAACAAAAACACAACAAAAAAAAAACAAAATAAATAACAATAAAAGACATTAGGATAGAGTTTATATTTTAAGAGAATAGGATGGTAACTTTAAGGTTTTAATAGGTTAACCTCCGAGTCCAACAACTCTGGTTTTCCCTTTCCTCTTTTACAAAAATGAAAAGAGGAAATCTCGTTGATTAGTTGTCCAAATTAGGATTAATATGCTCATTTAGTCATAATTCAATAATCTTTCCCAACTTCAGGTGGGTGGCGACTCCAAAATAAAATGAAATTCTTAGTTCAAGTCGAGGACTTATATTAGATGAGCATTGGGTCTAGTATAAATCGGATTAAGAATGAAAAATAAAAAATTAGACTCGACACTTTATAAAATATTGTTAACTTTTTGCAAATTTCTTCTACTAACTTCTAATCATCATTTGTTGGGGGACATTTGTAATATCTATCCGTATGCTAAACTCTATAGAAAATTTCTTTATATTCAATTGTTGTGATAAGCATGGCATATGTTGAGTTCCATCTAATTTTGTAATTTAAAAAAAAAAAAAAGCTTTCTATGATTTGAAATATCCAATTGCTTGCATCCATCTACAAACTTCTCTAGTCGTGATGGTGTCATAGACGAAAATGTGACACTTTCATAAATCCTCTCTGTTGCTTTTTCTATTATACTCACACCTTCCTCTCTATTGCTTTTTCTCCATTTTTTTTTACTTCCTTAGCTAACCATAGAATTCTTTCACTCACATATTGTTACATTGAAAATTGAATCCCACGTTAGTCTCACACTGCACCACTAATTAAAACAAATAAATTATTACTCCTCTAATTAGCATAAAGGGCTTCTAAGCTATACATTTATTTCAAGAACTTCTTCTTCAAAGGCCATACTAATCCCCTATTTTATTTCTTTTCTATTCTATTTTTCTCCTTTCTGTTTGGCAATGAGTAGTTGGTGCAATAAGGGACATCAAGAACACCTATAGAATTAACTAGGTGATCAATCCAGATAGGGGGTAATATATCTTATATGTAGTAATAATAATAATAATTATACATTGAAACTTAGCACTTATGGTAAAACAATATATATGTTCCAAGTAAGTTTTAACATAGGCAATTGTCCTATAAGTTATCTCATGGGTGAAAACTTGGGAAATTCATAACCTTGTTGTGACATTCAGTTTCCTCCCAAAATATATTGACCATTGCAAGGTCCTATAAGATCTACTCATCTAGGATCCAACTGACTCCAACAAATAAGTAAAGATTGTGTATCAATCATTAGAGATAATGAACTAATTTGTTGTGATATGTTAAAAAAAAAAAAAACAATTTTGCTCAACTTGCGAAAAGTTGATAATTTTTCAATTTAATGTCCATACCTTAATTTTAGAAATCATCATTCGAGGTGCATCTTAAAATATATACATAAAACCCCAAAACAATGCTACATTACTAGAAAAATTAAAGGCCTACCTGCATTAGTTATGGCATAGTATAGTTGCTCTAGTAAGTGGTGTGGTTTCATTATGACTCGTGATGGCTATATCAAGGATCTCTACTCTAGCAAGATGAAGCCAATGACAAAGAGAGAGATTAAGAGAGACATGGAGTTTTCATCAAGTTAAGAGAGAGAGAAGATTGAGAAAGAGGATGGAAGTAGCTTGTACAAGAGAAGGACAAGACTAGGTTTTCACTTTTTAAGAAAATAGAAGGGAGAAATCAAGACAAGAACATCAAAATTGCCAAAAAGTGATGGTGAAAAGTAAGGATGTAGTCTCTCTCTATGGTTTGGATGTCTGGTCAGTTGTCAATGAGTGACAACTAAGAGATTCTTTACCTTATGATTGCCATTGTCGAGTGCCGAGTCAAGTGGATTATGGAGTTATGTCAGTGGATAGTGGACTTCGAACAAAGACAAATTGGAATATGGACTATATGAAACATGGAAGGTGAAATTGAAATATTAAATGCAAATTACAATGCAAATGTCAACAAGCAAATGCAGTGTAGTCAGTAATGTCAAGTGTGAACCATGGGGAATTATTAGGTGTGGTGCAATGTGATAAGCTTGCCTAAGTGGGTAGGAAATTGAAAACAATATTATATATAAACACAAAATTGAAAAATGAAAATAAAATGTATTCATTAAAAATTTTATTATTAAAAAAAATAATCTATCATTCTTATTAAGTTGAGTTTTCCTATCAAGTTTTCTTAATTCTTGTAACTAAACCTTAAACCCCATCGAATTCTATTCCATGTTTCAAAACTCGACCCTAAACCCTATAGAGTCAAACTTTATAGGGTTTTTATCGAGTTGATCGATCAAGTACCCTATAATGACCTTCTTAATTGCATCACTAATTGAAGCCTTCTTCCCTTATATGGATCGTAAGCTTGGGCTTTATCTTAACATGGGCTTAGATAAGCACAATAGCTTTTATGAAAAGGAAGAAAGCCCACTTTTATATAAAATAAGCTCATAGCTTTATTTTAGTCCACATAACCCTTTTTGAACCAAAACAAAGCCTAAATGAGGTCAAAAGACTCTTCTAAGCCTACTTTTTGTATGCTAGACAATTGAGTAGGGTCGAGAGTGGAAAAATTAGTTCAATAATTCTTGTTCTAAGCCTATTAAATTAGATCTCTTTAAAACATCTTTGAATTAAGCCTAAATCCTAAGGCTCTATCACTAACCTAAGAAGTCAGTCTCTAGCATTAAATTGGGCTAAAAGCCTAATTATCAAAATAGCCCTCAACAAATACAAATCAAGCAACGGGAAAATTAAGTTGTAAAGGGAATCAATTGTTCCTTCGCCTTAAATTCTCAAGAATATCATGCACGAGACTGTAATGTAGGAGTCACTATCATTTAGAGAGAATGACTATTTCCTTTCTCTGATTTTAAATTTCTACAAGAAAGAGGAATGAGGAAAAAAATTTATTTATTTTTTCAAATAGAGAAATAAGTGGCATTTTATTTGAGTGTCCCTCACTTTAAAACATTTATTTGAGGTGTTTCATTAGCCTATCTTAATGAATACCTCACATTATCCAATTTTTAAATAATGGCTTAAATTTATTGTTTTCACCATTTAATAAATTAGTTTTAAGTTGAGAAAGACTTAGTGTTGAAATTAATTAAAAAAGTTCAATTCATTGAACAAAACTCACCTGTTTGGCAAGTGTAAAAAATCTCATAAAAAGGATAGCATAATCTTACATAAGGGATGACAAATAAAAAGAAAAGGCAAATACCAAATACATAAAACAAAATTGCTTATTCAAAAAATACTAATAAATCATTATCTCAATTACCATGATTTCTTCATATTCACCATACTTGTAGAGGTGGATCCAATTTATAATGGTGAATTTTAATGAATCGATGATGGTAAAAATGATAGGAAGAAAGACAAATATGAGAATTGAGAAATTCTATTCAGATGAAAAAGTAAGGATCTATGGGAATTGATATCAATATAGGTGGATTTGCATTTTTAGAGTGAAGGAAGGGGATTTGAAATGAGGGGTTTGTTAAGGACATTTGTGTGTGTGTGTGTGTGTTTGTGTCTGTGTTAGAGAGAGAGAGAGAGAAGGGGTAGTAAAATTTTAAATGCATGATGTGTCATTTGTAAAGGAAAAAATTGAGATCATTAAATTTTAACAAATACTTATAAGCTCTTTTCAACCATATAACCTAAAGTTTCTATTTAGTATTGATATATTATTTACTACTTAGCAATATATGACTATATTTCACATCAGGATATTATAATATTTTTCCATTAAACATGTGATGTTCTCGTTACAACACTTTACAATTGGGCCCAACTCCTCCCCTTTTTTAGCCATCCTTGAATCAAACACCTATTGAGAGGGGATCAACTCTAATACCATTTGTAATACCTTAAGTAAAAAAAAAAACTAATAACTAAGTTAATAAACATTTATAAACCTTTTTTAACCATATAGTCTAAAAGTTTCTAGTTAGTATTAACATGTTATTTACTATATAACATTGTAAACCAATACCAATTCTTTCTCATAATTAATATGGGATCACATTTCATATGGGGTATTATATTTTAATTTTTAACTAAATTAAGAGAATCTAGATTCGATAAACACACACACACACATATATATATATAAATGTTAATTGATTTAATTACAACCTCCATTTTCAAGAAGTGATCTAGTGTCATTATGCCAATGGTCAATTGTGGTACGAAATTGAAACTTGTGGTTTGGTGTAATCATACATCTTAGTCTTTGACAAGCATAATGCATAGATGAGAAATAGATAGGTGGGTTTTTGGTATACTTATTTTTACAAATATCTTCCATTTTTTTATGTTTGTTATAAATATAATATTAGAAAAGCTTATAAATTTTTCAAGAAAAATCTCCAATATTATACAAATAGAAGGTGTTTCTAAAATTAGGTTCACTCAAATTTATTTATTTTTATCTTTAGATAAACTACTAAGATGTTGAATATTTTGTCAAATTTAATCATTGAGGAAATTGAGTTTTGGTGTAGCAATTGAATCAATTGAATTAATTTTTTTAAATAAAATAAGTTAATGATATTTAAATTATAATAATTTTTTTATATAATTTCATAATTTAAAATTTTAAAAAGAAAACTTTTTTTTTTTCCCCTAGGAACTCCTATTTACAAATATTGCAAATTAGCCTCGGAAGTCAGAACTTTTACAAATCTACACGCTGAAGTTCCTTTCTCCTTGATCTTCACTCATAGCAATCCTCCCCCAACCCCAACTTTGTTGCGCGAGTTCTGGTGTCCAGATCCCAACATAAATAAACAATATACTTTCCACCTTCCCCAATTCATGTCGATGTAAGTCCCATCATTTCAACTCTCTCTCTCTCATGCAAATGCACGTCACATAATTGTTAGAATTGTTGATTTTTACGCCTTTTGAAATGATGAGTTTCTGATTCTTGAATCGCGCCTTTTTTATTTTGTGATCTTGATTTGTGAGCCGATTCAGTCGTGATTCGGTGTTAATTCGTTATTGAATGGATTAATGGATTGATAGAGGATTAGAGTGGTTGATCAAGGATTATTACGCCCTAGGGTTGGGTGTCTTTAAGTAATGCGAGTAGGTTAGAAGAGGTTTTAACTGTTTGATGCGATCAGGGTTTGGTCAGTGTGATTTGCCCCGTTAGATCTATCCAGGCCAGTGGCCGTGGAATGCTGCATAATTTCAAATTCTTGCTTACGGTAGACTTGATTCGGCTTCAGGGATAGCGTTGCGTGATTTGCTTTTAGAAAGTTAGTTTTTTATAAAATTTTATATGATTCTGATATAGGAAGTTCTAAAAAAGGTTTTGATGATATTAATTTATAGAATGGCTGGTATCAGTCTGTTAGTTTGTCAGCATCTCACTGAGGTTGCTGCAGTTAGTTTCATGTTCTTTAGGGACATTGGCAAAATTGAGGGTTACTTTGTAAATTGGGAAATAGCTGCTGCATTCAGAGCTCATGTCTAGACTGCCACTGTGTATTGATTGAGAAACTAGCGACTGGTTGAGCTACAATCTTTTATTGACATTGTTTTGAAGATCCCCACTAGATGCTTAACAGCATTTCTACAGTCGTTATGGATTCTATTAGTGTTGGTTGTTTTGCAGATGCATTTTGCACCCAGCTTATCAATTTGCATTTTACACCATATACAAGATGTTGATGTGTTAATTACCCAAAAAAAAAAAAAAAGATGTTGATGTGTCTTATTTATTCAGCTTTCTTTTATTGATTAAATATTCAATTTTTGTTCATAAGTTGGAAGGTATGTTGCCTATTAGTACAGTTATTGCCAGTTAATTGGTCAATAGGACCATGTATTTATGGTAGTATAAGTTTTTTGGTTTTGTTTACCTAGAGAAAACCTTTGAAATGGAAAGAGGTGTGCTTATTCTTGAATCTTGTCATATGACATGACATTTTCTCTCTCAAGTTTCAATGTTTCAATACTTTCTCTTTTTTTAACTTTTTTCTTTGGGTAATATTTTCGTAACTTCAGTCACTGCAGGTTGCTGATCTGGGAAATCTAACGGAAATCTTATATCTCCACTGATTTATCTATGTTTGGGGGCCAGGCACCAGCCTCCGGTAGTCCACACTTAAGGAAGTCTGGAAGCAGGCCAGTTGTGTTTGATATTGGTAAGTCTTTTTGATTGTGGGTATAAAGTATTGTCATTTTTTTCCCTTGTCCTTTATCATATATTCTAAAATTTCTAAAGTATCCTCTAGATGGTGAACAAGGCAACGGTGTTGAAGACAGTACCATGCATTCATTTGAGGTAGATCAACTGAAGAGCGTTATTGCTCCAATGAGTGCTGCTGCCATCATGCCTTCTCCCATTTTGTTGTGGAGATTTAAGGTGATATTCTTGTATTTATGAGTTAGAGAATAACAAGGAAAAACTCTTGAATTCACTCAATTAATTCTCTTTTCCTGACCATTGTTGTTAATGCCTTGTTTTGACTGATGATATGTGCTCCTGTTACCATCTGCATTGTTATTAAGGTTAAAAGATACGGCTTATAATTACCAAAGGAAATTCTTCTTTCTTTTGTGTTTATCCATATTTTGACACTTTGTATTGTTAATAATTCTTTTATTTGTAGCTTCTAAAAATTATTTGCTGTAACATTATGATCAGAGAATTTAGTTGCTTACACTATATGTAGAATGGCTTGTGTGGAAGAGAGTTTTTATGGTTCTGAAGCATTGTGTCATTTCTGGTGTAATAGATAGTATTATATTCTTAAGGCTTTGGGAGCATCAATATTGTGTGTATAGACCTTTGCATACCTATCATGAACAATTAGTCACCCTATTACAGGATCGATTTTTAAAATTCATTTTTGGGCTCATTAAGAGAGAAACGATTTCTTTTTAGGACTCATTAAGAGAGAACCTTGTGATCTCTTGGATCACTTAAGTTCTAAAATTTTTGGAGGAAAGTAGGCATACTTTCTTCATGCATTTCTGTCCCTTATAATTACAGCATTTCAAGTAGTGGTTACAACCCAACCTCCACTTCCTATTTTTTCTCCCATTTTGAATCTAAACACAACTGACATAAAACTCCCTATAACTTCCCTTAATACCTGACTGCGCATTAACCAGTCTTATTCTGCTTGTGTACACTCCCAGCCTAACACATGTACATACAACTCTACATACAACACCATGATTAAACACATAAATTAAGTACACAAAATTACACATGAAATACAGTAAGCTATAAGACAACTGACACTTGTTACTGCCGTAACATTTACTCCCCCCTTTGAGACTCTGCGTGACCTCATGTGTGATGGATGGATAATGCTAACATAACATGTGGGCATCTTCCCAAGATGTATCCATAGTAACTTGAGCTTCTTCAAACACTTGGTAGCACTTTTATGATCACCAATCATATGATATGCCTCAGCAAGATTTGCCCACATGTTTGATGCCGTTGGATCTGTCTTTAAATCTGCCAAGAGACCTTCCTTTGCCATACCGACTGCTGGAACCTCATCCACAAAAGAACCTTCACTAGCATTAGATCCAGCACATGGATTAAAATGGACATTAATAATTATGGATGTTGATTTCATCGCCAAAGAGTCTATATACCACAATTCAACTTTCTTACCATGGCCACCAGTGACAAACAATGTACTGTCTGAAGAAACACAGCAACAGACCATTTTATTGATGCTAGCATAGACAGATTTCCTCAGTGAGAATTCGAAGCCTTTGCCAGCATCCATATACCGACCAATATTATCTTTGGAATCTATATCGTCATGGGATAAGAAAAAGGCAGCATTGGGAGGCTGCACAATGGGAGATGGCTCTTCTTTTTCTGTTGTATTACCTTTCTTTTTACATATTTACACTAGGGTCAATTCTATTAGTTTTTCACCCATCGTTGGCCTGGTCAAATCATCCTCTTCAACTGCTCCATCAACAGTTTCTTCAGGACCTACAGTGCCAATCACACTTCTTCTATTGTCACTGGTGTTGTCATGTTCTCGGCCTTCTGTTCGATGATCAACAACATGATGAGTTATACTTGTAAATTGTGCAGCCATTTGTTGTTGTTTTGCCTTTAATTGCTCTTGATCTTCCATATACATGGTTATAAATGCTTCAAAATTGTTGTCACAATTTCTTCAATTCTTTCATTTATCCCAGCTCCGATACCAAATTGTTACAAGATCGAGTTTTAAAATTCATTTTTGGCCTTGTTAAGAAAGAACTTGATGTTATCTTTTTAGAGTTCTTTAAAAGAGAACCCAATGATCTCTTGGAACACTAAGTTCTAAAGTTTTTGGACAAAAGTTGGCTTACTTTCTTCATTCATTTTTGTCCTTTATAATTACAGCATTGCAAGTGGTGGTTACAACCCGACCTCCACTTACTATTTTTTCTCCCATTTTGAATCTGAACACAACTGACATAAAACTCCCCTGTAACTTCCCTTAACACCTGGCTGTGCACTAACCAGTCTTATTCTGCATGTGTACACTCCCAGCCTAACACATGTACGTACAACTCTACATACAACACCATGATTAAACACATAAATTAAGTACACAAAAATTCACATGAAATACAGTAAGCTATAAGACACCAGACACTTGTTACTGCCATAACACACCCCTTCGATAGGCGATAGGCTACATGCACATGATTTGTCTCTTTGGAAAACTCTTTGTTTTGCCCTTCTGTTCACCATTGCATAAAATAATTACAAATAAATATGTACTTTGCTAAATTTATCTCATCCTTTTACTGTTCTACCATTTGTTCTAAGTTTTTTTTATATCTCTTGTACACTGTGTATGCCCTCAGATACCTAATTTCATTTCATTTTCTCATAGCAGAGTTGAGATCTAGTAGCTTTATTATAGTTACTTGGTTTTACTGCAGTGAGTAGTGTGCAAGTGCACAAAAATCAGACATTTCAATTTTTAAATCATTACAGTGTAGAATTAGAGTGGGGTTGGGGGTAGCTATATACAGCTATTTGGCATGCAATCAATTGCCCAAAACTTTTAAGAAGATTTATGAGAAAACAATCACTGTCTCTATATTGTAATATTATCTCCTACTGTTACTAATTCAGTTCAAATATCCAGGTTCTGTTATTTTTCATATGGGGTTTCATTTGTTGTAAGGTAAGATTTTATGTTTGGTCATATTATATCACTAAGTTGATTGGAATGAGTTTGTTTTTATTAGAATATATGGGCAATATCTGAATGATTTATCGGATTTGGAAATGTTTCTGTGTCACTTGTGTTGTACAGATTGGTTGGGATTCAGTTATGAGAATGAGTGTAAATTTGAGGGACCTATTTCTCTATGAAGCTTTTTTGTACTACAACCCCCTTCTTCTTGTGGTTAGTCAAATGTTCTTGAAGATGATTTAACTCAATTTTGAGTTATTTTCTTGTCAGATTAGATAGGACATAATTTTTTTTTCCTGCTTTATTTTTGCAGACCATGATGGTTTGGTTCTGGGGGATTAATTTATGGGTATTTGCCCAGTCCAATGTTAACTATGTAAAAATTTTCGATCTTGACCAAAACCATCTTACCCATCGAGAAATATGGAAGGTATGAAATGTTAATTTTTATCCATTTTACAGCTAATACAATTCATATCTGAATTGTGTGCTTTAGTATATTCTCTATCTTTTCATCAGTTAACACTGACAGTTGGCAAAAGAAAGATTTTATTTATTTGATCTCATTGTTAGCATGTTGCTCGTCTTCCCCTGCCACTTATTTTCAACCATGTCTTTTGTAATCTGTTGTTTTTTTTTTTTTCTTTTTTCATTGGCAAAGCAGAGATTTTATCCATGCCCCTTCAGCTGTATGTTTAATTACCAGATAGCAATTTAGCTGTTCTTTTCTGTATAAAATATCCTTCTGGCTAGCTATTAAGTTGTTCAAGAAAATTTCTGATTCCAACTTACTCATTTATTATGAGTGACAAAATCTTTGAAATTTTTTTCTAGTAATTGTTCTTTTTATCCTGATTCTTGCAGTGTGCTATGTGGATGACAGTCATTGTCCCGACTAGCATGACAGCATATCTTTATCTTTATTCTCATGGAGAAGTGTCATTGGCCGCCTCACAACCAGTGTAATAGATGCATCCTTTTTTATCCTATATAATGAAATGCTTAAGTTTTGCTTTTTCTGTTATTCTTCGAATACTTCTTTGTTCTTGCTGAATGCTACTACTTTGACATTTCTCCACCTAGGACAGTGGTGAAGTTGGGGAAGTGATCATGGTTTCATTGAAGACCCTATTTCATGTCTCCACAATGCTTAGCCTGTTAATGAACTGAGGGTTAGCTTTGTAGGATTGGGTCAGCTCCCTTTGGGATTTGGCAGGGGGCTGGGTCCTAAGGGCTCTGCCTTACTAGGTTCTTGAGTTAGGAAAAAACAAGGATAAATTGTGATAATGTTCTGAAGCTCAAAGCCATACAAAGCTGTAGATGACTTGGCTTGCATTTTCCATATCTGGAGTGCTCCTTGTTTGCTAATGTTATGCATAGTAAGTAGTTACTAGGTAGTAAAACATGGGTTTCGTTGTTTGATATACCGTTGAGATACTGCTAATTTTGACTTGATTTTTAAGAGTTGGACCTTTCCTTCTAGCTAGCTTTTTTTGGGTAATTTTTTCTTTAGCTACTTGAATTTGGTTTTGTTTAAGGTTTTCACACTTGACAATTATTTCGTATGCACCTTTTGTGATGAGTGAATACTACCTTTTACCCATCCAAAATAATAAACAGCAAAATATGATGAAATTTTATGTGCAGTTTGGTCATATGACACCACCAATGGACTCTAGTTTCTGATTTTGCACTTTGAGGAAAAAAGCTAAGGCAATGAATTACAATGCCTTCATAGGTGTCAGGAGTTATATGTCTGTTCTTTACTGAACTTTAACTTCTGGTGCAGGTCCTATTATATACTGCTGTTGCTCTAATTCTGGTTTTTCCATTTGATATCTTCTATCTGTCATCCCGCTACTTCTTCTTGAGGACTGTTTGGCGGATTGTTTTTCCACTGCAGGCAAGATGTTCATATTTCTTAAATATTAATGTAATCTTGAATATATTGTAGGCAGCTCTTTTTTTCCCTTTTTGCTGTAATCAATTATATGTTTTTACCCTGAAGTGATAGTCATACTTTTTTCCCTTCCACTGGAGAATTTAATATTCAATTCCACACTTAAATACCAATTAAACAGGCAGGAATTGTAGCGATTTCATTATAATACAAAAAATTCATAAATTTGCAAAATGCATCAAAAGAAGAAGAGATAGCTGTTTTGTATGTGTGAAAGAAATGGTGAAGTAATGGAACATCAGCCTCCCGCCTTCTGCTGTCCTATAAAAGTTTCGGCTATGGCTTTCTCCTTTCAGCATATCTTTATTGGGCTGTCCCTTATTGTGTTTTGGAAGTTCTAAAATAGATTATTGTTTTTTGTAGAAGACAAAGAAAAAGAGGTAAAGTGGAATGAAATAGATGCTTCTGTTAGATGCTCATGTGGATTATATGATTGTAGGAAATAGAAGAAAAATCTGAGGAAGTAGTGGTTGTAGGTCTCAAAAGATGTTGATATTTGAACTGCTGCCAGTTATGTGAGCGAACTCTCAACTATTACCGCTGCTTAGTTTTCCTTAGATTGACATATGAAAAAGGAGCAAAGAGAACAGAGTGAGAAAGTTTAGTCTTTAACTGTTGTGTGTTAGGGCTTGTAACGTGAAATGTGCATTAGTTTAATTATTTGTAATATTCTAATTTAGCAAAATGCATCACTGATCAATACATAAATCAACATTAAAAAGCGAGTTGATTATTTTTATTATTCTCACCTCTCATAACTTGCCTGCAAATTACGATTCACATTTTAAATATCTGGAGATGGTACGTAGAAAGTAGTCTAAGTCTATGGAGACATTGGGTGTGGGGCTAGATCAATGTGCTTTTTTTCCAACCAAGCAATTAGCTTGTGCCAGTCATAAGGTTTCAAACTCTGAGGCTGAATTTCTGGTTAGCTTACACTATGCTTGGATAGGAAGATTTTGAAAGGGAAGTGCAGGAGGAATTGAAAATGAAGATCTTTCTTTTTCCCTTGTTTGGAATGAAAAGGGAGAAAAGATGAACTGACTTGCAGGGATTTATTTCTGTTGGACCTACTATATGCAATGATATTCAACTTGGAGTGTGGAGCTCCAATATTGCTCCAATAAAGATGGAAAATGTTAATAATTTTAGGAAATAAGTACCTATGAAGTGTCTATTTGATATATGATACCCTCACTTTCTTTCCCTTCATTTCCTTCATCCAATCATTAAAAAATAAATCTACAATAATTTTCGATCACTGTACTTTTGTTCTTCTCTCTTTCTTTTCCTTTAATTTAATACCTGAATATGGCAGTCAATTTTTTAAACATAGCGTTAATGGCAGTTGTAAACTAAAGCGATCAGCTGTAGGATGTTGATATTTAGGGCTATTTACAAATTAGCAGGGTGATCTTGTGTTATCCCATGGTCGTGTTAACTAAGTCTTTAACAGGATGTTTTTGGCGATGCAGGCAATCAGCTTCGCTGACTTTTTCTTGGCAGATATTTTTACATCTATGTCAAAGGTAACATATGACACTGTTTCTGTTATTACTATGAGTGCAAATCAATTAGCCAACAAAATAATTAATGATGATGATTGCTTAGTTTTTATAAAATTGGTCAGTCAGCTGCCAATACTATAGTTCTTTTATTCTTAATATTTCAAACCGATGATAAAATGAATGAAGAAAAGAAATGATTTGCAGGTTTTCTCAGATTTGGAGCGATCAGTGTGCCGGATGGTCCATCGGCAGGTATAATTTTGTTGTAGCATGGCATGTTATTTTAGTTACTATATTTAGTTTTTGAGTTAATAGTGGCTTTAATCATAGTTGTCAAAATCGCGATTCTACCTAAAATTATAAGGTACAAAATCGGTAGAACGTATAAAACCGTTGGAAACTTATAGAATCGTATATTTAAACTTTTAATTCTCTTAAAGTTTGTACCTAAACAATTTTGCATCCATTTTAATTATGAAAAAATTCATAAAATTGTAAACTCGTAAAATCGTACAGTTAACTTGTGATTTTAACAACCATTTCAGTGGTTTAGAGCTAACCTATATGTTTAGATGCATACTTTTGAGGCTAACTTTAAATAACGTGTATATTATAATTTCATGAGCTGTATAATTCTTAAATTCATAGTTCTTCTGTTTTGCCTTTTGCATAATGAGTATTTGAAGAATGGTGTCAATTTGGTGCTCTGATTGCTATATTTGGATCTGGGGCACCTTAAGAACATATTGTAGTTAAGTCGCACATTTAAAACTCTAGAAAGGTGATCACAAGATTAATAGGTTTTTTCTTTCTTTCTTTCCTCCCCCCCACCCCCCTCATTCCAAATATATAGTTGTGCAGCGCCAACAGTGTACCTCTTGTCAATATGATTTAAGTACAGAGATTTATATTTTTGATGTTTGTGCAGTTTGGTCTCAAGTATCGAAGATGAATTAGTGGTTGTGGAATGAAAAATTTGTTTTCTATCAATTTTAAGGCATATGTTATGTGAAAAATGGTCAGGGTTGGTATATTTATGTTGCAACTTGGTAGAAGAAGGCTTTTCTTGCTAATTCACATAATCCAGGACCTAGCTGACTGTGTAACTGCAATACGGACACCCAAAAAAAGTACATGACATCATAAAAATGAAACATCCAATACTTCTAGGACTTAATTGTATATAAAACTAATCATAAAATGAAATATCCAATACATAATATCATATAATTGCTTATAATTCTTCCAGATCATATTTCATTTACTTCACTGCAAAGCTGGCCAAATCCTTAAAAAAAAAAATTGAATAATCTATAATAGGGTAATATTTTGGCATTAGATGCATAATTTTGTAAGACATCCTCAATTTAGCCAGCAAAGTAGTACCTGTTCATATGTTAAAGTCATTGTTCATCAGCTCATGATTTTGTATCCAATTATCATTTTTGAGAGGTCAGGTGTGATGTGCTTAGAATTTAGATATGGGTGTTAATTGTGTAATATCTATCAAAAAGTTTCAAAGGCTAATTGCTGATTAAGAAAAATAAGGTTAACTTCTGCTTTGGATAATTCTCGATTGCAGATCTATAAATCGCATTAGTGGGAAATCTTATATATGTAAATTATATAATCTAACAACGCAATCTGGAGATCTGTTTTAATCAAGAATCACAATGCGGTATATGGAACAATTTCCCAAGCTATGTGTGAGTGGAATTGTAAATGTAAAGTATGAATAGTAGATTTCTTTTTTTATTGAAATCATAAAATATGTTTCAAAAAAGCACTGGATGATATATATTCGAATTTATTATTAAAAATGAGAACACAAAGCTACACCACTTTTTACAGATTTAGATTACCTTATTCTTGCATATTATTCTTTAAAGCATACTATTTGAAATTTAATTGCATTTCCTTAGCCTATATGTTAATGGCTATTGACTTTTTCATTCATTTTCCTTGCCATATAAAAATTAGTGGTGCTTAGTTCAGTTAATAATATATCTTTTGGGAGGAAGTATGTTCAATTAAGTTTGTCAAAAATCACTCAATAATTGCTTGTTGAGAGCATGGCATCTATGTTCCTAACAATGTAAATCCACATTGATGCAAGGGAAGACAAAGGATGTGAAGTGTTCTTTTTCTATCTAAAGTTTAACTACTTCAATCAAGTGTTCTCACATTGGCTGGATTTCTTCACCATTTTCCTATGTTTCGTAGTGAAAGCAACATTTAGATTTTTATGGTGGCTACATATATTCAATGCAATATGATCTATACAATAGAAGAATGAAGGATGTGGAAAAGTAGAATTCTTTTGGGCAAATATGAAATGAGATGAAGCCTGCATTACTTAGTCAGTTACACTGTAGTAACCATTTTACTGCAAGATATACAGAATAGCACTTGGTGATGTTCTTAGTTAGGTGGCAATTACATATTTTCCGAATGTTGTACATATTTTGATTTTAGGATTAGGCACTACTTTGAGGTGAGATAAAATGTAAATTTATTAAAAAAAATAAAATAAATTTTTTTATTTTATACATGACATTTTTTTAAAAGGGTGTGACACTAAAACTGAAGTTTTGGCCTAATAATATAGATTGATTTATGATGGGAAGGCATCATGTACTCTATAATCCAATACAAGGACAATATTTCTTTTTGGGCTGATTAATATAAAGGGATAGAAACTTACTTCTTCTAATCTTTGGTCCATAGACCAAACTTGGAATTCGTTGTGTAAATGGAGTTTGTAAAGCAGTGCAGTGAAAATACACCTGTATGATATTGCCACTTTTACAAGATGTATAATGTATTTATGTTTGGTTACTGCATCTTTCGCCAAATAAACTTTCCATTTAAGCATATGTAACTTCCTGTAATCATGGTAATGACTTTATGCCTTTTCTTTTTACTTGTTGGTTAAACTTCATGTCTAGCCTTAAATTTTGCACAATTTGTAGGTAGCTACTATTGCATGGTTTGAAGCAGATTCTGTTTGTGGGAGTCATTCAATTGGCATCCCATTAGTTCTTGTATTGCCTTACCTTTTCCGATTAAACCAATGCCTTCGACAGTACAAGGATACTGGGGAAAGGACAACCCTTTTGAACGGTATGATTTCCAATTACTAATTGGATCTTTTGCACATGCTCGATCATGTATTTAAGTCCATTTTGTTTTGGTGGATCTTTGGTCTCTGTTGCTACTTTTATAGCATAAGATGTGGACGTTCTTGCCACTCATGCATTCCAAAATTATTAGGATATTCCCTCTTTGTTTTGGTGGATTTTCGTGGGGGTTTTTGGATGGTAAACTCACAGTTGGTATAAATCAACTTATATCTGCCTTTAGATGGAGACATTAGGTGACCATGTGCATATCTCGCCTATCTGATAACTGGCTTGGTAGTTGCATTGTCTAGATCTTAAAGATGCAATTGTTGGTGAACAAATCTCTAGAATTTGGTTCCTGGCTCTCTTCCATCCGGGAATTTTTATCTTTAAGTTGTTGCAAGGGACTATGAACTGAAAATTGGATTCCATCCTTATTTTGTTTGTCCAATCTGCTTGTAAATCTTAAATTTAAGAATCTAGTTGCTGTTGGAAAAATCTTTGAATATTTGGTTCTCATATCTCATTGGGTAGAGAACGTCTAGATTGTTGTCTAAGATGTCAGACCTGAAAAAGTGTACAATGTCAAACTTGGAAGACCAGAGAGGATGTTGCTTTGAGAATAATGGTCTTGATGTGAATAGATGTGCTTTTTATAGTAAGAGGCTTAGGTGTAGAAGAAGTATTTGAATTTGCATACTTGATTAAAACTAAAGTTATGCCTTTATTTCCTCTTTCTTGCTTCTGTTGATCTTAACTCTGGTCAACAATCTCTTGTGGGATTTGATTTGTACAATGGATACTTATGGAGCTCTAACTTCATTTATGGATTTTATTCTTTTGGTTTCAGCTTTGAAATATTCAACAGCAGTACCCGTGATTTTTCTCTCTGCCCTCAAATATCATGTCTTTCCTGATAAGTGGATGAATTTTTATAGGCCTCTCTGGCTTTTGTCTAGTGTCTTGAATTCATCATATTCATTTTATTGGGATATCACGCGGGATTGGGACTTAAGGTATGTATGTAAATGCCTTTGAGCCAGATTCTTTTAATCTGACTTATTTTTATCTAAGTGCATGTTCTATTACTGAGAAATATTTGGAGGATATTTTTAATGTTTTTCTTAATTAATCTAATCTTTGCAAGTGTCAAGTATTATTATAGTATTATTCGCAATTAGTTACATGGACAATGTTTTCCACTTTTAAATGTAGAAGTCCTTTTACATAGTGAATTTGCAGAGCTGCCAACTATTAACTATGCATTACTATTGTTGCTGTCAGCCACGAGCTACCACTAGAAACTATTAGTAACTATGTTTACCCTTGATTGCTATAATAATTTTTGAAAAGAAGATTAAATTGTAAAGTAAGTTGAAGTTTGGAAAGCGTTTCCTGAAAGATAAATACACCAATGAGTTGCAACACGTGTTTTAATGTATATGAGCCACATTAATTTTACTTGCTGTCCTTTTTTCATCATCTTTCTGTCTTGTTCTTTTCCAGCTTTTACTTGATATAGTTGAGTATATTTTTGAAAACATTAGGCATCTCTTTGCTTGAATGTGTATTGCTTGCCAATTTGAGACATGATTTTGATAATACTATTCTTTTTTGTTTTTTTTTTATATATATATTTTTAATTTTTTTAAATTTTTATATGTAGTTCCCTGATTTTTAATCATGTTTAATATTTTGCAGCTGCTTTACAAGGATTTTCAAGTTTAGTAAACCAAGCTTTTTCTCTCACCTGCTACATGGACGAAAATGGGTGAGGAATATGTGATTTTTATTAGCTTGATCTATCTAAAGCGGAAAAAAAAAAGTCTCTAACATCTTATGGTGCATGTCATTTCAGGTGTATATTTGGGTGCTAGGAAGCAATTTGATTTTGCGATGTACATGGACTTATAAACTCTCTGCCCATCTTCGCCATAATCATTTAACCGTTTTTACTATTACCGCTTTGGAAATTTTCCGGCGATTCCAATGGGCTTTTTTCCGTGTAGAAAACGAATGGAACAAAATGAATTCAAAGTCCAATATTCAACTGTCCATGAGTGATATTACCAGCGAAGAAGACAAATTACTTCCACCTAGCAACCATAGTGTATAGGATGAGCAGAGTTTATGAAAGATTATTGGAACTGATTATTAGGTCCTATAGATTTTGATATATAGTTACAAATTATCAGTTGAAATTTCAATTCTTTTATGCAAGTTATTCTTCCATATTAAAATTGTCTTAATGTTTCTTCAAGTCCACATTGTTACACATCTTGTGGTAATACAGAGTTACCTTCTTGCCTCCTTTCCCCAGTCATTATCATGATTGAGAGGTAGGGTAAAACCTTTGAGCAGTTATTGCGTTCTTGTTTATGGGCATAACTGCTTCAGCTTTTTCCAGGTGCTTCTGTGGAAGTTTTTCTTACATATGTTATATATTGTTTTAAGAAGTTATGTTTTATTTAGTTTAATTCAATAAAACATAGCTTCTTAAGATAATATATGGGAGATTAAAAAAATAAACAGAAGGAAACCAAGCATAAACACAGGACGAAGCAGTTCTGTGTTTTTGTGATTGAGTGCTTACGATAAATATAGTAAACAGGTGGTTCTTTTAAGTTTCTCATGATCAGTATGTCATTATCATTGTTCTTTCACTTAGACGCAATGTATTCATTCCCGGTCCTTATATCTCTCATCCCCATAGAAGGCATAATTGAGGAAAAGATTAAATGCAGATGGTTTTTTCAAAAGATTCTATTACCATGCGTGTGGAAATTTTATTATTATTTATAGTTTGTATACATATATGAGGTGTGTAAATCCAAGTGAATCTTTTATTTTTTTTTTTTGTTTTTTTGACCTAGGGGGAAAAGAAAAAGAACAAAATAGTCTGCAAATTTTCCTTTTACATTTTTTTTTTTGTAATAATACATAATTTGTTTTTTATTTATCCTCTATTTCTCCCATTCCGCTGAAGTGAAGCGACCATTTTATTTATTTATTTATTTTTTGACTAAGAAACGACTTCGAAAGTCGAGTGTAGAAAACAAGAGAGAGAGAGAGAGGAGAAAATTAAAGAAAAAAAAAAAGGGGGGGTAACCATGCAAGTTGTAGTTTGGCATTACTGTAGCTAAACAAAACCAAAAGCGAATTTAGGTATATAAAGGTTTGGTTGTGTCCTGGATCAAGTTATAACCTCAGATGTTGGTATATGCCCTTCAGATAATAAGCCGCTTATAGTTTAACTATAGATTACTTGCTAATACAATCCCATATTGATAATGGAAATCCAACCGCACACTGGCCAGTACTAAACACTTGAGACAAGCACATTATGATATTTCAAGACCAAAAACACATTCTTTTCCGACATTCCACCCACCTACAGACAATCATCCTTTTACAAGATCTATCCATTTCATAATATAAACTAAACCCCAATTTCCATTTATATAAAATACAAAGTCCTCGATAGCTTCCTGCTTTGAACGGAAAATAAGCAACCAAGACCATCCATCTCTTGTCAACTATATATAGTTTCAGTCTTCACTGTTGGAGTATCTTGAAGTCCAGTACTTCTCTATTTCATCTGCTGTTCTTCCAGGAATTCTCCCAGCAATTAAAGACCACCTAAATCCAAGATTAAAAAAAAAAAAGAGTGAAAACATTTATCAAATCCAGTCTAACGTGAAAAACCAAATATAGTCAGAACAAAAGTTCAGTACTTGTTTACATTTGGTCCAATTCACGATTCAGTCTGATGATAGGTTAACAGTTTGGTGTGGACCAACCATAATAATTTTCATGGTTTGCTTTGGTTCGAATCATGAAACTATGTTTTTCTGCACAAAAATTGAACTGTACCAAACCAAAAACCTCGATCATTTTTGTATTGTTTCCAATATCTTGATTTTAAGGATAGATTCACGGTTCATAACACAGTTAACATGGTCAAACCAAACAGTGATAGTATTTATGATTTGGTTCAATCCAGACCATAAATTGAACTGAACCAGTGTGTATACCCTGTTAAAGATGTTAGTAGACGTTAGTCAAATAGGCATGATTCTAATACACAAGAATCATCCTCAAATGACTACTAAATGTTCAACGCTTCGCCCTCGTTGTTCCATTACCATGCAACTGTTTGTGGTGTGTCAAATATAATATAATTTCACAACAAGGACTGAAATTCAAGTTTGAAAACTTGAATTAAACCCACCTCTCGCCCACTAGTTTATACATTCTAGTAATAAGCGTTTCCTCATCCTCGGAGAAGTCGAGCCTAGAATCTTGACTTTTGTCTTCTGCTGTAAAAGAAGCATAAAATTTAAATTTAAAATTGATGTCGAGAAGTTACTTAATAATTACTCCAACCTGATAATATAATCCACATGATATATCAATTAGGTACCTCTAGAGTCCACGCCCATGTCATCTGATGAAGAATTATCCAAGTCAGCCATGAAAGCTGAAACCCTTTCTTTTTTTGTTTTTTTTTTTTTCTTTGGTATGGTAGGAGAATTTATGAGTATAAAGACAATGTTCGTAATAGGAGTGAGTAGTAAGTACTAGGATTGTGTGTGAGTGTGAAAATAAAAGGGTCTTTAAGTCAAGTATTAATAGGTGTGACAAAGATTCTTGAGAGTGAGGGAAAAAACAATGGTCCTCATAACGGGTGGTTGGATGAGGATCGAAGAAGAATGGTAGTTGACAGAGTAAATTAAGGTCCAACTTTGATAGGTAGGTGGAGACTTCACTTCGGTTCGGTAGGTAGCAGAATATTTCTTGTTCACACCAAATCCTATTTTCAATGTATTCATTTATTTAAGGTTTAAAAAGATATATATATAATTACTTTTAAAAATTTGTAAGATTTATTTTTCAGACCATTTAATTATTGCTACGGAGTACGGACACCCATTTACAATTCCTTTTAATTTTTTTATTTCTAGTGTGGACATGGATGGACACAAGGGGACATCGAACGGTCCAGTTAATTTATGAATTTCCTATTTTGACTTTCTAATTAATTTATCACACGTAATCCATAGTTTGGAATGCACACATCATCGTCTTTTCATTCTCTCTCCTCTTCCATCCACCTTTGTTACATCTATCACAAACGAAAAAAATAAATAAAAAAAATTATATATATGTAAATAAAATTAAAGCTAGAAAGATTCTAATTATTTGTCTACGATGATCTAAATACAGTGATTATTGGCTTTTTGGTGTACATAGTGATTCTTTTCTTTTTTTTTTTTAATTATTTTTTTTGTAGATGTTCTTACGTTTATGTATTAAATTTATGTGGCAATTCAGGTATGCAAGTTGGGAAATGATAGTACAAAGCTAAGATTAATAATTTGAAATATTATATTATATAATTTCGTCCACTAACACCAAGGTAGCTAGGCTAGGCTTAATAGTTTTTTAATATGAAATTCGGTGATTGATCTATCTTTTATTCACCTTAAAAAGTTACTTTGACTTTTCGTTTATGTCATACTTTTTATTTTCCACAAAGCCAAGAAGGAGATTCATATCGTCATCAAGTCATTACTAAGACAATAGACTCCAATAGTCAGTTTTCTCATAAAGGCATAAACCATAACTTAAGTAAGCTTTATTATATATTTATTTTCATTAATGGTCATGCCATATTATCCATAAAACATATTCAAAACAAACTTTATTATTCGTCATATATCGATTTAACAAATTCCAAGAAGCATATTAAATGTTATAAAATATATAGGTTCAAGTTTTAATTTTTTAAAATTTACTCCCACACAACTTAAAAGAACATGATGTATATGGACTTTAAAGTTACTATGATGGCATGCATGCTAAAACCTAATTATCATTGATCATGTATATACCTATTTCTTTCTCAATTTTCTTTGTTTCTTTTTTTTTTTTTTTATTTTTTTTAAGAGGTGCAAGGATGTCAATGTACTACAGCAACAATTTCCACTAATTAATCCATTAATTAATTTTCTATTAGTCAGCTATACAACTTATGTAGCATTCTATTTAGTAATAATTGAGGCTAGTATATAGGATCTTTTTCTTTTTCTTGCCAAATGAGTATGCATAGTAGGATCACAATGTTCAATTTTAACTCATTTTCAAGAAAGGCAATTCAATCCTTGCTCTCTGTTTCTCATTGCAATAATTACAAAGTAAGAAATAAATTTATTTTTTTAAAAAATAAAAATTTAAAATTTTATAAAAAAATCAATAAAAACTTTTAAAAAAAAAGAAAAAAAAGAAAAAACTGGACTTGACCTCAAGCCCTCCACTCCTGCGATTAATCCCAAATATAATAGATCCAATGTATCACATAATATTCATTAAAATATCTAAAATGATGTGGAGTTAAATATTTTACAATTTGGTAAGAGATGCTTGTGTTTACAGGATCAGGTGGCACAGGTTGAGCCACCAATCAGGATAGACCACATGGCACGTAAAGCGCCCCGAGCCTTTTACACCAAGTGGAACTTATCATCACTTGGAATTGGTAATGGACCCAACCAAAATAAATATCACAAAATCTACATGAAATAAACAAAATGGAATCTTTAAAATTAAAAAAAAAATTAAATAAATATTAATAATCAATATGAATCAAAGTTCGGTGGGAGGAGAAGTCGTTTATTAGATATGAGCTCACGGCAAAACCAACAGGGCTTTGGCCACTCCTCAGTTCACACCCCAGCAGTGCGTTAATCTCATTGCAGCATTAATCCATTTAATTAATATAAAATCTGATATTTACATTTTACTAAATTAATGTCTTTTCTAAAAAAAAATATTTGTTAAATAAAAATTAGTTCTTGAAAAGAGCCTCAGTTTGTGTAACATTCACATTATTGACGTAAAATCTCACTGAAATCCACAAAACTTATTAAATTATCATCATAAGCCCAAGAACTTAATAATTTATAAAGAAAAAGAAGAGAAAAGAGATGAATTTTGGGGTAATTTAATAATTTCTTTCTTTTTTTTTCTTTGTCCACATATTAAAGCACCATCACTGCACTCCACAACTATAACAAAATAAATAAATAAACTTGAAAGTGCAAAACCAAATGAAAATGATTTTTTTTTTTAAATAAATTGGTTATTCTTCAAATTTTAAATTGGATCTTGAAAGAACTGTTTATGATTTTTATGGCATGGTTGTATAAAACTGACTTTCAGGAGTTATAAGCAGTAAAAAGTTACAGTAGAAGAAGATACAGCCTAAAAATCAGATCATCAAAACAAGCGACATAAAATTCAACTATTTATTTTAGGTTGGGAATATAATTCTTTTACTTTCTTTTTGGCTAATTATTTATCTACAATATTAAAGTATAAGAGACTTATTTTAATGCCACATGTTTTCAAAATTAATTTCTTACCAATGCATTTTTTTTAATTATCCTTCATATTAAAAGTCTTATATCAAAAACATATCAAATTTGATTTCAGTAAGTTTTATTCACTTTGGTAGTTCTACTTTCCTATATAATGTACTCTTCACTTTGCATGAAATTACTAAATTTCAGTAAATTAAAATGTTTCGGCAAAAAAAAAAAAAAAAGTAAATCAAGAAATCGAGATGTGAAAATCCGAAAGACATCTAACTCTTATGATAATTTTTACTCTTAATACATATTATTTAATCTCTTTATTTTAGACATACACATTGTAGAAATGTATTTCATGCTTATGATAAATTAAAATAAAGTTCATGGCAATTGAACTATTTGCGTATAGCTATTTCTCGAATTTATACTCTCCATCTTGTTTAATCTTTTAAATTCCTTTTCCTTATATACCAGGGTTTTTTTCTTATTTTATCTTTAGACCATTTCTCATTTTTATATTGTCTATCTAGTTTCTTATTTTCTTTTCCTTCTTTTTTTTTTTTTATCTTTTTTTTTTTCATAGAGCTTTTTAATTTCCTAAAAACCTCTATAAAAAGAGTTCCTAGCCTTAGCTATGATGGACGTTCATCATCCAGCTTTTTCACTAATAAACTCAATTATAGTGTATGGATTTATATTTCTTACGGTTAATAGAAAAGAAATAAAATAATTATTTTTAAAATAATTTTTATTATCTTATTTAATTATAAATTAATTTATAAAATTTTATTTTAGTTAACTTTTCTATTCCCTTTTATAGAAAATAATTATTACCTTTTGAAAGATGGTATTTTTAATTCTTTCTATAAAAAATAAAAAACTTAAATAATAGATAATTATATCTTCAATAAATAACTATTAATTATTTTTCTTAATGACTTTGCATAACATTTTTACTCCTAATAAAAATAATAAAAAAGTTTATTAAAATTTACAAAACAAAAAAGGAAAAAAACGTAAAAGGGGGAGAGAAGGCCCATTTTTATATATACTTTTAGATATTTTTTAAATTATTATTTAGTTATTTTTATCAAGGGTGAATGATCAATCTAAGTATAACTTTTGGAATTTGGGATTTAAACCTTCAATTTTGAATAAATACGCAAGAACATTATTTTCTGTATTTGCGATATACTAAAAGTTTTCAAGTGTAAAATGCATACACATAGCCAATAAATGTAAATGCAGCTGCTCCTGCATCTCAATCTCATGTGACTTTTCACTCCCATCACATTTCTTTGTGGGCTAATCAAGTTGCATTTATAATGAGAACACCATGAACTTGAGCATCCGATAATCATGAGCACTCACTTTAACTGCTCGAATTCTTCCATTCAGCATTGCATATCATAAACATAGATCCCAGTCTTGGAAAGACCAACAGTGAGTATTGAGCAATGAGGATTATCGTAGTCACATCGGGACGCGAATTTGCTCTCGAGATCGACATCCACGAACCTGTTCTCCATATCAAACATAAAATAGAACAATTGCTTCACGTCCCCATAAATGCACAAGTTCTTGCTGTTTCGGGATGGGAGCTGTTGGATGGTCTAGACATGGATGACTATCCGATTGTAAGAGAAGGAACGAAAATTGACCTTGCAATCAAAAGCCCAGTTAACTTCTATAACAAGATACAAATTGTCGTAAAATTTTCCGCACGAAGGATCAACATCGAAATTGATTGGAACGAAACAGTCCATAGCCTAAAAGAAAAAATACACATCCTGGATGGTATACCTATTAGAAGAATTTCACTCTTTTTCTGTGGCAGGGAATTGGAAGATGATTTCCGGTATTTGCATGAATACGGTGTGACACAATCCTCAGAAATAGTCGTGTTCCTGAAAAATGTTAATCGCCAGAGAGATGAAATTCCTTCCAGGAAAATTGGCCTGGTGGTGCAAACTTCTTCTTGTCTGCTGAATTCAGCTTCGATTCCTCTGGAGATGAAGGATTCGAGTACCGTCAACGAGCTGAAACAGGTCTTACTAAGCAATAACATCCTTCCCCTGGACGATTATATATTCATACATAAACAGAGGATCATGCGCGATAGTTGTAGTCTCCGATGGCATGGAGTGGAAAATGGGGACTGTCTTTATGTTTTTCGTGGCACTGTGACTTGCACTGAGTAAGTAATGTAAAATCAGATTTTTACAACATTTTAGTTGTGAAACTTCCTTATTTTCAGTAGCATGACAAAGGAGAGTTATATAGCTGCTTGCATCGCAAGGTGCAATGTGATTCTGAAGTATGTAATGTAGCATTATATATTTATATTACCTTGATTTCGTTAAATCCATCGTTGTTTTCTTCAGTTCTATGTTTTAAGTAGGATTTAATGTGAGTTTTAGATTCTTTCCAGCAGGTGTGTCAGGATTTGATTTTCCTGATAGCCCTGTATTGAGATAAGATTGAAGCCAGATTTAGCAGAGTCCCCTGAAACAAATGGGGCCACGGAAATAATCAAGAGTATCAGAAATTTAGAAAAATCTTATAATGAACAAAGCGAGAAGGAAAGGATCAACAGTCCAATGTTCCGATCCAAGTGTTTAACTTAACCTTATATGCGAAACAAAAGTGGGTGGTTTTGTCATTTCCAAGTGGTTCGACTAAATATAGCATGAGCTACATAAATAGCTCTAAGAAGTGTTCTTAATGATAAAATAAATGCAGGTTTACAAGCCAAGCAACAGTAAATCAAATAAGAAACTGATATTAATGAATAATTGCAAGTTCATTTATTGTCAATAGCACAAGGGCTTCAATATCAATACTAGAAGAAAAAAACACAAACTACTTATTAAGAAATATAGACATGCAATGATATGGGAAATTTTGCCAGGAAATCCTCAAACAAACCATGATAGATAAATCTATTAACTTACTTAGTCCTTATAGTTCCTTGATCAATGTTTATTATAATTAAAGTTTTATATTTATCAGATATTAGCACATGATAATTTGAAGAGTTTATAAATACTTGACATCAATAGTAAGTGATGGTGGAAGGTAGCAGCAATAGACAACTATTGACAATATTGTTTAGCAACCATAAGAAATGAATAGAAAATAAGGAAACTAATTAATTTTCTCAGTTATCACTTGCCACCACTTGTTACTATTTTTTATCATTAAAAGTAATTGGTACTCTAAAATTTCTAAGATTATTATAATAATATTTCAAAATTTTAAGGCTTTGATTGTAACAAAAACAAATAAATCAAAAAAAAAAAATCAGAAAAGTATTTTTCACAAAACAAACAAATCGTGTCTCCTACCTACAACTTTTTTATTTTCCTAGTCAATGGACAAATATTTGAATAGATGTCATGTAATTACATGACTAATCTTCGGACTCAGGGCTACTGGATCTGATGCCGCCGGAAGGCCGAGATGAATCACCGATAAGATTAGATTCTACAGGTGGCTTGAAAAATAGATATATATGAGAACCATCTTCAACACCTAAATCAGATAACAAAGCTCCATTTTCAACTTCATTTATGAGGCGTTTGGCATGGTTGTCCAGGACTAAAACTAGACGCTGGTGAGGAAGCTTTTGTTGAGATTCAATTTCCATTTTCAGGTCAGACACTTTAGCATTGTCGGCCACTTCTACATGAAATAGGTTTCCTGTTAAGATCTGTATCACTAACTTCATCTTCTCGTCGTAAATTATCTTTTGATCTTGTATTACTTCCAGGATTTATGTATAATTGCAAAAACATGCGAACATGATACCTAAGATTGGTGAAAAATCCTGAGAGACTATGTTCATGTACTGTAATGTTTGCTATCTTTTCGGATGTTAGTTTTCGCCATGCATATTTGATGGGTATGGAAAGTAGGAAGTAGTTATGATATTTCCTAGCAGATAAACATACAAATCAGCTAACGCGCAGAGGATGAATTCTTGATTCCGAATGGTATCTCAATCTATATTTCCTTAATTAAATGCGGTTATATACAAAGGAAAATGTCAATGGTGAACATTCATACCAATATATATCATATATCTCAATACATAATTGGAGGCATGTATGGATGAAAACATATTTGAGAATAGGAAATCTCAATTGAGATATGAGGGTATAGGCATTAGTTTAGATTGATTTTATTTTTTACCAAATGAATCGGATGGGACATGGTAGAAATATGATTTTTTTTTTTCATGAATTAAGTTTTAAAACTTACTCTTTATTTATTATTTTACAATTGGGTTTTCACTATCTTTTTTACTGATATTATTTTATAAAGTAATTTTCACTTTGTATATTTGTGTTTTTACCAATTGATGCATCAAATTCCCTTATTTTTGTTTTTTATGGTTCGCATATCTATTATGTCATTGCATGTTACTAATAATTAGAAAACGTGTTTCAACTATTGATTGGGCTATATTTTCTATTAAATGAACATTCAAATCAACTAAGGAAAAGAGCAATATTTTCTTAATCAACTACAACATATAATACAACTATCAGGAGATAGAAATCCAAGCCGATCATTCAATTGGAAAACCGGTATTAGGATAAAGTTTGATGTTTCCAATTGATATCTCCTCTATATCTCTTAAATATAGGTTGCACGAGCAAAAAAAGTAAAAAGCAAGATTCATATATGATATTTATCATATGTAACATTATGTAGTTGGAGATGTATACGCATAGAAATATCATTTGAAAACGAGAAATCTTGATTAAGAAATAAGGCTATAAGCATTACTTTAGATTTGTTTTATTTTTGGTCAATAAATTTACATTTTTGGAGGATCCAGATGGGCATAAAATAGAAATGTGCTATCAATAAATTGTGACAATTAAGCTAGTTCATCGTCTACTTTTAAGCCCTTAAATTACCAAAATAATTATGAATTCTCATTCATAACAGATCCAACCAGCAAACTCACTTCATTAAAACATCATGTTTTGATTAAGGCAAAAGACCAATAAAATTTTACAAATAAAGCCCTGATAGTGATCTAAGTCATTTGACATGTCATTTGCATAATAAATGGCATATAACACCATGAAAATTATCAATTAAACTAGAGGCAAGATAAGGTTTTTCTCTAATTTATGAGAATTGTTGGGGGCAACTTTGCTGTTTTTTTGCAAAAGCAGATTCATTCCTTGGCCAGAATCTGGGATTTTATTCCGGCGATCCTCTGCACCCCGAAGATCGTCGGAGCTATTTCTCATGGGGAAAACTAGTATTCCGGAGGGTTCTATGCAAATTCTAGGAGTGATTTGAGTAGGTTCGATAATTCCACCGAAACCTACTAAGGGTATTTGTATATATTTGCTCTTTTGCTTTGATTTACTTTGGACCCAGTTGTTGTAAAACAACTTGATTTTACATCTGCTCCATGTCCCTGATCGGTCCAATAGCGGGGGAAAAATTGGTAGATTAGGTGTTAAATCTATGTCTCCACACATATTTGTATTTATATATTTATTTATTAATATAAGTGTTGATTTGGTCCGTCGTAAATCAGCCAGTCAGCCTATCCTACAGCAGGGAGAAATCATTGTCGTTCCACTTGCAGCTGTTAATCCTAGGTTAAAAGGGCCTAGAGTTTTTAAAACACTGATAAGTTGCTTCTAAGCTATTAGGTTGTGAATTCGGGATATTGAACAAATGAAGGAAAAGATTTAGGAGTACTAATATGTCTTTAGCCTACCTAGCATTGACTAGAATGGACTTCTCTTATGCAGTTGGTCTAGCCATTTGAGTTATGCAGTCACCAAAAAAGCCTCATTTTGAAGTGGTGGTATAGACATGGAAAAGGGGTGACCCGGCCCTAAACCTGCCCTTAAATTACCATGTGACGACTTTTTTTTTTTTTTTTAAATTAAAAAAATTTGTAAAATTGAAGCTAACTATGATGGTGATCGCGAGACTAGACGACCATGGTGTAGCTAGTGTTAGTCAATAGTACGTCTCTCAGCAGTAGATGCCTAGCCGCAGTCATGATCGCACGATTAAGTTCATGGTTGATGCAACTTATGAAAGTTCCTAATTAGCAAGCTATTTATGCAATACCACTATTTTGTGATAATTGTTTAACTATTTAACTAGTTGCATTATTCAATGTAAGGATAAAACATGTAGAAGTCGATTATTATAAAAAAGTAAGATTCAATTTCAAATCTATTTTAGTATATCAAACGTAATATTATGAAAAAGTAAATTTAGCTAAGAAAATTCTATAATTAAGAAAATTCTCCCTATAATTAACCAACCATTTGCCTTTTATCTTTTATGAGTAAGCGGTCATGAGACTTGAATTATAATCTTAAATCATCCTTTATATAAATCTTATACCTAATTTTTCTAAAACACCTAATAAATAAATACAATCATAAGTCCTTCGATAATTATTTAAAAATGCCTTTTAGTACTCAATTGACATATAAAATCGAAAAGATAGAGGAAAAAAAAATTTTCCAAACTTAACAGCATATTTGCAAAGGGGTTATCTCAATTGATAAAACTCAAAGAGGTTTAAAACATAAATGAACATAAAAGAAAAAGCTTTTTTTTTTTTTTTTAAATCTCGTGAAAAATTTTATTGAAAAACACACTTTTAATCCTTAAAGTTTACTTACTTTTTCATTTAAATCTTCAACTTTTTTTTTATATGAGTTCTTAATATTTTCAAAACTTTACAAAAACAAAACTTTTATTGAATACATTAAATTTTTTATTCATTTTGAATATGTATTAGCTTTCAATTAAGAAATAAACAATAAAATAAATTAAAACTGTAAATTTAAGATAGTTAAATAAAAAATTTGAGTAAATATTTAGATTCAAATAATTCATTTAGTTTAATAGTAAAGTTTCATGTAAAAATATTTTGGTTAATGTCATTAACTAAACTATCACATGTGCATTAAATAAACAAAAAAAATCCAAAATATTTCCTACCTTACAAATTTCTCTATCCGTGGATTTTCCCTTATCCCTTCCTTCTTTTCTTCCCTTCCCTTTTTCTTTTTTCACTTAAGTCAACCGTATAAAAAAAAAAAAAATCTAAAACAGAAAACAAAGAAAAAAACCCATATCTTTTACATACGAACTCGAAATTATAATTTAAGACTACCAACATGATCCTTGAAACGAGCTTTATGAAACTAGACCTCACTTGCATGGTAATTTTCAACTTCAAAATTCGAGTACAATTTTAAAAGTATAACACTAGGTTTCCAAGTTTAAGATATAGTGAGAAAAGTTAGAAATATAGGAGTTAAGATGATCTTAGTAAAAATGGTACATAATAATGTATTTTATTTTCTTGAATTTTAGGTGAAGGAATCAACTTAACTCAACAACCCAATGACTATTTTCTGCCCTAAGAGAAAATAAGACCAAAGTGAGTGGGAATTCAACGATTTACTATATTGATTATATTCTATTGCATGTAAACTGGATATACATACATACATACATACATACACACACACACACACACACACACATATATATATATATAGTTGAGGTTTCTATTGTGTGGATGTGTGTTTTGTTGTGATCATGCGAGTGTTTGCTAGTGTCCATCGTGTATTCTAGTGTGTGTTTCGTTGTGATTATGTGGAAGTTTGCTAGTGGTTTCATTGTGGTGTCATGGTGGTGTGTGTTGTGAGTTGCTGGTGGTTTTGTTGTGGTGTCATGGTGGTGTGTGTTGTGCATTGTTGGAGTGTCCTAAGGTATGTGATGCCACCAGAATGTGTGTTAAGTGTTCTGTTGGTGCGAGCTTGGCTAGTGGTGATGTTGTATTGTGTGGCGGTATGTATGTGCCAGTGTGATTCTTGGGGCACGCGTGTGTGTCCACATGTGTGTGTGTTCGAGTGTGATGTGTGTGTGCGTGCTTTCTGATGTGCGGGTGTGTGTTCTATGGATGTTTATCTATGTGTTGCTTTATGTGTGTGTGTGTGTGTATGTACTGTTGCTGTGCCGAGAGCGTATGTTTCTCTATATGTGAGTGTAATTGAAGTGAGTGTGCATGTGAGTAGTAGTGGTGCATTGTGGTGAATGTGTGTGAGTGTCTTGCTTTTGGTGTGGTGTGACATAGATGCTTTCTATGTGTGTGTGTGTGTTTAGTTAATGTGTCCAAGTGCATGAGTGTGTCCTCTGTGTTGTAGTGTGTTTGTGTGTGTGTGAAGGTGTGTCGTGTGTATGTGCATATGTAGGCATGTGTGTACTCGGTTATGCTGGTATGTGTGTGTATTTTTCAGCAAGGGTACATTAAAGTGTGTGTGTGTGTTGCTTAGCAAGTGTGTGTGTTTTTATAGCATTGACGTTTTGGTGTGCATGTGTTGCTTAGCAAGTGTGTGATTTTCCAATGTGTTGGTGTGCGAATGCACATCATCTTGTGCTAATGCGTGTGTATGTAATTGTTTGTGCTAATGTGTGTATGTGTTTGCCTGTGCTATGTGTGTTTTGTGCATGTGTGTGTATGGCTATGTGTTGAAGTGTGGTGCTTGTGTGTGGGCTTATGTATGGATTAGGTACTATATATATACATATATATATTATAGTAAAAAAAATAATGATGAGTATTTCTTATTGAAAGATTTGGTTTTTATAGTGTGTCTTTAGACTTAAATTTCATTGTATATCATAAATACCTACTGAGTAGTGTGTCTTGCTAATCAGTTTGCAAATATTCATTTTTTGATCACCCAAAAACAATGAATTAATTAATAAGACTTAAATAAAACTTGTCATGTATTGGACAACACATTACATTTAAATTGGAGGTCATCACTGTTATAGTACATATAAGAAGTAATCGTACAGGAATTATTGTTTCGCTAATGGTGAACTACATAACTAAGGGGATTTTTCACATCTTTGATGAAACCAAGTGGAAAAGTCTTGCATGTTTTTGAAGGTGTGTGTTCGGTGTGCTAATCGAATACTGTGAACTTAAGACTTTAAAAACCTTAAGATGATCAATAAAGAGATAAGATGTGAATAAGTAGATCGGGATATCTAAACACTGATAGTTATGAGCCCAAGGTCAAAGGAAGCATTAAACCCTAGATTTTACGGTGGTTATTGTAAGATCGTGTGCGATGTTGTATTGCATTTGATTGTCAATACATAGCATATGTTTAATAAACTTGATTAACTTATTTGTATGTGTGTAGTATTGAGAGATTGTACTCCTATTTCATTGAACAATAATAGCTCACCCTCTTTTAAACCTTATGATGGAGGTCACAATTATGAGAATCTTTCAAGTAAACTTATTACTCAAGTAAGTAATTCTTTGATGGAAAATATGGGAATTGGGAATAAGGATCAAGAGATAGAGTAGGCTCCCCTTATAAATTATGTTAGAAGACTATATTGTATTATGTTATAAATATTTTAATCAAGTTAGTGGAATTTTGGTCTACTGTGTAATATAACCTAAATAAGGTCTATTTTGAGATAATATGTATGATAAATAGATAAAAAAAAACCTTAAATACAATGCTAGACTTTGAACGTCTAGATTGCAATAAAAGAAAAATGAAATGAGAGCTAAGATAATGCCCTTTCTTCTATTATCTAATTTTCAATAGGTTAATTTGATATGATGGTTTAAATACTTTGTGGTTGTCTAATAAGAGTTAGGTGACGAGTTGTCATGTTTAGGATCCCCTAAGGGCATAACATTTGGGGACACTAACCTAAGCTCAAAAAATTATTTATAAAAAAATTCAATTTCCATTGGCTTTAAAACACTCCTTACAGATTATTTATTGGGGCCATACCCTTTACACAATTTAGATATAGTGTTATACTATGTCGAATGTAACATACCTCTCTCTCTTTCTCTCTCTCTTTTTTTTTTTTTTAAATCCGCACTCGTATTAAATCCTGAGTATGAAGCCAAAAAATTATCCACTCTTCAAACAAATAAACCATGTTTGTTCAAAAGAAATTTTATGTAGTTCACAAGAAAAGTCCTTTATCATAATGTAAACTTATCCTCACTAGTGTAAATTACTAATAAAATAACCAACTATATACACCCTAAAAATCTGTAAAAATTTAATTTTGCCACTAAGACCACTAGAAACTTTATTCTCTTTAAAAACCTTTTCAACAACATCTTAGATGTGATTGATTAGTTTGACTCTATTACCTGGTTGGATATACTAATGCTAGTTTAATGAAATAAGTAAAAATATTGATTGAATCACAAATCAAATTAGATTGAATTGAATTGAGCTATAAATTAGGTTCAAATAGTTTTTATAGATTCGAAAAAATTACCAATGAAATTGAACCATGAGGAGTAAAAAAAGAAGAAGATAGAGGTAAAAATTTAGAAATATATAACTAACAAAAAAAAAATTTATGTTACTTATTCAATTCCTCTTCTTATTTAGTATTCATTAAATAACTTACTATTTTTTTTTAATTTTTAATTTGTACTTATTGATTGATATAAAAACTATAATTATCTTAAGAAAAATAATAAAATCTCTTCAAATATATCAAATGGATATTGACGATAATGAGTGATATAAAAAAAAATAATAAATTAAATATTTTTTATATCAAGTAAATTTTTCTTGACTTATTAAATTTTATTTATAAAAAATTTTAAACACGTGTAAAAATGATTCTAAAATTAAACCAAACCAAACTAAACCATTTTTTTTTGTTCGAAAATTTTAAGAATTAAATCATATGATTGGGTTTGATTTAGAAAAAAAAAAAAATCAAATCGTAATATATGATTTAATTTAGTTCAAGGGACAAACCATATTAAACCGCACTCACACCTAATTAAAACTTGATTCCATATCCCTAGCACGTATTTGAACAACAATGCCAGGTCTCCTTACCTTTTTCCATAGTAAAGAGTGTAATACAATTGTAATGAAAATGGTTCTAAACACATTGTTCAATCAAATAAAAATAAAAAAAATCCAATAACAGGATTATATGTAAACGATCCTAATCTTTTTTCTTTTTATTTTTTTGCATCATTTTGAAATTATTTGTTTGGTAAAATAAGATATTAAAAAGATAAAAATATAGGTTAGGTTGTTGTAGCTTAATGGCATAAATACTAGTTTGTTAAGTAGGATAGATTGAGTTCGAATCCCCTTTATGTAATTCCTAAATTAAGTATTTAATAATTTTTTTTTAAAAAACAAAACATATATTTTTTAAAGCACATAAGCTTTCTGAGTGCCATATTTCAAGGAGCAATCGACCTAAGTATAGATAGGAAACAAGCAAAAGAAATGCTAATCCAAGGGTCTTCACCCATGACGAAGATGCAAAATAGACAAAAAAATACCGAAAATGGACTGAAACTAAGAGCTCTTCTGTAACTTGATTTAGCACACGTATGTATAAGGTTGCATTGGCTGCCACAACAATAGCAAAAGACTATGCCACATCTGCACGCATGGAGAACAAACAGGTTTTTATCACCCACTGCAATCTCAAGCAACTCTAATAATATTGAAATAGAACCACATCTACAACATATATTAAAGCTTCTAAACTTCATCTTTAATTTATGATTTTGCCAAACAACTTACTCATTCATCTCTTAGGCAGTTAATTTCGTGTTTTGAGGATGATCATATTTTGCATGTCCTTTTAAATCAGGGTTCATGCTGTCTCAATTTTGATGTTCTAGTGGTGTGTCTCCATCAATTATAATCAAACACCTTAGCAAGTGAAACGAACTTTTGTCAATATGTATCAATTCGATTATTTGATTATAATTGGTGGAGACACAATTAGAACATCAAAATTAAGATAGTGAATATCCATCGGTGTTGATAATTATAATTCAAGTAAGTTGCACACCTGCAATGAATTTTAAGGCAACCGCCATTGCGCTCCACATAGTTTCTACATCCAGGGCACCTTTGCCAATCGTTTCCCAGTGGGAGATAATCCCTATTGTTCCTAGAGCATCGATGGTCCTCTTGCCATGGACTAGAACACCCAAAACAGCAACTTTTCTTGCAATTCGGACAAGTGATTTTTCGATTCCAAACATCACTCACCCCACTACATTCGTTTACTATGATTTCCAAGCATGCCATGTTTGGACAATGACATCTCTCTAGTCCTCGAATGGTCGACTCACATAAAACATCGCACCATCTATCAAATAATGCTTTGGGAATAAATCCCTTGCATTTAAAAGGATTTAGTATGTGATTCTTGCAGGCTGCCTTCAATGGACACCGAATACTCGCAGTGTTGCTCGAGATTTCTGCTTCTATGTATTTGACGATGCAGCATGTGCAAAAAGAATTAAAACATGCTCTAAAAGGCCGAGTCTTGAAACATTGATCTAAGAGAACGGTTTCCATGCAAATTTTGCATTCAAACTTCTCCATCCCTTCTCTGCTTTGCTTGCTTTGGTAACAAATAAAAGAAAATTATGACAGTTCCATCTACATTTTTAATGAGATCGATTCAATAAATTATATATAACAAATCTCAACTATTAATTATTGTTAAATCTTTATTGTTAATATGTATCGATTTCATTAAAAATACAAGCGGAATGATAGGAAAATCCTCATAGCATATGTTTATTAGCTCATGAAGATAAATATGTATCCCCTCCATCTAACTGAGAGGATATGTACTAAATACATCAAATTTATCCAGTATCTAATATATGATCTAAAAAAAGGGATTGGAGATAGATATCTTAGGATTTACTTTGATTTCTCAATTATTAAATGATTTGACCTTTGATAGATTTCGAAAACAAATATATTTGATTATTAGATTTGTTGATTGATCATTGTTTATAGATATGATTTTATGCTTAGTCCGCATGTACGTTTGGTTTTTAAAACATAAATCCTTAAAAATAGAATTTAATTTACAGGAAAATTAATTGTTATGGTATTATCAATAGATTATAATCTATTATGTAATTTTTTATATTATGAAAAAACAAGCTAGGAGTATATATAACATGCAGCACCAAGAAAAATGAATTATACTTTTGCACAAAACGAATATAGGATGAGATAATATTAGTTACGACTTCCCTATATTTGTAAAGTGCAAAATCTCGCGTGATTTATTATTAATTGACTTTGTTATAGAGGCATGATAAATTGTTATCTTACTTATGTTAGTAGAAATTTTTTATTAAGATACACATAATATTTATACGTGTAAATACAAGGTTAGAATATCGGGTGTATTATAAGGTGGCATATGAGACAACAACACTCTTATGTTTGGTGATTTAAGTAAAATTAATCTAGAGGATAAGTATTTCAAGAGAGAAAATGTATTAACATGATGGGGAATAGAAAAGATTACAATTCATTTTGATGCTGAAGGTATAGTTGGTGAATTAGGGTAAAATTTTAGAGTCTTACAGTATTTGAATGTAAAAGAGAAAGCACCAGTTACATATGGAAGCGATGTCTATTCATATAAGACTAAGGTAACTCTTTAATAACAATAATTAGTTTCACAATATTTAGAAGTAAAGCGGAGCATTAATTATAAGAAATTTTACTTATTTTTTTTAAGTCCTTAAGCTTTTTTTTTTAAATTTTTTTATTTAGTCTTCAACGTTTTCAAAATCCTATAAAGATAGGATTTTAATTAACGCTATTTTTTTGTTCATTTTGAGCATGTATTAACTTTCAATTAGCTTTAAGTTAATTACCCAAGGTGGTTAGAGTACACATAAATTCTTCCAACTCCTTTTCTTAATTTTAATTATTATTTTTATATTTTTTATTTTATTATATCATTAAAGATATTTAATGTTATCTTTTATTATATTATGTAAATAAGTATATTTAATATTATATTTTTATTAATTTAATTATTATAAATAAATTGAAAATTGATATGTATTACAGATTGATAAAAAAACTTAATAGATTTGATGGAAAGACATTTTTTTAAAGGTTTTAAAAAGATTGAGAATTCAAATAAATAAGCAGTAACAATTTATAGTATATACATATATCTTCACATACCTTTAAGCATCTTTAATACAAAAAATTTAAAATTTCAACCTCACTTATTTATTTATTTATATTTTATTGATGGCCGGTTCACACATTGTCATTTTTTTAGGATACATGCTTCTACAGTTAAAAAGTCAATTAATGTTCTATGTATTCCAATATTTCATTAACCTACTTACCTCAATTTTTTTTCCCTTAATATACACATGCCATGATTATTTTCTGTCATATTATTCATACTCTGTTTTATCAAGCACATGCTCCGTATGCGCGTGTTCCTACTAGTATTGTAGTCTAGGAAAAAAACTATATGAGAAACATATATTGAAGATTAGTTGAATCGTATAATAAATAAAATAATTTTGATAATGTACTGTATATAAGAATTGATTACATCAATATTGGCATAGGAATGGAATATTTGAATTCCCTTTCCCAATTAGTTGTGTACTATATAGTTGAAAACAATAATAATAATAATTGACTCATACCCTACCGTCATATTATAATTAATAACTATATTGTAAGTTCTAACAATTTATGATAGAATACTAGAATGCTGCCTAATATATATTAGAGTAAATGTATTGATTACTGATTAAACCGACGTACAAACAATGATGACAGCATCTAAAAGTATTCATAAACCTTTACATATAGCCATTAGCCATGAGTCTAACAGTAGAGTGTTATATGTTCGTGGTCATATGCATCCACGGTAAACCCTAGCTAGAATCAAATACCAATTAAGCAACGGAAAGATAGTCTCTGAAAGAATAGCACTCAATGGATTTCAGATTAACAACTTAATCCAGAAAAGAGTTTCAACAAAAAGACAATGAATCTTGCTAAGTTAGCCAAGTGGCTTTATCTAGTATCTTATAAACATCAACTTAAACTATCGCTTCATAAGAGAGTTTGCATGCTAACTATGAAGAGAGAAGCAGACTGACTCCGACAAGGGAGTCATCACAACGTAATCTAGGTATTTGACATTATCACATGTAAGATGATAGGGCCTTTCGACTCTCATGTCGCTAGCTTCACTCAGTTTAATCTACAATCTTTCCAACGTATCATAATAATCTACCGAAAATTTAAACTTTTTAACACTAAACTCATTGGATCATCGACCACGCCAGCAAAATTTAAATTATTCACATTGATTGTAAAATTAAGGAAAATATGAAAAATTACTTGAAAATAATCTAGATGTGGTTAGACCTACCACCTACATTATCATTATCATTGAAGATGTTGTCGAACTTAATATGATAAACCTAATTCCTTGATGGGGAATGCAGTTACGCAAAATTATAGAAAAATCTAAACAGAATAATAAAAACTACACACATCAAAATATATTTCTTGAACTGAAAGTTACACACAGCAATAACATTATAAAAGTAAAAATATAAGAATCCATGGTTAAAAAACGTACCTTAATTATGTTTATATCGATTTTTCCAATGCAATATTTTTAAAAAGAAATACCCAAATCAATTTCTGGTAATTATAAAGAAAAAGAAAGATAACAAATAAAATATAAGAACAGAAAGATTATAGAGAAGAGAGAAGAGGGGTGGGGGGGGGGGGGGGGGGGGGGGGGGGGCGCGGGGGTGTGTTTGGGTGGTCTGGTGTGAGAAGAGAGAAGAGAGGGAGATGAGATATTACATAAAGGAAAGAAGAGAAAGGAATGTGACTATATGAGAGAGAGAATAAATAAAAATAAAATTATCTAATAAATTAAAAGCTATTACAGATATTACATAGAATATCGATACTATTTAAATTTAAATTTATATTAATCAACGGTCAAACATAGCCAGCGAAAGAAAAACATCCACTACGCTTCATATTAATAACTTAATCTACAAACAAAAGAGCTTCAACAAAAAGGTAATGAATCACAAGTTCTATAGTACGACATTTTTCACGAGTAGGATTATCGAGCCTCCCGACTCTCATCTCATTAAGTCTACCAAAGTTTTAAACTTTTCCTCACCCTTCAACACAAACCCTAACGCGGAAACGTCTAGCAAGCCAACAAAGTTTAAATTATTCACATCGATTGGAAAATTAGGGGGGAAAAAAAAACTTAAAAGATAATCTAGAAGTCGTGACACATACCACTGACATTATCATCGAAGATGTGTCGTACTTCATATCGATAAACCTACTTCCACAATAAGGATTGTCGTTACCAAAAAAAAAAAAAAAAACCCTAAACACAACAACAACAATAATAATATACGTTGCACATTTAACATATACCTTCTAAACTGAAGGTTACGCAATAATAAAATTATAATAAACATACCTTAACTAGGTTTTTACCGATTTCCCCAATGCCATATTTTTTAAAAAGAAATAACCAAATCAATTTTTGGAAAAAAAGAAAAATATTAAAGCAAGACAACAATAACATGTACACATACATTGAAGACTAGGGACGAAACTAGAATTGTCGAATTGGGGGCAGATTTTGCCCTCAAGTCAATATAAAATTATTTATATAAAAATATTCACCTATTATTTATAATCATGGTATATTTTATATATACAAAAGGACTTCATTGAAAAATAAACTTCGAGATTTTCTAATACATAATATAAATAAGTTAATTTTTTTTGAGAAAATGATAACAAGTAACTAAGATATTTGTAATTATAATTTTCGTTACAATTATTAATTAATAAGTAGCAAGTTAAGAGATCATTATCTTGTTAACTAATACCTTCTAATGAATTTTTTGCTTGAAAAATTATGGGTTATATTGTCCGATTAGTTATATTACTAAAAATTGTTTTAGAAAATATATAGAAAGTGTACAAATTGATTATAACTTAAGAACAATACAATTATGAAAAAGAAAAAAAGAAAAAAAAGTAAGAAATATTTATTTCTAAATCATATGAAATAAATAAAAAATAAACAAAAAGGAAAAAAAAAAACTAGAGAAATAAATGAGGGAAAGGAAAATGGAAAGTAATATGTGAGAGTTAGATATGAAAAATAGTCTATCGGGATTTTTTTTTTTTGTTGGTCTTCGAGTGTGTGTATGATTTGAAACAAGCAAGAAAAGTTGAGCTATGGAGGGAACTTAGGTGTGGATCCTTTGTTGAAATGAAGTCGAAGTGTTTTTAACATGGCCATTTAAATGCTCAAGTTAGAGTTTGATGAGATTGAGCTAAGAGAGCTTAAAGAAGACTTAAGAGTGATAGGTTTCAGATCCCTTTACTCAATGGCCAGTCCTAGTATTTATAGAAGGGATGGATAAATAGTTAAGGTAAGAAAATCATGTGCACATCCCATTGAGTGGCTCCAGCATTTTAGACTAGTGGAGTCATGAGCAATTATAGACCTTCATTGCTTCCACCTGTCCTTAACTAGAATTCACTAGGTCATGTCAACCTGACTTGTTTATAGGGGCTCAAGTTATTCCAACAGCTTGGAATATTTTAGGTCATGCTAGGCATGGGACCGAGGTTGATGGAGGCACAAGGGACATGGGACACACGGCCTGAACACACGGCCGTGTAGTGATTGGTAGATTTCCATAGAGTCATACACGACCCCCATACACGGCCGTGCATCGAGACCGTGTATTTGATCCAGATTTCCACAGAAGCATACACGACTTCCTTACACGGCTAGGAGACGGCCGTGCATCGCGACCGTGTATTCAATCCAAATTTCCACAGAATCATACACGGCCCCCATACACGACCGTGCATCACGACCGTGTATTCGATCAAGATTTCCACAAATGTGTACACGGCTTCTTTACACGGCTAGAAACATGACCGTGTACCTAGTCAAGAATATTCACAGAGTCATACACGGCTTACATACACGGCCGTGTATGAGACCGTTTGTAGACGCATATCTTATTATTTCTTCCACGTGTACGCTTAGATTTTCCCCTTTTAGATATTTTATGAGGCCATATAAATACTCTTTTGTCAGATAGATTAGGGTTATGTTTGATTATCATATTTGAATACACTTTGAGAGAGAATTTTCTCCAATTTCCGGGTTGTGCGCAACTAGATTTGCATCAAAGAGTGTTTCTTTGTTGTGGGAAACCAATCCAATTTCGGATTCGTTTCGTTTTCGCTTTCCGCGCTGCGTCAGTTGGTATCAGAGCAAGGCTATTTCCTGTAGAGATGTCAACTCATCAAGGTGACGATAGCGGTCGTGTTCTTGACGGTGTTCAAGATGCGAGGTTTCAAGGGAACCATCAATGGGTTCCTAGGGCAGAGTTCGACGCAATGCATCAGAAGGTCGGGCGTATGGAACGGCGCCTTGATGAACTGATCGAGCATTTCGATGCTCTGGTGGTAGACCCCAATAGGGTTGGTGGCGCTGGCAGGAATCCACCACGTGCGATGGAGGAATTCGGGGGATGCATAATCCGACATGTTGTTGAGAACAGGTGGGGACGCGTGGAGAGTGAGGAGTCCAGCGAAGAGAGTGATGATACGTACGGAAGTAGACCGCGACGAGGACGTGGTGGAAGAGGCGGTGGTCATCGGATGGCTCATCATGGAAACCACCCTAGAGAAGGTGAGCATAGGAGGAACCGTGGGGGTTATGATCACGGGGATGGCGGAGACTACCGTCTGAAGGTTGATATTCCATGGTTTGATGGCAGTCTCAACATCGAAGGCTTCCTTGATTGGTTGCCGGAAGTAGACCGGTTCTTCGACTACATGGAAATTCCCGAGGACCGTCGTGTAAGGCTGGTGGCATGTAGGTTGAAGAGTGGTGCTTCGGCATGGTGGGAGAGATTGCAAAGTAGGAGGCAGAGGGAAGGAAAGCACCTGGTGAGATCATGGTATCGCATGAAGCAGTTGCTGCAACATGACTTCCTCCCGTCGGATTACGAGCAGATATTGTTCCAACAATATCAGCGGTGCCACCAAGGACAACGTTCCGTGCATGAGTATACGGCGGAGTTCATGAGGCTGGCAGAGCGGAATGATTTGAGGGAGAGCGAAGGTCAGCAAGTTGCTAGGTATGTAGAAGGACTGAAACTACAAATTAAAGACAAGATTGGGGTGACGATGGTGAGAACCCTCGTAGAAGCAAAGAACTTGGCTCTCAAAGCCGAACTTGTGTTACAGGAGCAAGGGAGTAGATATGGGGGAGGACGGAAAGGGTATGTAGGCGAAGCTATAGGTGGTGGTAGTCAACCGGTACTTGAGAAAAGTAGGACTACACCATATAAACCAATTGAGGACATGTCTAGGAGGGAAGAGAAAAGTGAGGGGAAGAAGCCAATGGAGCAGAAGGGAGCTCAAAGACAGAACAACCCCTATGCCAAACCTATATTGGGCAAATGTTTCCGATGCAACCAACCGGGTCATCGGTCAAACGAATGCCCAGCGAGGAAGAGCGTCAACATCTTCGATAGGGAAGATGATGAGGAAATCTGCTGTAAGCCCGATGGAGAGGGAGAATATTATGAGGAAGAAGAAGAAGCAGCGGAGCCAACATACGTAATTCGGCGCATGATGCTCACCCCAAAGCAAGAAGAGTTCACGCAGAGGCACCAGTTGTTTCGCACACGGTGTACTATCATGGGGAAGCTATTTGAGTTAATAGTAGACAGTGGCAGTTGCGAGAACATCATAGGAAGGGAGGTTGTGACACAACTGCAGCTGCCCGTCGAGAAGCACCCGAATCCTTACACTATTGGCTGGATCAAGGCCGCCGAGAAAATTGAAGTTAAGGAGAGATGCAGGATACCTTTCTCAATAGGGAAGTACCGCGATGAAGCATTCTGCGACATTGTAGACATAGATGCTTGCTACATCTTGTTCGGGAGGCCATGGCAATTTGACGTGGACGCGCAACATGCGGGCAAAGAAAATGTCTACAGGTTGGAGAAGGAGGGTATGAAGTACACCTTATTGCCGTTGAAAAGGGAAGGACGTGCTAAAGAGAAGAAGGTTGAGAGTCGCTCATTCTTAACTATCACTCAATCTGAGAAGGAAGTGATGGAGGACTTAAGGGAGTCGCGAGTGGTGCACGCCCTCATCGTGAAAGGAGTGACCGAAGGAGGGGAGGAGCTTGATGGAGAAGTGCCAGGGGCAGTGAAGGATCTTCTTGAGGAGTTCAAGGAAGTGGTTCCAGACGACCTACCCGAGGGACTACCCCCTCTGAGGGATATTCAACACCAGATAGACCTGGTGCCCGGAGCTAGTCTCCCAAACCTCCCGCATTACAGGATGAGTCCCAAGGAAGCCGGGATTCTATAGGAGAAGGTCCAAGAGCTTTTGGACAAAGGTTTCATTCGGGATAGCTTAAGCCCATGTGTGGTTCCAGTGTTGTTAACTCCCAAGAAAGATGGGAGCTGGAGGATGTGTGTTGATAGCCGAGCTATCAACAAGATTACCATAGGGTATAAATTCCCTATACCCCGCATCGAGGATATGTTGGACCGTTTGAGTGGCGCTACTATCTTCTCCAAGATAGACTTGCGGAGTGGATATCACCAGATTCGAATCCGCCCTAGAGATGAGTGGAAAACGACGTTTAAGACCAAGGAGGGGTTGTATGAGTGGCTAGTGATGCCATTTGGGTTGAGTAACGCACCGAGCACCTTCATGAGGGTAATGAACCAGGTATTGAAACCTTTCAATGGTCGTTTCCTTGTTGTGTACTTTGACGATATTCTAATATACAGTAAATCCGAAGAAGAACATTTAGAGCATCTAAGGTGTGTGTTGTCTACATTAAAGGTGAATAAGTTGTTCGCTAATCTCAAAAAGTGCACATTTATGTCAAGGCGACTGTTGTTCCTTGGGTTTGTGGTTTGTAGTGAGGGAGTGATGGTGGATGATGAGAAGGTGAAAGCAATTAGAGAATGGCCTGTTCCCAAAACCGTTACAGAATTGAGAAGCTTCCTCGGCCTAGCTAGCTTCTACAGAAGGTTCATTAGGCATTTTAGTACTGTTGCTGCCCCCTCTGACCGAATGCTTAAAGAAGGGAAAGTTCCAATGGGGCGAAGAATCTAAATTGAGCTTCATGAACTTGAAGTAGAGATTGTGTAGCGCGCCTGTACTAGTGCTACTAGACTTTGAAAAGTTGTTCGAAGTGGATTGCGACGCTAGTGGGGTCGGAGTCGGTGTAGTACTATCACAGGAGAAAAGACCAATAGCCTTTTACAGTGAGAAGTTGTGCGAAGCAAGGAGGACTTGGTCTACCTATGATAAGGAATTCTACGCTGTGGTAAGAGCCCTTAAAGTGTGGGAGCACTATCTGGTCGGGAAAGAGTTCATTTTGTATTCGGATTGTGGGGCTCTTAAAAACTTGAGTGGTCAGACCCGAATTAGTAAGGATATGCACGCCAGGTGGATTGAGTTCTTGCAGAGGTTTCCTTTCAGGTTGATGCACAAGTCAGGTGTGCAAAACAAGGTCGCGGACACCCTGAGTAGAAGAGCGAATGTCCTGCTTACTTTGAGTACAGACATTGTCGGTTTTGAGAAGCTAAAGGAACTATACGAGAATGATAGCGACTTTAAGGACACTTGGATTAAGTGTGCCAACAGGGAACCGTGTGACGACTATCATATACATGAGGGGTACTTAATGAAAGGGAACCAGCTGTGCATTCCCGAATCTTCTTTGCGGGAAAAGCTTATCAGGGATCTGCATGGTGGAAGACTGGCGAGACATATGGGTAGAGATAAGACCCTAGCCGCAGTTACCGCCAGATACTTTTGGCCTCGGTTAAGGAGGGATGTGCATCGGATTGTGGAGAGGTGCTACATTTGTCAGGTGTTTAAGGGGCAATCCCAAAACACTGGCCTATATACTCCTCTTCCCGTGCCCTCAAACATTTGGGAGGATTTGTCGATGGACTTTATACTGAGTTTGCCTCGTACCCAACGAGGTGTTGACTCTGTGTTTGTTGTAGTTGACAGGTTTTCCAAGATGGCTCATTTCATCCCATGCAGGAAGACCGCCGACGCACGGGCTATTGCGCGACTGTTCTTCAAGGAAGTGGTGCGGTTGCATGGAGTCCCAAAGTCCATCACATCTGACAGGGATAGCAAATTCCTTAGTCACTTTTGGAAGACCCTCTGTTTTATGTTTGATTCATCCCTGAATTACAGCAGCACCGCTCATCCTCAAACCGACGGACAGACCGAGGTAACTAACAGGACCCTCGGAAACCTCATCAGAAGCATCTGTGATGAGAAGCTGGGACAGTGGGATCAAGCATTGGCTCAGGCTGAATTCGCTTACAATAGTTCTGTCCACCGAACTATTGGAAGGTCTCCATTCTCAGTGGTATACACAAAGACACCACAACATGCGCTGGACTTGCTCAAATTACCCAAGGACATGGTGGGTGATGTGGCGGCTAAACATATGGCGGAGCAACACCAAGCCACTACTGAGGAAGTTAAGCGAAAGATAGTGGAATCCAACACACGATACAAAGGGGATGCAGATAAGCATAGATGGAAGAAGCTCTTTGCAGTGGGCGATCAGGTAATGGTTTACCTTCGAAAAGAGCGACTCCCTGTAGGAAAGTATGAGAAACTTCAACCCAGGAAGTACGGTCCCCATGAAGTTGTACATAAGATCAATGACAACGCATATGTTGTACAACTCCCGAAAGATATGAATATCTCCTACACTTTCAATGTGACGGACTTGTCACCTTTTCATTTCGATGATACGCCTCTATATCCAAACGAGAACTCGGGGTCGAGTTCTCCATTGGTGGGGGAGAATGATGGAGGCACAAGGGACACGGGACACACGGCCTGAACACACGGCCGTGTAGTGATTGGTAGATTTCCACAGAGTCATACACGGCCCCCATACACGGCCGTGCATCGAGACCGTGTATTCAATCCAGATTTCCACATAATCATACACGGCCCCCATACACGACCGTGCATCGCGACCGTGTATTCGATCAAGATTTCCACAGACGCGTACACAGCTTCCTTACACGGCTAGAAACATGACCGTGTACCTAGTCAAGAATATTCACAGAGTCATACACGGCTTACATACACGGCCGTGTATGAGACCGTTTGTAGACGCGTATCTTATTATTTCTTCCACATGTATGCTTAGATTTTCCCCTTTTAGATATTTTACGGAGCCATATAAATACTCTTTTGTCAGATAGATTAGGGTTACGTTTGATTATCATATTTGAATACACTTTGAGAGAGAATTTTCTCCAATTTTCGGGTTGTGCGCAACTAGATTTGCATCAAAGAGTGTTTCTTTGTTGTGGGAAACCAATCCAATTTCGGATTCATTTCGTTTTCGCTTTCCGCACTGCGTCAGAGGTCCAAAATAACTTATCAACATTCCCCTCTTTTGTCCCACCTACTCTCTTTGGTCATTGGTTGGTAAAGAGAGTTAGCATAGGAAGGGCTTCCATGTTCATAGGTCGAAGGGTGTGAGGTACAATCTCATTGAGCTTTGATATCAAAGGGATGACCTAAGTGGAGTGACCAAGCAAGCAAGGTCATCTAGGCTAAACCCTTGTGCTATTGCTAATATCATTTCATTAGAGTAGATGGTACTATTTCAAATCCCTTATATGCCCCATGTTAGTGCTATGGAAGCTAATTAGTTGAGTGGCTTAAGGGTTGGGTTGCATTTCAATTTTTGCCCCCTAGATCGAGCTTGAAGGGTTATAATCCATTGGATGGATCTATTACTAAGGTAGTTTTTGGGTTTTGAATCTTTGGCTTTTCCAAGAAGCCTTAATTTGATCTGTTTGGTGTGCATAAATTTCAATGAGTTTAATGCTTGGGACGCATGCCACTAGTCTACTAAGGTACTATTGATATGGCAATTATGTATGGAATGATTTGAGCTATTCATTCTTTTTGCAAGGCGCGTGATAATATTTGGCCGATAGAAGTTGTATTGATTGCGTTATCGAGAATCAGCGCTTTGATTAGCATGGTCTCCTGTAATACACAACCCTTAGGAGAGAATCTTCAATCTCATAAAGACGCAAATTTTGAGTAAAAATATGACTTGATCATTACTCCTTTCTGTTTTGGTGCATATATCCGGCGTAAGACAGCATTAGGCCGACTGCCATGTTAAAGACTAACCATTCTAAATTTACTCATTTACTTACACAAAACACAACTGCACTTCGCAATTTCTTAAACCAAAAAATTGCCATCTACCTGGACCAATCCCGACCCGCACAACACAGACAACAACGTAGATATGAGACACATTTCACCACTAACAATCCCAACATGGCAGTAAAAGAAAATACAGACACAAAAAATCACACGCATAACACAACACGTGATATATGCCCCACTCTTTATTTATTCCTTCGAGGACAGACTTTCCAATAGGAAATGCACACAAATAGTCACAAGCCACCTAGCACGCGTCAATATTTTTTTCAGCGAGTACTCTCCATTTCCTAACTGAACGAGTGTAACTGCATCTCTACCATATAATCACACTACACTCCCTTGATCCTTTAAAGTTGGCAGTAAAAGGAAATCGATATGGATTACTTCTCAAGGAATAATAACTCCACGATCCTATAAATACCAGTCTCCACTATCTTTTCTCTCATCTGGTTGAATACATATATTAAGAGACGTTCAAAATGAAAGGTACCATGCCAAGAGACTAAGTGAGTGAAGTACTTCTTCTTTACTTTACTTTACTCTGTTTCATGCACAGCTGTGCATTTTGCTTTGTTTTCTCAATCAGTACGAGCATTTCGACATCTATATTTCCTAATCTTTATGCGTAAGTTTCACTGTGTAGCTTTGAAGCAATCTCGATGTTTAGCGCCCGTACTTTTGCTGTTTGTTTTGAATCGATCTTGTGAATCGCGATTTCTACCTAGCTATCTTATATATATATATTCTCTTTGTTATATCAAGTCGAACCGACTTGGTACTGGTTTTGAAGTTGTTTTGAAGTTCATTATGTTTATAAATGTATATAAATACATGATCGATCCACTGTGCACGTATAGCTATAAGCACACAGTCTGATGCAGTGAGATAGCGTAAGATAAATAAGAAATCAATTCACGGTTGATTTCTAACACACAAGTTGCAAGATGTAAACTTTATTAGAGAGAACCTCTCAATATTAGTGTAAAAGTAATAGTGATAAGACCCCTTTCATGAGAAACTCTAGGAAGATATATATAGTCCAAAAAAATTATATGAAAAAATAAATAAAAGAGAAAAATCGCAAAATTAAAGGCTAGCGATGAAGGCCGTCCTAAGGCTGGTGACTTATGTATGAAAGCCGGCCAAAGGCCGGTTGTTGAAGTGTGTCTGGCCAATCTTCAAAGCTGGCTCAAGGCCGGCGGCGTTGACGAGAAGGCCGACCCCCTTCTTTTCGAAGCCGGCGGCCTTTAGCCGGCTTTGAAGTCTACTGTAGCTTCTTAGCTCATTTCTTCTTCTCCCGTTTCTCCAAGTAGTCTTCGACTATTCGGTTCGCATCATTTTCCCCCACCAGAGGAGAACTCGACCCCGAGTTCTCTTTAGGATACAATGGTGTGTCATCTGGATGGAAGAGAGATAAATTCGCTACATTGAAAGTGCACGAGATGTTCATATCATCGGGGAGCTTCATGACATACGCGTTGTCATTGATCTTACGCACCACTTCATAAGGACCATACTTCTTTGGCTATAATTTCCCATACCTACCCATAGGGAAACGTTCTTTCCGAAGATATACCATTACCTGATCGCTAACTTCAAACAACTTCTTCCTCTTATGTTTATCAGCAGCCCCTTTATACTTGGCATTAGCTTCTTCAATCTTCCTTCTGACCTCTTCTGTGATGGCTTGGCACTGCTCAGCCATATTCTTAGCAGCGATATTACCCTCCACTCCCTTGGGTAACTTGATCAAATCTAGCGCATGTTGTGGTGTTTTGGTATATACTACCGAAAACGGTGACCTTCCAATAATTCTATGGACAGAACTATTGTAGGCGAACTCAGCTTAAGCCAACGCTTGATCCCACTGCCTTGGCTTCTCACGGAAAATGCTTCTAATTAAATTCCTGAGGGTTCGGTTGGTCACCTCTGTTTGATCGTCAGTCTGAGGGTGAGCTGTACTACTGAAATTCAGGGATGAGTCAAACATATACCATAGGGTCCTCCAAAAGTAACTGAGAAACTTGCTATCTCTGTTGGAGGTGATGAACTTTGGAACACCATGTAGATGCACCACTTCCTTAAAGAATAGTCGTGCAATGGTCCGTACGTTAACGGTTTTCCTGCAAGGGATAAAGTGCGCCATTTTGGAGAACCTGTCAACTACAACAAACACAGAGTTAGCACCTCGTTGGGTACGAGGTAAACCAAGTACAAATTCCATTGACAGATCCTCCCAAATGTTCTCAGGCACTGGTAAAGGAGTATATAAGCCAGTGTTCTGAGACTGCTCCTTCGACACTTAGCAGATATAGCACCTCTCCACAATCCTATAAACATCTCTCCTTAGCCGAGGCCAAAAGCACCTCTTGGCAACTGCAGCTAAGGCCTTGTCTCTATCCAGATGTCCTGTCAACCCATCATCATGCAGGTCTCGAATAAGTTTCTCCCTTAAGGAAGACTCAGGAATACACAACTGATTCCCTTTTATTAAATATCCCTTGTGAATATGATAATCATCACAAGGCTCCCTGTTGGCACACTTACTCCACATCTCCTTGAAATCTCCATCCCCCTCGTATGACTCCTTCAACCTATCGAATCCGACAACCTCCGCACTCAGAGTGAGTAGTACATCGGCCCTCCTACTCAAAGCATCAGCCACTCTGTTCTGCACACCAGACTTGTGCATCAATCTAAAGGAGAATCTCTATAGGAACTCAATCCACCTCGTATGCATATCTTTACTTATCCTAGTTTGACCACTCAAATGTTTTAAAGCCCCACAATTCGAATATAGTATGAACTCCTTCCCGACTAAATAATGTTCCCAGACTTTTAGAGCTCTTACAACGGCGTAGAACTCCTTATCATAGGTCGACCAACTCCTCCTGGCCTCACACAACTTCTCGCTATAAAACACTATTGGCCTCTTCTCTTGCGACAACACTGTACCGATCCCAACTCCACTGGCGTCACAATTCACTTCAAACAACCTGTCAAAATCAAGTAACGCCAATACAGGGGCACTACATAACCGCTTTTTTAAGTCTACAAAGCTAGCTTCAGCCTCTTCACCCCATCGAAATTTCCCTTTCTTTAAACATTTAGTCAGTGGAGCAGCAACTGTACTGAAATGTCTAATAAACCTCCTATAAAAATTGGCCAGGCCCAGAAAACTCCATAGCTCAGTGACAACTTTTAGAGTAGGCCACTCCCTGATCACCTTCACTTTCTCATCATCTACCATCACCCCCTCACTGTTAACTATGAACCCAAGAAACAATAGTCACCTCGACACAAATATGCATTTCTTCAAATTAGCATACAATTTATTTTCTTTTAACATAAACATAACACACTTCAAATGTTCAAGGTGTTCTTCCTCAGACTTACTAAACACCAAGATGTCATCAAAATACACTACAAAGAAGCGACTGCTAAAGGGTTTTAGTACCTGGTTCATCACATGCATGAAGGTGCTTGGCGCGTTGCTGAGACCAAACGGCATCACCAACCACTCATACAACCCCTCCTTGGTTTTGAATGTCGTCTTCCATTCATCTCTAGGGCGGATTCGAATTTGATGGTAATTGCTCCTTAAATCTATCTTGGAGAAGATAGTAACCCTGCTCAACCTATCCAACATGTCCTCCAAGCGTGGTATGGGGAATTTGTAACCTATGGTGATTTTGTTGATAGCCCTGCTATCAACACACATTCTCCAGCTCCCATCTTTCTTGGGAGTCAGTAGTGCAGGTACCGCACAAGGGCTCAGGCTGTCTCGAATAAATCCCTTGTCCAATAGCTCTTGGACCTTCTCTTGAAGGATTTCAGTCTCCTTGGGGCTCATCCTATAGTGTGGCAAATTGGGGAGACTTGCCCCAGGCACTAGATCTATTTGATGCTGGATATCCCTTAAAGGCGGTAGACCCTCAGGTAGGTCATCAGGAACCACCTCTCTATATTCCTCCAGGAAACTCTTCACGGCATCAGGAACTTCCACACTCACCTCATCTCCCCCACTCACAACATTCTTCACTATCAATGCGTGAACCACTCGTGATTCCTTTAAATCATCTACTAAGTCCTTCCCTAACTGGGTGATAGTCAAGAAAGAACGTCTCTCCACTCTCTTCTCTCTCGAACGACCCTCCTTCTTTAATGGTAACAACGTATACTTCACACCCCCTTTTTTCCAGCCTGTACACGTTCTCCTTTCCAACATGTTGTGCATTCACATCGAACTGCCATGGTCTGCCAAATAGGACATGACATGCATCCATTTCCACAATGTCGCAGAAGGCCTCATCATGGTACTTCCCTATTGAGAATGGTACCCTACACCTTTCCTTCACCTCGATCTTCTCTACAGCTTTGATCTACCCTATGGTGTATGGATTTGGGTGTTTTTTGAAAGGTAGTTGCAACTACTTAACAACCTCACTCCCAATAATGTTTTCGTAGCTTCCACTATCTACTATCAAATCGAACACCTTCTCTCCAATGGTACACCTAGTGTGAAACAACTGGTGTCGTTGGGTAATCTCCTCTTGCTTCGGTGTCAGCATCATTCGCCTAATCACATAGGTTGGTTCTACCACTTCTTCTTCCTCCTCCTCATAATAATCATCCTCCCCATCAGGCTCAGCATACCTCCTCTTCGTCTCCTCTATCGATAATATTAACACTTCTCCTAGCAGGGCACTCGTTTGACTTATAGCCAGGCTGGTTACAATGAAAGCACTTTCCCAAAATCGGCTTGGCATATGGGTTGCTTTGTTTCTAGGTCCCCCTAGGCTCAATAGGTTTCTTCTCCTCATCCTTGTCTTCCTTCTTGGTGTTTTCGTCATTAGGCTTGTTTACAACACCTTTGTTCTTCTCAATCCCTACCTTACTACTACTGCCAACGACATCGTTAACATAACCCTTTCTTCCACCTCCGTACCTACTACAATGCTCCTGCAACATCAATTCAGCCCGTAGGGCCATGTTCTTCACTTCGATCAAGTTCCTCACCACAGGGACCCCTATTTTATCTCTAATCTGGAGCTTTAGACCTTCTACGTACCGTACGACTTGTTGGCCTTCACTCTCTCTTAAGTCATTCCGTTCGGCTAATCTCATGAACTCTGCGGTATATTCGTGCACGAATCTCTGTCCTTGACAACACCGTTGATATTGTTGGAA